>CM053770.1:335253605-335662102 GCA_028658325.1 Potorous gilbertii | reverse complement strand
CTCTCCATTTCGCATCATCTATTTTTGAACTGTAGAAGCTCTATGACATTGTGGATAGAAAGCTGGCCTTGGAGTCAAGAAAGTCTAGGTTCAAGCCTTGCTTCTAACACATGCTGATTGTACAATCCAGGGCAAGTGATTTAACCTCTCAGAGCTTTAGGCAACTAATTATCTAAGCCTGTCAGTTACAAGAAGGTGCCAACCTGAACTGGTAGAGTGATTCTTGTCATTCAGAAGTTCCCTTTATGAATGAAACCAGAGATCCAGTTCCTCTCCCTGGTTTTGCATAGTGAGAGGCACTATCTCTCCATCCATCCATCTGTTCATTTATCTATTATCTATCTATCATCTATCTATCTATCATCTATCTATTTATCTATCTATCTATCCATCCATCTATCTACCCATCCATCCATCTATCTATCTATCTATCTATCTATCTATCTATCTTTCATATATTTCAGGGAAGCCCAGTGGATAGAGGACTGGGCCTGGAGTTAGGAAAAATTGTCCTGAGTTTGAATCTGACCTTAGACACTTACTAGCTCTGTGACCCTGGGCAAATCACCTAACTTTATTTGCCTTAGTCTCCTTGCCTGTAAAATGAGCTGGAGAAGGGAATGGCAAATCACTCCAGTATCTCTGCTAAAAAAATACCAAATGGAGTCACAAAGAGCCTGTCATGACTGAAAAAAAAATAAATGAAGTGAATATATTCCATATATAATATATGTACACAGAGTTTTTGACTAAACCAATGCTTTTGTTAATTTGGGGAACTTTCTGAGGAAAGCTTCCTCTTCCAATCAATATTGCCACTTTCTATATATCTAGAGAGTTTTAGAGAGTTGCTTAGGACTTTGAAGGGTTAAATGACTCCCCTAGCATCACACAGTCGTAGCAAAAGTAATAAGAATAGTATTTATACATCACCTATTGTGTATCTTACTATGCTAAATATTTTACAAAAATTGCCTCATTTGATTCTTCCAACAACCTTGAGAGGTAAATTTTTATGCCTCAACTTCCTTTTCTGTCATCTAGTGTTAAGGAAATATATTATGTTCAGTTTTTAACTCTCTACTTAATGACATAAAGGTAATAACATAAGTTTTGAGCATATCAGTTTATAGAGAGAGAGAAAGAGTGGTAAATTTCACTCAAAGAGAAAGGAGGAAAAAGTTCAAAGAAGAAGAAATTCTCTACTACAGTTGATCTATTTGTCATCTTCTCTTTTGGGAAAGGTTCATTTGATGAGATGACCAATGAGAGAGAAATACTTTCAGGATGCCTTTTGTAAGAGGCATATGATAGAGCTAAATAGAAATTCATTTAATCATTCTGTGTGATTTTTGACTCATTCACTTAAGTCCTGACTCAAAATTTTCAGCCTGTCTTCATAGCTGCTGGTTGCTGCAAAGACAAGAACATCATTAAGGCTTCCTTTTATAACAGAAAACAATTAAAATTGTGACTAGAAGGAGTTAAAGAGTATATTTCCACCCCCACGTCAATCCTCTACCCCAGACCCTAAAGCAAAGCAGACATCACAGGACTGAGAAGCAGTAGGTAAAGTGGTTGCTATAAACACTTTCTCTTGAGAGCTGGGTCTTTTCAATAAATAGACTGTTAGCCAGTCTTTGGCGTTAGCAAAATATTTCCAGTTGCCTTCATGGGTGGTGCAATGCTGGAAGCTGTTAGCTCATGCTCAGTTAAATTTCAAATGTCAAAGCTCATTAACAGTGATTTTAGCCAAAGACAGCTTACAAGGAGTTGTACAAACTTAACTTCCTCAAATAAAAGGGAGAAAGAGATCACCAGTTAACGTTTCTCTTCCTCCCACATCAGCCTTTCTTTGCCTCCACTTAGGGTTTGTTTTCAGTTTTATTGACAGTAGGTTTCAAGTTTATATTTGGTATTTCCCTTAATTTACCTTGTCCTTTTATCTCCCCCTTGGGAAACAGGCCTATTAAAAAGGTGTTGTGATGTTTCTTTGAGTATTAGAAACAGGACATGGGGTTTTTGAAGCATGAATGGTCTTGGAAGGGTGTGCGAAAGCTATAAGGAGGCAAACAGATTGGACTATGGAGAGGGGAAAACATGCTGTGGACACATACACATGTAATAAGGGTTCTTTCTTGCCTACATGTAATACAAATGTTAAACAATATTTTACTTGTATAACGTTAAAGTCCCAAATGAAAATATGTGTGCAACTCAGGCTAGCAGTTTTTTTATATGCTGTCTAACTTTTAATTTTCATAATCTCCTAGATAGCTAGATAACAAATAAAGGGCCAACTTTGGAGTCAGGAAGACCCAGTCAGATTCAAATTCTGCCCCTGCCACATGCTGATTGGGTGACACTGGGTAAATCCATCAACCTTTCTTTGCCCTGTACAAGTCTTTAAGACTAAAAGTTACAGGGGAGTTGCTGATATGTGATGATGGCAGGTATTTCCACACTGAAATCACATGTGATTTTACAGGTCTGAATGGGATAAAAATGCAAGAACATTAGGGAGCTTCATAAGTGTGCTCCATAATCAATCAAAAGAGTTTGACCTAACCCTCTATAAGGGAAAAATGAAATTGATAAAGGATAACTATTGTCCAGACGTGCAGCATGATGGACAATCTATAGAGCTCATCCATCAGGAGAGGTATCTGGGATGGGCACTGCAAATGGATCATAAGCTGAGCCTAGAGTTGGATAGGAGTAAGAGTAAGACCTGATAAACTACATGGTCCCTTTAATAGTCACAATTATCTCCCTTGAAAGAAAAGCTTGTCTTTTTAACATCACTATTCTTTCAATGAAATTGAATGACATTTATATTACTACCACAGACTCTGAGGAAGCAAAGTTGAAAATTACCCTAATGTACAAGGCTAGTATTAGCAAGCTACAGCACATAATAAATGAGAAATTATGGGGGAAAGTGGGGCAAAAGAAATCATCGAAGAAATAAGTAACTAGAAAAATGATGGGGTGGTCCCCTATAGGGAATGAAGAACAATTAATGGACAGTTCAAGTGCTCCATCATTACACGTGTCATGTTAGGACAACATCAGGAAAATTCCTAACATGTTGCAAGGACTCCTGGTTACAGTTTTATGAGTGGACATGGATGAAAATCACAAAGGATGAGTGGTTATAGAAGGAAGTAAGGAAGGAAAAACTGATTTATTAAGTATCTATTGTGTTCCAGGCAGTATGCTATAACTTTACTAATATTATATCATTTGATCTTCACAACAACTATTATTGCTTCCATTTTACAGATGAGGAAACTGAGGCAAAGTGACTTGCTCAAGTTCGCACATCTAGTACCTGAGTATGGATTTAAACTCAGGTTTTCCTGATTTTAGGTCAAGTGATCTAACCACTACACCATCTAACTACCTCCATAGATGGATTGTAATTTAAATCTTTAGAGAGAATACCCATGTTCATTAGATCACATATCCAGTAGACTATTAGATTAATGGAGTATTATTACAGTGATGACTTTCATGGAATTATCTCGATAGTTTTGGCTATAGCAGAATTCCACATTAATATTTTGTCAATAATAAAACAAATTGATGTATTAGTTACAAGTCTAAATAGGTTTGAATCTTTATAGTAATAGGTCACATGTGCATGATACTTTAAGATTTCCTGAGCACTTTCCTCAAATCAGTCATATGAGGTATGTGATAGAAATAGTACTATCATTTTTTTATAAGCAGGGAAGCAAGTTCAGAAAGATTAATGTCATCCATCCTACAAAGTGAATATCAGAACTGAGACAAATCTTTATATTTTCTCTTTAAGACAATTAATTTTCCTATTACACCATGCTCTAGCCCACCAAAATAGAGTGGGAAGAAAACTCTATCACCTCTATCTTCCTGAGCTCCTGGCTCTTGAGGTTCTGGGAAACAACTGAGCTATCCACCCATTTCTACTGAATAATTCAGGAGTCATATGGGACTGAAGCATTCTTATATGGATGCATTCTTCATGTCCCCTCCATTACTAAAACTCTTTGAGATACTCTGATTTTGAGATTATGCACAACATATGTGGGCTATGATTATATGACTATGTTTCTAGGATGTGGACAGGTGGGATACCATGGTGAGCAAAGAAAATCTGTAGATTTATGACCATTCTTCATCCAGGTGGTGTGAGAACTGGGCTTAGCCTTAATCACAAGATATTTTTTGTTTGTTTCTCTGTTTGCTCCATGATTACGAGAGGAACTTGCTGGTTATGACCAAATTAGGTACATTTCTAAATGGTATTAACATGTACCTTTCTGCATTATAGATTTGTAATGTACCCTTTTGCTCTCTGTAAAGCCTCATTTGAGAAAGTATATTTTGTGTCAGTGTCTCGGTGTCTTTCTGTCTTGAATCCTAGAAAAAGCAGCAGTTATCACAAAGAACAAGCATGGTGTCATCAGGAGCAAGTCATGTCAGACTCACCTCATTTCCTTTTTGGCAGGGTCATTAAAATAGTAGATCAAATGAATGCTGCAGGTGGTAGTTTATGAAGGTTTCTAGCAGAGCATTTGACAAATTCTCTTAGGTAATTCTTGTGGAAAGATGGAGAAATGTAGGCACATGACAGGAGGATTCAGAAGTGGTTGAATGACCTGACTCACAAAATCATCATTAATGATATAATCAGAAGTAGTTATCTAATAGAATGTTCTAAGAATCTGCTGGATCATGTATAATTTAATATTTAGATGAAAGTTTAGGGGGCATGCTAATATCATTGCAGATAAGCAAAACTAGGATTAGTGGTCAGTGCACTGGGAGAGCAGAATCAGAATCCTAATATAACTTGATGGGCTAGAATGTTGAGCCAGATCTAATAAGATGAAATTTATTAGGAATGAATGTAGTGTCTGATATTTGGGTTTTTTAAAAAAAATCTTAAGAAATACCTGATGTGAAGACATGGCTAAGGAGAAGTTCATTTGAAGTGAATCAGGGATTTTACTGTACAGCAACCTTGATATAAATTGCTGGTCTATAATATGATGTATTAGCCAATAATGCTAATAGAAAATTAGGATCTTGTGTCCTATACCTTCATCCTCTGTGGCTTCCATGTAAAAAGTGGCCAAGGGGAAGATGATACAAAAATATATTGAGGAAATAAATTCAGGATTGAGAAATGAAAGAGGGCTTATGAACTACTTAGAAACCTCATAACATATGTGCAGACATACACACACATATATACACATACATATCACTTTAAGGCTTATAAAGTGCATATATATATTACCATACTTTATTCTTACAGTAGTCTAGTGAAGCATGTATTATGGTTATGCCTATTTTATAAATGAGAAAACCTAGGCTTGGAGAAGTTAAGTCATTTGTCCAGAACCATACCCCCAATAAGTACCCTTTGCAACATTCAAACCTAGGTCTGATTCCAAGTCTGGCACTCTAGCCACTCTCATTTATACTTATAAATCATGCATAATTATTAAGAAGTGTGTAACAAAGGTACAACATAGCGTAAGCACTGGAAAAATATTATAGAAACATATCTTAACAGATTGGAAAAAACTGGCTACTGACACAGCATTAATTTCTAAATTAGTTGTCAGTTTGTGGACACTCCATTGACTAGTTAGAACTGAGGGCAAAATAAAAGAAAGGATAAAGATAAGAAGCCTCTATGTGTAATTATATCCTGTTTAAACTATATTCACTTTAAAAAAGAAAGCAGATAAAAGCAAATATGGAGACTGGTTATCAATATTTCTTAGAGAAGTTTATGTAAAACAGTTACCATAATGAGAAGACCCAAAGAGCCTCACCTATTGAAAAGTTTTATTTCTTTCTAAAGAAGAGAAGAGTTGGCAGTCAAGGGAAACTCTAGTTTTAAGTACAAATCCATTTGCAAGAAATTATGGAGGAGGATGGCAGAAGATTATGCGCAATATTGATTAATGAAACATTAAAAAGCATTAGAGAGGGAAATGAGGCTGCAGAAAGCTTGGCATTAACTGAACAAAAACAGATTATCACAGAGTCATTTCTAGATGAAAACAGAGGGACAACAAATAGAAAAATGGAACAGATTATCAACATTTCATTAGGAGAATGCCCTTAACAATAGCAATAGCAGCAGAACGTTAGAACTCTAACACATTAGTACCAGATGTACTATATGAGAAAGTAGAAATGGTACCTATGAAGATGAATTTGGCACAAGTGACTGTACCTGGCCAACTAACTATATATCGAAGAAATTTATGCTGGGCCCAATACAGTTTTGAAGGCACTGAGATACTGATTTTTAAGCTATTTCAAAGAGAACATTATAACAATATGTATGTAGATTAAGTGCTCCCTGGTATCTATAAGATCTTAAAGGATCTGTAAAATGCTTCCAGTGGATTAGGTAGGGCCTCTATGGAAGATCTGTGGTTGCCTATTGACAAAAATCACAGAAGATAAGTGGTATATGAGTGGCAATTTGCATAGCTGGAGTGGGTATCTACATTGATGAGATTCTACATCAGAAGTTCTTAAACTTTTTTGTGTCATGGACCCTTTTGGAAGTTTGATGAATAACATGCTTAAAAACATACACAATGGAAGGAAATACTAGATTTCAGTTATAATTCATGAAAATAAAGATATATATTTTTTTCTACTAAGTTTATAGACTCCCTGATATCTATCCATGATTTCCTTGTGGAATCCAGGTCAAGAACCTTTGTCTGATATTGATCAAAATGCCCAAATATCATAAAATATAGACTACAAAAGCCATATATATCCTATAACAAATAAATTTTAAGGAAAAGATGACACCTTGTGGTCTTAACCGTTTTTTGTCTCAGTTCCATCTTTCTTCTTAGCATCACATCTCCTGAACCACTGACGAAGGTGAAAGGGTTGATCCTGTGGGGAATTTAAAATATTTTTTCAGGCCATTCATTATAGTGTGAACTAGAAAACAATGTTCTACAACATGCTTTCATTTCCCTTTTCTCTAAATTTTCCTTAACCCCCTCCTTTCAAGACACTATCATAGCTAGTTTTGTAATGTTTAAAATAAGAAATAGAAGGTATTGAATACCATATAGTAAAACTTCAATACTTGATATTAGGAACTAGATTAGAGGCAGTATATTTAATGTCGGAGAGGAAAAAAAATCCATTTTTAAGGACTTTAGCACATTAATTGTTTACATGCTAATGTAGGCTGCTAATTACAGATGAGTCTTATCTATTCATTAAAGCAGGCCTGGAGGAACTCTACTTGGAAACAATTCATTAGCAGTTAGTTCGAGTTATTTCTTGATTAATGATTCTATATAATTGAAAGTAATGCAAATCTATTTCTTTAGAAATATTACATAATTCTACGGGAGCACAAATGGATTGCAGCAATCCATGCGTTAGAGAGTTGGGGGTGGGAGAGAGGAGAGTTTTTTAGATACACCTGCAAACACATAAGGTTGATGCCTCACTACTTACCACACCAGAAAGGCTAGTGATCTTCTTAAATATGGAGCATTGGATGGGGAGTCAGTAGAGTGGTAACAAAGATGCTCTAATGAATTTAATGTGGAATGATCTGAAAGCCTCCAGACAAGTCCCCTTCTAGAAGAAAACATCTTTCCTTCCTGCACCACTGATGCTGGATATCCTGTAATTGTAGATTAAGTTCTATAAGATAAAGGTTATTGACTTTTTTTGTAATGGATCCCTTTGGCAGGCTGGTGAAGCCTGTAAGAACTCTTCTCAGAATAAGATTTTTAATTGTGCAGTGAAGGCTATCTCCCACATGTAGCATATGAGTGTCATTTTCTGACTCAAAGAGAGACAGTAGAGACATCACCAGCCTCTTCTCCTCCCATCCTCCTTCTCCAAGAAAGACTTTACTTATTGGCAGGAGGGGAAGTAGGAATTTGGAACCAGAGGCTGACATTCTGCTATCCTCAGAGAAAGGGGGCCCCAAGCTAGAATTTTATCTACCTCTTCCCTTGAATATTCTAGGGAATTTGATTTTCAGGTTCAAGTTAACTTCTGATTACTATTTCATTGAAAGGGGAAGCAGAGGGACTCCACGCTTTACATTCAAGACTAGACCCCTTTACCATCAAATACTAATTTGATAATGAACACAGAAAAGAATGTCAAGAAACATATTTATCCAATTCCATAGCAAACAGAAATCAGAAGACATATACATTGGAGAATATATACTAGACAATACAGAGTGAAGAATCTCTCCCTTTAGAAGGTAACAACTCAACCAAGAGGGAGTCTGATATCTCATTCAAGGGGAAATTTACTAAGTCCTAGTGTGACAAGCTAAGAATAGGGATATGATGGAGACTGCCAGTTCCTCTCATGTGAGCTTCTTCCCAGAGTCTAACTTTCTCTTCAGCCATCTGAAGTAGGGTCATCCTTATTCACTTTCTCTTTTGAAGCTAGAAGTCAGAAGCATTCAAAGTGACTGAAGAGACCTGAAGAGACTCTCTAGCTTGAAAAAGACTTAACAAAAAACTGAAGAGCTCTCTTTTCTTGCTCTGGTCAACTCTCTTCTGCCACTCATGTAGACACAAGACATTGATTTCCACCAATAAGGAGAGAAACTTAGCTTTTTAGTTTCTGACAACTCATTGAAAGGACAAATACTGAATCTGAAGCTTAAATGCTATGGCCACATAATGAGGAGACAAGACTCATTGGAAAAAACCTCGTTGTTGGGAAAGACTGAAGATGAAATGAGCAGATGGCAGGGAATGAGATGGATAAGATAGTGTAATAGAAGCAACAAACTTGAGCTTGGACAGACTTTGGAAAATAGTGGAATATAGAAGCGCCTGTCATGCTGTGGTACATAGGGTCACCAAGAGTCAGAAAGACTGAATCAAAGAACAGCAAAATAAGGAGAGTGTCCCATTCCAATGGGCAAGTTCCCAGCCTCATTTTCTATATTGGTAAATGAGGATGATAATGCTTTTAGTATCTGCCTCATGGAATTGTTTTAAGGTTCAAGTGGGAAAATGAATGTTGAGTTCTTGGTACAATTTTAAAGGTCTCCATAAACAATCAGTTCCCAAGCATTTATGAAGCACTTATTATTGGCCAGACATTTTCATGTACTAAGCATCAGGGATGCTAAGACAAAAGTGAAACAGTCCTGACCTCAAGGAGGTTTCATTCCACATGAGGAGACAGTAGAAGTAAGGTAACCTGAAGGAGAAATAGAAGGCAGTGTATGCTAGCCAAGTCAAACAGTTACTATAATCGCCTTGACCATTGTCTTTTCTTAGAATCTGATGAAGACAGTTCAGGATTCTGAATTCAAGTCTTGGGAATAGCAATGATTCAAGCACAGGGCCCACAACCATTATCTTGGGAAGGAAGCCCTCTGCATAGGTACAATCATAGCTACTAAAGACCCAGATAAGAAAATTCTTTGCCGATATCCTTGGCATTGTCTACATCAGAAACCAACAAGATTCTATCAGTGAAAATGACATTAAAGAGGTACCCTAAAGTATATGGGACTTTCCTTTCTGATTTGCCCTGAAATCTTCCCAAGGTATTGTCTCCCCATTAGAACGTAGGTTCCTAGAGAATACATAAAAATATGTTCAGAATATATGCTCTGTGAATGCAAGATATTTGGAGACTAGCAGGTAGGGAAATTTCTTTTCTAAGACTTCATGTGGAAGATGGCACTTGAGTTGAGTCTTGAAGAAATTTAGGAATTTGAGAGATAGAGACGAGGGGGAAATGCTTGCTGAGCACAGGAAACAGCTGATATGAAAGCATGAAGGTGGGAGACAATAGCATCTTGTGTGAATTAAGCAAGTAGACAAGTATGGCTGGACTGCAGAATATATGGAGGAGAGTATGTATATGGCAAGAGAAGAGGACATGAAGCATATTAAGTATTAAAGTGGGAAGTTAATATTTAATCTAAGAGGTAATAGAGTACCCCTGGAGTTTGTATTTTTAGGAAAATCATTTTGGGAATTGTGCGGCAGATGTATTAGAATGGGGAAAGATTTGAGTGAGGGAAACCAATTCATAGACTACTGTAAAAGTCCATGTAAAAGGTGATAAGAACCAGAGCTGGAGTGGGGGCTCTGTATGTTGAGAGCTGGTGATGTAAGCGAGAGATGTTGTGAAGTGCGAATGAGAAGATTGGACAAGCGTGTATGGGGGAGGAGTCAAAGATGATTTTGAAGGATAGCGAGCCTGGGGAATGAGGAGCATGGCAGTGCCCTTGATAATAAGAGGAAAGTTTAGAATAGGAATGGAATTTTAAAGAAAGATAATGAATTCTGCTTTGGACCTATTAACATTATTTTTTTCTCTTTCACACATGAGAATAGATTTTTGGAAGAAACTCCTTGGAAAAATGGTACAAGTAAATTCAAGTCAGTCCTAGTATATGGCACTTTGTAGCTAGATCCCCTGAATTCTAGCAAAGACTTTCCATAGCCATCCTTGATATTTATACTCCTGATGATTTAGGCTAAAGGAGCTTTTAAAAGAATAATTTTATGTAATTGCCAGGATCCTCTTTGTAGAATAGGGAGAACTAGACTGTATTTGCTAATTGTCATGCCTATTTTTTGCATTTGTGGGCATGTCCATAACATTACTTAAATGCTTTCCCTACTAAGGAGTTTCAAAGGTGACTCTCTCCTTGTGGGGCACAGATGGGTAGATTTTAAAATTCTCCTGTGGAGTTCATTTGTTTAGAAACATGTGCCTCAATATCAGTAAACTGTCTAGTAAGAGTAGGGTACAAAAGTCAGCCATTTATAAACCCAATTGATGGAGTTTGGGAATATAATAGAATTCTTGGCTGGACTTCTACTTTGATCTATGACCTTGATGTAGCTGTTCCCTCTAATGATGAAGAATTGTAATCCTGGCACTAGGTAGATACCAATGGAAAATAAAGCATTTCCCTTGGTTATTTCTTGCTTTTGCTAGCCAGCTAGCCCACCTCCTTTGCCAGACATACATCTTTTTTAGTGCCACCTTTCACATGGCTTCCCCTCAACCCCGGTGTAATTCTTTTTAAAGTAACATGTTGAAACTTATTTAGTTGCCTTTTGGGTAACCTTCAACTTTGGACCCTGGGGATGAAAAAACTCTAAGTGCTCCCTATGTGCAAAACTCTGAGGATGCAAATAGAAAAAGAGGACATTTTCTACTTTCAGGGAGCTCACATTGTAGAAAGGAGAGATAACACATATCGGTTTCAGTTTAAAGTTTGAAAAGTTGGCAAGGCTTCCGATTAGCTGAAGATTTATACATAATCTTGATAGCCGGCTCTAATAGTTTTTTTCTCCAGCGTTTGATAGGCAATAGCTCCAAAGATAAGTGGATTAACTCATTGTGTTCCTTCTCATGTTTATGAAGAATGTTCTGAATATATATCTAGAGTTCAAAGAAATAAGAAAGCAGGCTTATAGGTCAATAGTAACTGATATTTTCTTATTCATTTAAAAAATAACAGTTTTGTTTTTGCACACCTCCCCCTTTTCAGATACCACCCAAAATTTGACAAGTAAGCCTTCAATACCTTTATCCAAATCATTGATAAAAGTGTTGAACAGTTCGGGGGCCAAGAATCAGTTCCAAAGTTACTCCAGCATTCTACCATGCTTCCAGCTTGGAAGTGATCCAATAACCAATACTCTTTGGGTTTGGAATTTAACTAGGCTCAAAGATACTTTCTTCCAGTGTGATCTTGATCAAAACACTAAACCTCCAGGCCTCAGTTTCCTCATCTGCAAAATGAGGAAGTTGAACTAGAGGACCTTTGAGGTCACTTTTAGCTCCACATTTAAGAGTCTATGAACCTCCTTGTGTACCAATCATCTTCCTGTTCACATCTCTTCACCTTGTTGATAAGGATATCCTGAGAGACTTCATCAAATGCTTTGTTTAAATCCAGATCTGTAACATATCCTTAAACTTCCAGTCTCAATCCTTTGACCAGGTCTACACATAAATAGTTACACAAGTATGTTGTTAGCTTAACTTTTGTTTTAAGCACAAAGAAAATCCCCCTTTCTCATAAATTTTCATTCAGGATAAATCATGTTTTAAAGGCTCAATTTTTTGTTTCACTATGTTCAGTCATTTTCTTTATTCATTTCTTTGAGTTTCACCATGCAAACCAGAGCCTTAACTAGAATGGGACAATCAGAGCATTGGATGAAGTTGTTGCCATCCAGGAAACAAACACTTTTTCCAATGCTGCAGTCTTCTTCTTTTCCCCACTGCTATGTCCTTATACTTGTGTACAAGGGAAATTGAATTGCCAATTGCCAGGGAAGAACATAGATAACAGTCTTTCTGGTAAGATAAGTATATGTGTTCTCTCTCTCTCTCTCTCTCTCTCTCTCTCTCTCTGTCTCAACACAGACACATACATTTATAAACCCTACCTATTTGGAAGGTTGGCAAGGCTTCCCATTAGCTGGAGATTTCATAAGGAAGACTGATAGCTAGCTCCTAATGTCTTTTTTCCAGTTCTTGATTGGAGAATTAAAGAGTATATTATTTGAATTCATATCATGGTGTTCCCTGCTGGATAATAGGCCTGACTGTTAACTGATTTATAACTCCTCTATCCCCATTTGAATTTTCTCCAGGTACAGTGGATTTCTAACTATTGGTCTTTCTCTTAACATACTCCTGATGTGTATTTGAGGATCTTTTTTAGCTCCTACAATTAGGCAAAATAGACTTGTGCCTAAATGCAGGTGCCTTGTCTAATACTCTCATGAACCTTTTCAAATAAAAAGACAAATAACCTTCCTGGGTTGAATCTTCTAACCCTGGAATCTTAAAAATTCTAAGTTGGAAAAGTGTCTTTTTAGTGAATTAACAATGGCAAGCAGGACAGAGCAGTTTCTTCCTTCTGATTCATGTAATTCAGAAGAAAAGATGAAATTATTTCCCCCAATTTTCTGAAATAAAATAGGAGCCACTTTGAGTAGATGCCAGCCATGGGAAATTTCAGGCTCAGAGGAGAAGGCTTTCAGACTGTCTGAAAACAGGGAGTTGTAATCAGTTTTGTCCTATATGAGTGCCATCATTTTCTACTGGGATTAGTGATAGCTATATGCATAACTCATTTTTTCCCTTGTATTATAGCTACATACTCTGCTTTTGGATTGCCAAGGAAAATTCTAGAAGAGACTTCTTACCCATTATAAATTGTAAAATAAAGGAAGTATCATATAGTAGATAGATTAGAAGAGAAGTTCAGAGAAGTTGTCAGTGAAATGGTACAAAGTATAGAATATTGGATGGGGAGTCAGCAAGGCCTGAGTTCAAAGCCTGACCCATACACTCAATTAGTTGTGGGCAAGTCACTGGATCTGTCTCAGTTTCCTAATTGTAAAATGGGAATATTACCTAGGGTTGTTTTGAGGATAAAACAAAATATTTGTAAAGTCCTTTGTAAACTTTAAAGCACTCTATAAATGCTTGTTCTTAGTTATTTTCAATTGTGTTTAACTCCTTGTGCACCCATTTGGCATTTTCTTGGTAAAGCTACTAGAGTGGTTTGCCATTTCCTTCTCCAGTTCATTTTATAGATGAAGAAACTGAGGCAAACAGGGTGAAGTGACCTACCCAAGGTCACACAGCTGGTAAGTATATGAGTCCTGATTTGAACTCAGGAAGATGAGTCTTCCTGACTCTTAACTCAGCACTCTATCCACTGCAGCACCTAACTGACCCTAAAAAAATGAACTATTCCATTAAACTGGGAGCTCATGAGTGGAGAGATTCTTTCATGTACCCGGAACATAGTAGGTATTTGATAAATGCTTTTGAAGTAACTGTCTGTCTTCTATTTTTGGCTATGCCTCAAACACAGTGGATGAATCTCGGTACCATCTTCTGGAAAATGAGTGGGTTGGACTAGATCACTAAGATCTCTCCCAGTTGGAAAACTGATTTTTATTTTCTTTCTTATAAGAAAGATACTTGGGTAGTACTTATTGCTTTGAGGAGAGAGCCAAAAAGAAAGACCTTTACAGTTTCCATATGCAGCCACCCTTAACAACTTGAGTAAATAATCTTCAGCAAAGGAATAACTTTTAAAAGTTTAGAGGATTTGACTGAAAGCGTACTATATATAGATGCAATGTTCTCTGAAGGCCTAAGTACTTCTCTTGTTGAATTCCTAGGAAGCTGAATTAGCACTACTTTCAGATCAGCCTTTTGAGAGCAATTTAGTCTTGGGCTCCTAAGCTTTGTAGGGGGGCTGCTTATGGGTGCTTTAGTATGCTTGGAATGTCCACAGCTTGCTTCCTCCAATAGGGTGTGCTAAGGTTTTGTATGCAATCATTTGCATACATATACATCTTTATATGTTAGATACAATGAAATCCAGGTGCATGAAGAATTAAGAATTGAAGTGATATTTGATCACATGGAAATGCTGTGGAATCCTATTATCTTTCTTTTCAGTAAAGAGTATTTATAAAAGCCCTTTTACTTTGTGTATGTGTTTTTTTCCTAAGGGGAACGTTGCTCTAAAGGGGCACATACTTCCCTAAACAGTAAGCTAGGAACAATGATTAAGTAGGGAAGTATGCATTTTTTTTTGAAGCATGTGGTATTTGAAATACTAAATCTAATATCATGGATTTTGGAGGTTTTCTTTTTGTGGATCAGAGAAACATTTAAAAAAAATATTATACAACTCTTTGTTGGTCCATGCCCTTATTCTAGGCACTTACTCATATTGACAATTGGTACATGAATATTTGAAATGAAGGATAAAATAAGATATTATTCCATCGTGGAAACCTGGCATGTGGTTTTGATCTGAAGGTTGAGGGTTTCAATCATACTGTTCTATCTGAAATCTGTGGGTCCATTTCCTTCTTTGCCTGGTTTGTTGTTACCGTTAGCTGGTGTTATTCAATTATTTCTACATTTTAACCTTACTGTTTACCTCTAATGTTGCTCAAGTCAGTAGATGATTCATTGCATCTGGAGGTAATAAACAGAGTTTGGCTGACAAGGGACAGCATGGAATGGATGAGTTTGGACTAAACAGAACATTGCATTTGAAACGGGACTCTAAAAGCTCCAAAATTCAATTGTCTGTTCATATGTACAAGAGTGCTTATAACAAGCCTACATGCACGTCCTAGTGGGCACATAGAGAAAGCCACTAGAACTTAAAGGTCTGTGAAACTTTCCAAAAATACAGGTATGGAAGGTGTCTTTTTTTTTTAATTCAATAAACATCCAGTAGGTGTAGATCACCTGAAGTTGCTGGGGGGGATAAGAGATTTGGACAAGGTATGGTCTCTAACTAGAATTTATAGTCTAACAAGACATTGATAACTAATGGATTTTTTCCTTGTAGTTTCATTAGTACTATTTGATTTCTATCAATCATTTCCCAATACAAATATCCCCATATCCCAATGGAACCCACTCTCATAACATAAAAAAAAATGGTATTGATGATTGTGAGTTATCAACCATAACAATAATTAACACAGCAGTTGACATGTATGTAGCACTTTAAGATCTGTAAAATGCTTGGTAGTTATTATCTCATTTGATTATTAATCCTGGGTGCCTCTTTCTCCAGAAGGGTGGTGTCCATCAGACAACTATAGGATCATAGACCTAGAGCTAGGAAGGATCTCAGAAGCTAATCTTATCTTATTTTCTAATCTTATTTTGCAGATGAGGAAATTCAGACTCAGAGAATTTAAATAACTTTTCTAGAGTCATAAAGGTAGTAAATAGCAAGAGATGAATTTTGAACATAGGTCTTCTGACTCGAAAGCCAGTATTCTTTCAATTGTACCACATTGTCTCAGTATTAGTCTTGGGGGACCTTGATCCCCTCAGGAAACAGAATGGAGTGGAAAGAATACTAAATTTATCATCAGAAGACCTAATTTATAATGGACTCTGACTTAATGTGACATTGGGCAGGTCACTGACTTTTCTTGTATCTCAGTTTCTTTCTTTTTGCAAAATGAGTGATAACATTTTTACTACCTAGGTCAGTAAGGTGGAAAATTCTTTGCCATCTTTAAAGTGCTACAGCAATGTGTTATCCTTTGACAGACTAAGCTCTTCTCAGCAATACAATGATCTAACACAATTCCAAAAGATTCATGATGGAAAATGCTATCCATATCCAGAGACAGAACCATGGAGTCTAAATGCAAATTGAAGCATAGTATTTTTTCTTTCTTACGTTTTCCCCCCTTTTTTCTGATTCTTCTTTTCCAACATAAGCAATGAGAAAGTATGTTGAATATGATGGTATATGCATAGTCAATATCAGAATGCTTGCTATTTGGTGGAGTGGGGAAGGGAGAGGAAGAGGGAGGTAGGGAGAAAAAAATTTGGAACTAAAATCTTAATAAAGAGAATGTTGAAAGCTGTCTTTTCATGTGATTGGAAAAAATATTAATAAGTAGAAAAAAAGTGTTAACCCATCGTCATCATCATCATCAGCAGCATCCAAAGGGGGGTCATCCTTGCATCTGAGAACTCTGGAGAGGCCAAGCTGATTGTGGTGAGTGGTTTAGAATTCAGAAGAATTAACTAAACAGGATTTCTGAACTTAAAGAAGTCTCAAAATCTTTGGATGGGCACAGGGCCAACTGTGGGACATTAGAGTACTCAGAACAGTGGATTATCTATGGTTTTTCCAATTTGAATCAAGTCAGCAAGCATTTATTTATTTTAAACTAAATTACATTTTTATTTTTTTCCAGCTCCAAATTCTTTTCCCTTGCCCTACTCTGTTGAGAAAGCAAGAACAAAATCCCTTACAAATGTGTTGTCAAGTAAAATAAATTCTTGCATTACTCATGTCCAAATATATATACATACACACACACACACACACACACACTCACTTCTTAAAGAGGTGAGGCCTATTCCCTGAAGAGGTCTTACCTCATTTTAAGTAAGTACCTGAAAAGGACTTAACCTAAAAGGGCAAGGGTCTCCTATCGTAACCTGAGTCATCTCTAGTCATTCTGACGAATACATGGTCACTGGATCCAGATGTCTCAGGAGGAGAAAGGAGAAAGTGAGGCTGGTGACCTTGCACAAATCAAAGTCAACTGCAAATCATGTCATCACTTCCCTGATGTCATGGTCCTCTTCGAAAACAAAGGACAAACACAACAGCATGTATGTATGTTTATATGTTTGGACCATATATATAGACATGGATAATGTAGGAGTGTGTATGTGTGTGTATATGTTTGTGTATCTCAAGAGGACTGTCCTCTCTGGTGTGAGGACTTGTTGAGTTCTTTTCAAGGCTACTCATCCACCTTTGGTGTTCACATGATTCACTTAAATCTCAACTGTGGTTCCACAAACTGTATCTTGCACAGTGACCATACCCTGGTAGTCTTGGAAGATGGGCTAAACCAGGTTGACAGTAACTGACAAGCCTCAAACCCATCATGGAGTTAGGGGGAATGCCGTCTCCAAGCACATGAAGAATTTCCCTGGTAAAAAGGGCAGATGAGAACAGTTTTATTGCAACAGCCTAGAAGATGGCTAAAGCAGGCACTGTGGAGTGCTTAGAGTTTGGTCAGGCATTGAAGATGCCAAGTTCATCACTACATCCCAGGCCATCACCCCACTGGACTTTGATGACTCAGGAAGAGAGAATGAAAATGATGCCTCACTTCAATCCAATACACACACAAATCAAGACATCACCTGTTATGTCATTGGTCATCTTTGAAAACAAAGGGCAAACAACAATAAATACACACACACACACACACACACATCTCAGTCTGTACTCTATCACCTCCATCCCCACCCCCAATCTGGAGATGGGGTAACATGTTTCATGATGAGTCCTCTGGAAGTACAATTGCCATTGTGTCGATCACATCATCAAGCACTTTATAAAGTGCCTGTGTGAGGCATGTGCTAAGTGTTGGGTTTCTAGTTTCAGACAAATGTGAGCACGATACAGTGTAAAGCACCTTAAGGACAGGAACTGTTTATCATTTTGCCTTTGTGTCCTAAGCAGCCAAGCATGGTTTTGGCACACAGTAAACAATTAATATATTGAAATGGATTGAATAAGTCTTATTGAAGTTCTGACTTGGTTCAGATCTAAGTAGAAACTTTACTTCTCTGGGCCTCAGTTTCCTCATTTATACAATGAGCAGATTGGGTTAGATGGTCTCTGAGACCCTAGATCTAAATTCTAGATTTATCATCCTATAAATTTGTCTTACAGAATCAGCCTTTGACATTCACCAAATAAAAATGGTCTTTTAGCACCCTCTGCTATAGTCTGTAGACATGGTATCCCTCAGAAGAGGAAGGGTTGGAGAAGAAAGAAAGGGGGTATCAAAGGAGCAACAAGTTATTTGTATTAATCGGGATCCTACTCTCTTCCCTAATTGATTCTTCATTACAAAATAAGCTTGTTGCTCCTTCAGCCTGGGAGCTAAACATAATCAACTTTTGTTTGTTTCTGTAAGGAATTTTTTTTTGCCCTTGAGGAGATAATTATTTCTATTGTATGACGATGGTGGCCCCAACATTAGGAATAATTAGAGCAGATGGCTGTGAATGCTTCTATTGTAAGATGCAGGGATGCTCATAAAGTGCTCCCTCTCCCTAGCCTCCCCTCCACCTCCTCTTTCCCTTCCATCATATATTCATTTTGTTTTCCTTCAGGTATAAAGGAGAAGGGAAAAAAAGGTTTTCTGCTGTAGGAAACAGAGGACCTGTCAAAGGTTCACAGCCTGGAAAGTAGACTCCATGTATTCCATCACTAAAATTAAGTGTTTTCAAATGTAGTGCAGTCATGGGTCCGTTGCATGGGGAAATAACACGCCGTAGTCCATCACTTAAAATGTTAACCTTGTCTCTTACTAGTGACTGGAAACAGAAACACTTGCTCTGTACTCGCCAGTTAAATGGCAATCTGTCAACACAGTGGAAAAAGGCTACCTTGTGTGTGTCAATCTTCCAGTTTGACTGGATTGCTCATGTGTATATGTGTGTGCGTGTGTGCGTATGTGTGCGTGTGTGCACATGATGCTTGCCAAAGTGTAAACCCTAGGTCAATGTCTTTTTTTAATGCATTTTTTGGTGGTTCTGGATGATGGCACTTAGCATGTCACATGCATTTAGGAAATGTCAATTGCCATTGCTCTCTTGATAAGTTTATATTTAATTATTAATCTATTGCTGTTATTTGGAATAGAATACAGATCCTATTTTAGTTGATTTGTTTCTCCCTGTAGGGTGAGATAAGGTGTCAAAAATACATTAGCAGCCGCATAAGGTTTTATTCATTGTGGAAAAATCTTTCTCCCTTCCCCTTGCAGGAACGGAAAGAGATTATATGGCTTTGTATCTCCTACATAGCAGGCAAATGGTTGATTAATAAAAAGGGTGCATTTAAACTCACATTGAGTTTAAAGAACAAAGAAATGATAGGCCCACTGATTTAAGGACAAATGTAGTATTGACCATTTAATTCCTTTAAAAAATTAATTCTAATTTCTCTGGTTAACTATCTCTCTCTGGAGAGAGAGCATCCTGTGGTGACTAGAGACTGGACTTAAGGTCAGGAAGACCTGGGTTCAAATCCTGCCTCTGACACTTGTTTTGTAACTCTGGGCATGGTGTTTAAAATCTGTCAGCTGCAGTTTCCTCATCTGTAGAATGGGAATAGTAACAGCACCTATCTCATGGCATGAGGTTGGCATGTGGTTCAAATGAGATAATGTATGCAAAGAACCTTGCAAAACTTGGAATGCTGTATCAATTTTAGCTGTTTAAACTCTTCATAACTCGTCTCCAACCTACATTGTCAAGCTTATCATCACTCTCCTTCATATATATTTCATGGTCCAACAAACAGTCTCTCTTGTAATTCCTCACACATAAAAGTTGTTACCTCCACTTATAATGAGCTCCCTAGCTGTGTGACCTTGGGCAAGTCACTTAACCCCCACTGCCTCATCCTGGGTCATCTCCAGTCATCCTGATGAATATTGATCACTGGATTCAGATGGCTCTGGAGGAGAAGTGAGGCTGGTGACCTGCACAGCCTTCCCTCACTCAAAACAAAATCAAGTGCAAGTCATGTCATTATTTTTCTGATGGCAGGGTCTTCTTTAGCAACGAAGGATGAATGGGCTTCAACCATTCTTGTAATGTACTTCCTCCATACTTGCAATGCTCTTTCTCTTTTCTGCCTCTTAGAAGTCTTAATTTCCTTTGGCCGTCACTTTCTTGGAGTCCTTTCCTAATCTTGCCATCCGTTAACACCTGCTATAAAATTATTTCCTTCATATGTATTTTGTCTACACTAATATTGACTTTGTATGTGGTTTATATGTACTTTGTATATACTGGTATTTACTTTGTATATATTTAGAATATACAGCTATCCCTTCCACATTGCGGCTGTCTGCATTGATACATCTCCGGTTAGCGTAAGAAATTAAATGAGATTTTGGGGAGAGATTTGTGGAAGCTGCAGATGACACTCAAAGCTCAGCAGATGACATGGAAAAAGTTTTGAAACTAAAAAAATGCATAAAATATATGTATAGTTTGATATAATATCAAGCCAAATTTTATAATAAGGTACAATAAACATCCCATGAAAGAAAAAAAATAAAAATTTAAATTTCTTCTCTGTTATGTTTGTTGATTGATTACTATACTTCAAAATTTCAATAGACCCATGACTTCATGAATGTGAATATTTCTTCCAATAGTAAAGATTCTATAGTTATCCATCTGTGGTTTCTCATCTTTTGTGAGTCTTAACTGTATCTTCCTATATATTCTTTATAGAGGAACTATGCAATGTCCTTCTACTCTTTCTCTAGGTCTTTAATTTTTATTTTTTGTAAATGTGTGTGTGGGGGAAGGGAAGGAGTTATGGTTACTAGAACAGTACTTAGATTGGTCATTTGTTATTTATTATTCCTACTATCTGGCTAGCCCATCTCATTTTCTTATCATACATTTACTGAATGATATCCCTTAAATGCTTGGGACTACTTATAATCACTAAATATCTTTCTACTGCTCTTTAGATCACATCTAATTTTCTTTTTTTGGAGATTGTGATAGTCTCTGATGAATAACCATGTAACATCACCAAGAGAATACTGGTGATTAATTTTTATGCCAGGAAACTGCTTTAGATTATGGAAAGATTTAGACATTTAATTCACTTCCGCCCTCCTATTAAATTCCGAGTGCAATTCAAGTCATCTGTAAGTTCTGTACAAGTAATATGTATTACATTTCCTTGTATGTAATTGGTCATAGAAATTTTTCATCCTTTTGGTTTTCCCTGTGTAAATTGTTAGGCTTTCTTTTGGGTGGACATGTATCTCATTAAGTAAGCTTTCTATTGTAGTACAGTTCCTGGCACATAGTATTTATTTGTTGAATAAATAAGTGACTATTTTCCATGAACATGGCAACCAAGGGCCATTTTAATGTACCATGACTACATTATCAGAGAGATTTACTGAAGATTACAAACAGTATTACCACATAAAATAACAGGGGTAAAAACAAGTCAACAGAAAGCTTCATACAAGTCATATAAGCCATTCCCCAATTGATAAATGGTCAAAGGACATGAACAGACAGTTTTCAGAGCAAGAAATTAAAGATATCTATAGTCATATGAAAAAATGCTCTAAATCACTATTGATTAGAAAGATGCAAATCAAAACAACTCTGAGATATCACATCACACCTACCAGACTGACTAACATTACAAAACAAGAAGATGATAAATACTGGAGAAGATGTGGGAGAACTGGAACACTAATTCATTGTTGGTGGAGCTGTGAGCTGATCCAACCATTATGGAGAGCAATTTGGAACCTTACCCAAAGGGCTACAAAAATGTGCATACCCTTTGACCCAGAAATACTGCTTCTAGGACTGTATCCCAAGAGATCAGAAAAATGGGAAAGGGACCCACATGTACAAGAATATTTATAGCAGCTCTCTTTGTGGTGGCCAAAAACTGGAAATCAAGGGGATGCCCATTAATTGGAGAATGACTGAATAAATTGTGGTATATGAATGTAATGGAATACTATTGTGCTGTAAGACAAGATGAACAGGAAGACTTCAGAGAGGCCTGGAAAGACTTATATGATCTGATGCTGAGTGAAAGGAGCAGAACCAGGAGAACTTTGTATGCAGGAATGACCACAGTATGCGAGGATTTTTTTCTGGTAGACTTAAAATTTCATTGCAATGCAAGGACCTAAAAAATTCCCAATTGTTTTTAAGGCAAAATACCTTCCATATCCAGAGAAAGAACTATGGAATTCGTTCGCAGAATGTAACAGATCATTTTCTTTTGTATTACATTTTGGTTTGTTTTATGATTTCTCCAATTCATTTTAATTCTTCTATGCAACATGGCCAAGTGAAAACATATTTAATAGGAATGTTTATGTACAACCTATTTAAAATTGTATGCCATCTCAGGGAAGGAGAGGGGAAGTGATTGTAGAACACTGAAAATAAACAAAATATTAATAATAAAGAGAAAGCTTCATATGGTACTTTCCTGTTAGGCTGTCTCAAGAGCATTTATAGATACAACTGGAAGGAGAGTAATAAACAGATGGAAAATGGAGCAAATTTAACTGTGTTTCTCTAATTTATTTTTCATTGATGGCTGTGGACATCACTGATGAGAGAAGAACCATCTCATTTGGATTAGAACCCCTCTTTAAGGAAGCAATAAGGAATGACACTAAAAAAGATGAAGCCAAGAAAAGTGCCTATACTAGAACAAATTTATAAAGAAGAACTTCTTGCTGTAAATTACATAATTTTGAAAGGATAGCATTGTGGAAATTGGTGCAATGGATAAAGTGGAGAGAGTTCCAGGCCTGGATTCAGGAAGACTCTTCTTCTTGAGTTCAAATCTGGCCTTAGACACTTTCTAGCAATGGGACTCTAGTTACTTAATCCAGTTTGCTCGTTCCCTCATTCATAAGATAAACTGGAGAAGGAAATGGCAAATCATTCCAGTATCTTTGCCAAGATAATCCCAACTGGTATCAAGAAGCACTGAACATGACTGAAAACAACATAGTGTGGAAATGTTTGGAGTAAAAGCTAAAACCATAGATCCTATCATTTCCTTAAAAAGGAGAGGACATCAGGAACCACCAACCTATCCCCCTAACCATGGAGGAAATTATTTAACCTTTAGAAGCTTCAGTTTCCATACCTGTAATTAGGGACAATAATCCCTGTAATACCAACCACATAGAGTTGTTTTAGGAAACAGATGAGATAAGGCATTGAAAGTGCATTATAGACCTAAAAGCACCGTCTAGTTGTTAACTGTCATAATAATTATCATTTTTGCTTGTACAATTTTCACCAGAGAAGCAGAGTGATAGTAGAGACTTGATCTTGGAGTTAGACATTCAGATTCTTAAGAGACCATCAGTTGTGTGACCACGAGCAGGTAACTTAATCTCTCAGTGTTTTAGCAACTCTCTAAGAGTTAGCTTCTAGATTTGCTGATCTGCACTGGTAGAAGAAATTTCCACACTAGGAATTTGCAAAATGATGAAATCACAGGTGTGGATCAAATGTTATAATGTACCAAAAATAGCCTTGTGTGGGAAGGATTTCACAGACAATTTTCTATGGAAGATCACATCTTTAGGCTCATATAAGATCTCACTCTGAATATTATTTATGGATTAAAAAAACAACAAAACATTTGACTTGGTTAGAGACAACATAGTTGTAAAGATTGTCTTCCAGCACATTGAATCCTATAGTAACTTAAGATCATCCACAGTTCCCTGACAAGCAATCCTTCACAAATAATGTGGCATCAGTGTCCAAGGAGACATAAAATGGGAGAATTTCTTCCTTTATACCTTTAGGTATTCATCAGTGTCATAGGGAGCGTTCAAATTTAAGCAAGATTATCTATGGTGAGGTTAAATACAAATACTTCCAATCAGATGGAGTGTCTTCTAATTGGTAAAGTAGAACAACCATCATTGAAAAGGAACTCAAGTCCAATGTTGGGGTGAAGAGAGCCAAAGATCCTGAACTTTGGGCAGTTTTGATAGAGGAATCAGAAGTGTATGCTTCTGTTTTTTGTAGATAGCTAAGGTACACTGTATTGGTTGGTCTGGAGTCTCAAAGACCTGAATTCAAATCTTATCTCAGACATTTATTTAATTGTGTGACTTTGGGCAAGTCATATAATCTCTGTTTTCCTCAGTTTCCTCAATTATAAATGAGGATAATAGCAGTACTTACCTCCCAGTGTTGTTGTGAAAATGAAATGAGATAGTATGTATAAAGCACCTGGCACACAGTAAGTGCTATATAAATGTTAGCTCTTATTAGCTGTCATTTTTATTTTTCATTGATATCAAATTTATTAGTTTGTTTGGTCCTCATTCAAGGATAAAGGTTTGAAGTAAGATGTTACCCTTTGGTTTAAGTTTAATTTTGTTTGTATTGATGATTACTAAGTTAATTAATAAGAAAAAGAGGAGAGAAATGTAGGCTGATATGTGTTGAAGATCAATAGACACCTAACTGTAGCTAAATAGCTCTACTTAGGGTATGGATTGACAGATTAATGTCAAACGATATGCTGGTAGAGGCATTTTCCACACTAGAAAATTCCCAAATGATGAAATTGCAGGCCTGGGCCTCCCAGTTTTTAATATTACGTATGTGTTGAGTGACTTTGATGAAAATATGAGGTTTTGTGAGATACTAATGCATTGTTGATGGAGTTGTGAACTGATCCAATGATTCTGGAGAGCAATTTGGAACTTTACTCAAAGGGCTATATAGAATTGTCCATACCCTTTGATCCAACAATATCACGACTCAGTCTATATCCCAAAGAAATCCAGAAAAAAGGGAAAAGGATTTATTTGTACAAAAATATAATCCAGAAAAAAGGCAAAAGGATTTATTTGTACAAAAATATAACAGCTTTTTTTTGTGTTGACTAACAACTGGAAATCAAAGGGACACCCATTAATTGGGGTGCTAAATAAGTGTTGGTATATGATTATAGTGGAATATTACTGTGCTGTAAGAAATGACAAGCAGGATGATTTCAGAAAAACCTGGAAAGACTTACATGAACTGATGCATAGTGAAGTGAACAGAATCAGGAGAATGTTGTACACAGTAAGAGCCATATTGTTTGATGAAGAACTTAGCTATTCTCAGCAATGTGATGATCCGAGATATTCCCAAAGCACTAATGATGAAGCATACTATCTGCTTCTGGAGAAAGAACTAATATTGATTGGAGTATGCTAATTTTCACTTTCGTTTTTTGTCTTTTATTCAAGTCTTCTTGTACAAAATGACTAATATGGAAATGTTTTACATAACTGCACATGTATAACCTGTATCTGATTGCTTACTATCTCGGGGAGTGTGGAGGGGAGAGAGGGAGGGATGGAAGTTGGAACTCAAAACTTTAAATTAAAATGTGAAAAAAATTGAAAAAAGGGAAAATATGAGGTTTTCATATATGATTTTTTATATCAGACCGTACTCTCAGCCTCACATATTTGCCTGAAAATGTAGAGAATACAAGATCTCATTGAGATTATTATTTGATGATTTAAAAAACCACCATGTTATGGGCCTCTGTTTTGGCTCTGTCCTTTCTAGTGTTTTTATTAATGCCTCAGATGCTTAGTCAAAGGATACAGAATTTAATATGGCAATGACTAAAAGTTGCACTAAATCTAATTTGCAAATGGCACAAAGTTGGACCAAACAGCTAATATCTCTGATGATAGAATCAAAACAATTTGTCAAGTTGAACCAATGACCATAACCACTAAGATAAACTATAATAGGATTAAATGTGAAGTTCTGCACTTAGTTTTAACTTTAAAAAAGTCAAATAAGACCAGTAACCCACAAATAATTAAACAAATTCAGGAAGGAAAACACTTGACTTTATAGTAATACCTATGCAAAAAAACAAAAAAGAAACAAAATAAACCCCAAACTCAAGGTATTTAATTGTTCGCCAGCTCAACATGATCCAACAGCGTGCTGCAGGATGTCTGTAAACAGAAACTAGATGATTACTTGTTGGGGATATTTTTGAAGAAATTTCTATCCAAGAGTTAGATTGGATTACTGTGGATTCCCTTGAACTCTGAGATTCTAAGGTTCAGATTTTGAAATTTTTGTTTATTCTTTATATTTGATAACTTTAACTTGCCTGTTCCTTTCCTGATCTAGTGGTTATTCTTATTTCTATCATGAGATGCTCTTGCCTATACCTCATAATCCCGGTGCCCACCTGATAACTTCTAACTTGCTGTCTGTCATGAGGACATCACCTAACAGACTCACTAGGGGAAAATGCACTGTTGAAGGGTAGTAGGTCATACCTAAATTTTCTGAGGCTAGGAAAGAAATGCATTCTTGCCGCTTCCACCATGGCCCCCTACTCCAACTATCTCCCACCCCAGTTATATTGAGGCTTCCATTCTTTGAGTGATGGGCCAGCATAGCTTACCTCCTTTCTTCTCTTCTTAGCACCCATTCAAAGAATCATAAGTTCATAGATTTAGAACTGGAGACAGCGTTAGAAGTTATCAGAACCAATAGCCTTATTTTATAGATGAGGAAACTGAGTTCTCCATAGGTTTAGTGACTTACCAAGAGTTCCTTAGCTGGGAAGTATCTGAGGTGGGATCCAAACCCAGGTCTTCCTTTCGATAACATTGGTGACAATAGCAAAAGCAACAGAATAGTAGTAGTAGTAGTAGTAGTGTTTGTAGTAGTAGTAGTAGTTGTAGTAAGTAGTAGTGGTAAGTAGTAGTGGTAAGTAGTAGTAGTAGCGTTAGTAGTAGTAGTAGTGGTAAGTAGTAGTAGTAGCAGTAGCAGTAGTAGTAGTAGTAGTAGTGGTAAGTAGTAGTAGTAGTAGCGTTAGTAGTAGTAGTAGTAGTAGTAACTAGTGTTTTTATGATATTTTGTGGTTTGCAAAGCTCTTTTCAAATATCTCTTTTTATCCTTACAACAACCCTGAGAGATAGATGCGATTATCATTTTATGGATGAGGAAACTGAGGCAAGCAGAGGTTAAGCAATTTATCCATGGTCACACAGCTAGGAAATATTTGGGACAGGATTTGAACGCAGATCTTCCTGACTCCAGGCATTTAACTGGAGTATTATATCTAGCTGCCTTATAAAGAAGGTTTCAACTTCAAGTCAGATGGAGGGTTCCCATGGTCTTTAAGATGCCATGACAAAGCAAATGATGACTCTTCATTAAAATTATTTCTACTGATGCATTAATAACAATTTCTGATGTTGAACCATTTGACAATACTAAGGATATTGGGAAAAAGGACCTTCCTTTCTGCATCTTCAGTAGTTGTGGCTGCATTACGTACAGGGGCGATTTGCCAGGCTGAAGCATCACAAAGTTGTTTCTCAGGATAATGGGGGAAGGTACTGTGCTAGAGACATTGTCATTCCTAAAATTCTGAGGTTCGGAATCCTGAGATTTTGACATCAGGGTCTAAGAGGAGATTTGTCAAGGTAGAAGTGATTTTTTTTTTATTTGCATGGCATATGTCCCTCAGGGAAATATGAGGAGAATCTGTGATCAGCAGCTTGAGAATTCCCCCCATGAAGTCATCTCTGTATTAGTAGAAAAGTGATATGGTGATTGCCTTGAGACAGAGAAAGAGGGAGGAATCAGATAGTTCAGGTCCCAAACCTAGCAAATGTCAGAATTTAAGCCTGGTTCTCCTTTCCTCTAAACCTAGAACTCTATCCTGTGGGTCACTCTCCTCCTGTTGTAGTATAAAACATAAATAAATAAGTAAATAAGGCAGTAAAAAAAGAAAAAAATATGTGATGTTGAATGCAAGGGTCAAATGTAAGTCAAGTTTTTATTAAAGTGCTTGCTATGTGCCAAGTATTGGGAATTCAAATACAAGCTAAAAAGGACTTTGTGCGTAAGAGGAAGCTGAAAAGTTGCAGAGGGGATAAGGGCAAAGGTACCTAGCACAGGAGAATGATAGAGAATTCCAGAGGAGTGTGTCCTAGTGTGATATGAAGAGATGGTTGGCCTGGACCTTTCTTAAAAGGGGCTTCTGGGATAAGCCATCGAATCAGAGACACGATATTAGGGAAAGAGGGCATTACTGATGGGTGAGATCCAGGGTTGAAGCAATATACAGAGAGTGAGTGCTATGGGAATTTAAAGAAGAGAAAAACATACTTTATGATACTTTAACACAAATGCCAGAGTTTGAGAAATTAGGTAATGAATAATTAAAAAGCTTTTAAAATCATTTTTCATATTAACATCTTCATAACTGTTTGCACGTGAGGAACGTAATTAGTATTAAACATTCTTCTCTCTTTCCCATAGTACTCCATTGTGTTATTTTAAAGCAGTCCACAAGTTTTTAGGGACATGCTTCCTGCTTTCAAACACTGGGTAGAATTAGGAGAAAATGACTGTTCATAGGATACTTCAGTTGCAGTTCTTTTAGAATCATCTTGTGCTAGAGTCAGACTAACATAGTCCAACTTTGTTAAAGAAGGTTAGCTGCCTCAAGCATTTAGATTGTAAATAATGACATACCTGCCACACCCTGGACACCCTGGGCACTTCCAGATAGCTTTTGTTGGCAACAGGGCATGACATCAAATTTAACCATCAGAAAAAGAAAAGAAAAGCTGTCCCTAAAGCAGACCACTGCCCTTTAAAGAGGAAGTTGTCAGTCAGTCAAAGTTGTTTTCAGTCATTACTTTTTGTGATTCTACTTGGCAGAGATAATGGAATGGTTTGCCATTTTCCTCTCCAGCTCATTTTACAAATGAAGAAACTGAGACAAACAGGGTCGAGTGACTCATCCAGGGTCATATAGCTAGTAAGTGTCTGAAGCCAGATTTGAACTCAGGAAGAGGCATCTTACTGACTTCAAGCCTGGCACTATATACCACATAACTGTCCATTAGAGATTTCTAAGCCAAGTCATCTAAGTTTTTGGTTTTAGCTAGTCTCATTTTTGTCTCAGAGTTACATTTGAAGAAGGATATTTTGTTAGTCCTTTCTGCAAAGATGAAGGAATTTCTTCTTGTGTTGTCCTTTTCAGAGATCTTAAAAGTATTGTTGGGGAATGGGGGTACTACTGGGTATGGAATCACAAGAGAATGGAGATAGCACTTTGATCTCTGCCCTGAAAAATCCCATGTGGTGTTCTTGAAATACCCTGGTGGTCAGGAGCAGATGAATTGAGAGGTGACTGCACCAGTTCTATGTTCAGTTATTTATGGAAAACATATTATGGGAATGAGGTCATATAACTTTGTTTGGATCAGCAAATAAATGGTGATGAGAAAGAATGTAGCAAAAATGAGAGGGGAGAAAGCAAAGGAATGACCATTTGAGAAGAGAAAGTGGAAGGGTGCAGCCATTATGGTATTTGATTCTGAGTTGTTTTCCCCTTTTGTCATCATTGTTCTACATGAGTATATGCACTATTGTTTATATCAACCAATCAATTGACAAACATTTATTAAATGTCTGCCATATGCGAGGCAAAGAAGTTGGTGCTAGGAATAGAAAGGCATAAATGAAATCGTCTTCATTTCCAAGGAGATAACATGCTATGAGATGAAATGCACATATATATATTTAATTTATTTATTTAAATATAATTTAATTACATTAAATATGATTAAATTAATTAATTGTAATTAATTTAAATACACATTCTGTGTGTGTATATATAAATATGAAATAATTTTGGAAGATAGGTCTCTGTCTTGTCCAATCCTTTTAATGACTTAGGTGCTTGGGTACTGATATAGAGCAGTGAGACACTAGCATCTGTGAAGGATACAGAAAGGCTTCTTCTGTAGGAGATGGTATCTAAAATGAGATTTGAAAGAAGCAAGGATTCTAAGAGATAGAGGTGAGGAGGGAGGGCACTCCAGGTATGAAGGACATCCTTTGCAAAGCATTGAGAGGTGATATGGGTTACACGTGAGGAACAAATAGAAGGGCATTTTGGCTGGATCATAATGTGCGTTCAGGAAAATAATGCATAATAAGGCTAGAAAGTCATGTGTTGTGTTGTGAAGGGGACTTATATCTGTGTTGTGAAGGGGACTTAAATGTCAAAAAGAAGAATTTGTTTTTGATATTAATGGTGATAGGAAACACTAAGAATGTCACTTTGGCTACCTTTGTGGAAGATGGGGTAGACCACAGCTGAGGTTTGCACTACTTCAGAGCCCATATAGATTTTGTGTCAGAACTGGTTTTACGATGAAATCTGTGGTCAGTTCCACTTTTAGCATTTCCTATCTGATAGCAATTGAGATTATTCTCAAATATTCCTCCCTAGAGAAGGCAGCAAGAATAAGGTTTACGAGGCAGATTTTCTCATCACTCCAAAGATGAGAACATGTAATGCTGTTGCCAAATGGGAACAGGTATCTAAATTCCATGATATAAAGCCATCTAGGTGGTGCAACGGATAGAGCTGTGAACCTAGAGTCAGGAAGATTTGAATTCAAATCCGATCCCAGACACTTATAGCTGTGTGACCTGAACAATTCACCTAACCTCTTTTTACCTCAGTTTTCTCATCTGTAAAATGGGGATAATAGCACTTTCTTCCCAGAGTTGTGAGGATCAAATCAGATAATATTTGTAAAGCACCTGACACAAGGCTTGACGCAAAGTAAGAGGTATATAAATGTTAGCGGTTATTGTTATTGTAAAATGAGATATTTATAAACTACTTAACATACATAGCACCTGGAACATACCAAGTGCTTAATAAATTCTATTTTTATTATTACATATATTGCAAGTCATGTTTTAGTGGACATTATTATGACAAGTATGACTTTTCTACAATTTGCTTTTCATTAGAATAAGAAATACAACTATTAAAATAGATGAAATTGAACAAATAGATTATCTCCAGAGCAGGCTTTTAATTTACGTACATGTTGGTGTCTTTCTTATTAATCAGAGTTTAAACTAACACTATTCTTCACTGATTTATTTAAAAAAATGCGTCTGCTATATACAGAACTCCTAAAATCCTAAGAGGTAGGTTAGAGGAATGATGTCAGTATAGTTTACTTAGGACTCCGCAAAGCACTTCACAAAGACTCACCTGCTAGTCATATGGACAACATGAAAAGATGTGGGCAAAGACAGTAACAATTCAGTTAGCCGGCTTTGGAACGAGCTGAATCGTTGGACCCAAGAACTTAGTCAGCTCTATGCCTTGAAGACATTTAAACTTTTTGAACAATACAAGTAAGCAGAGTTTTCTTTCTGGTCCTTTAATTTTGATACAGACTAGTTTCATTATATTCCATGACTTGGAAAGGACTCAAAATAATATCTAGTTCTAGAAATTCAAGGGCTTGTTTAATGTTAGGTAGATGATGGAGAGCAAATATTTTTCTTGAAACTGTTAGCTCACACACTCACATTGATGTGAGCCATTGGTAATTTGAACTTTTTTTTTTAAAAGAATTTTTCATTTTTTTCCAATTACATGTAAAAACATTTTTAACATTAGTTTTTTATTTAAATTACAAATTATTTGCTCTCCTATTTCTCCTCTCCACCCCAAGATATCAAGCCATTTGATATAGGGTATACATGTACAATAAAGCAAAACATATTTCTATATTAGTCATGTTGTGAAAGAGAACACAAATTCCCCACCCCCAAAGAAAAACACCAAGAAAAATAAAAGTAAAAAAAGTATGCTTCAAACTGCACTCATTTGTTCTTCATTTGTTCTTTCTTCAGAGGGGAGAGCATTTTTCATCATAAGTCCTTTGGAATTGTCTTAGATCTTTGTATTGCTGAAAATAGCTAAGTCATTCGCAACTGATCATTGTACAATATTATTGTTGCTATGTACAAAGTTCTCCTGGTTCTGCTCAATTCACTATGTATCAATTCATGTAAGTCTTTCCAGGTTTTTCTAAAAGCATCCTACTTATCGTTTCTTACAGCACAATAAAATTCCATCACAGGCAGATGGAGCTTCTAATGTGGTATACTGGGAAATTATGTATCTATCTAACCTATCTGTATCTATATCTTTGACTGATCATTTCATACACTTGTTCAGCTTTATAGATGAACTCTCACTTTATCTTGTCAAATATAGTCTTTTCTCTTGGAGTAGGGTGTAAGTATGGAAAATTATCTTAGGGAAAGGTGCTCATGTGGCATTGAAGGAATCAAATAATTTTTTCCATATTACTTTTCTTGTCACAGGATTTTATTGGAGTCAGTTAGGTTGGCAAATTTATGTACAGAAAGCAAGGACTAGATTAGAAGGGAGAGTTTTCTTTCAGAGAGATCTCCTAAATCTTACCAAGTCATGTGTCAGAAAGAATCCGTTTGTATTTGGTGGTAGTGATGGTGGGATGTCATCAGGAACACTATATGCTTCTTTTTTGTGATCCAGTTGTTTCAGTCATGTCTGACTCTTCATAAACTCATTTGGAATTTTTTTGGTAGATATACTGGAGTGGTTTTTCCTTCTGCAGTTCATTTTTCAGATGAAGAAACTGAGGCAAACAAGGTTAAGTGACTTGCCCAGGGTCACACAGCTAGTAAGTGTCTGAGGCCAGATTTGAACTCAGGAAGATGAATCTTCTTGATTTAGGTCCAGCGTTGTGTCATATATCTGCCCTCATCTTGCCTGCTTTGACAGTCATGCTCTATAGTGCAGGAGAATCTTAGGTGTTATAATGGTAACTCCCAAGGAAAGGAATAGAAGAAAGCAAATTTAGAGATAAAATTGAGGTAAAGACTTCCAGAAAAGTAAACAGTGATTTGGGGGCTCTGTTCTCTATAAAGTAGAGAATTGTTAAACAGGGTGTGGATTGCTTTGTGTTTCAATATCAGGCAATCTCACCTTGTCTTTTTCATCCAGGATCCACTGCAAATAGAGACAGCCTCATATACAGTATCACAGACAAGTCTCATATACAGTATCACAGACAAGTCCTTGCTTTGCTTATTGCCTCAACTTGCTGATCAGTGACTTCTTTCAAAATAACTGGTGGTGTTACCAGTCCATTTAAGGTGACATGGGAGATTTGCAGATACTGCACACTCCCTGAAGTTCAAAGAAATGCTGACATGTTGAAGGAAGAAAATGAATGGCATACACTTCCTCTCTGAGGCAGAGAAGTTTCAGCTTGTTGTTTTTGCAAAACTTCTAGCTATTTATTTAGGGTTTGGTTCAACAGACGACATCGACCAATCAAGGAGTGAGCATGTTATGAGCCTTCCTTGTATTCCTCACCATGTATTCTTGAAATGATTTTTAAATTTTCTGCAAAATGGGAGTGATGTAATTCATTTATCCTGAGGTAGAGACAAAAATAATTTCCAAGCACCTTGAGATCTATTGATAGGAGAAGCAGATCATTTATTAGTATATTCTGTGAACTTTGAAGTGCATCATATTTGCAGAGATAAATTGGATGGGGGAACTGGAGAATTCAGCCAAGGCACTGTTCAGAAGATGCCTGATGTAGAGGGTTTTGACAGCCATTGCAGTTTTTCAGCAGCACAGAAATAATAAAATTTGGCACCTAATTAGTAAGAATAATTATTTAAAAGAGAAAATTACAAGCTGTGTTTAACTTTTTGATGACCCACCCTATTCCCTCCTCTACTTGTAAGGTGACCTCATGTCAATATCATTCTCCATCTCCTTTTCCTTCTTCTTTCCCTTCCCTTCCCTTCCCTTCCCTTCTCCTCTCTCTCTCTCTCTCTCTCTCTCTCTCTCTCTCTCTCTCTCTCTCTCTCTCTCTCTCTCTCCTTCACAGAGCAGTGTTTGCCCTCCCCTCTACTCTCCACCTCCTCCTTTTTTTTGGTCATGCTGTTCACTCCAGTTACAAAAATTCCTAGTTATAGCTCTGCATATACTGTAATGTAATGATTGTGATAAAGATAGAAGAGTCTTTCAAAGATATTAAATAAGTATAGGAAGACCTCAGATGACATCTGAAAAGGCAGATTTTTGCCCTGTGAAAAAATCTTCCATGCTGTAGTGGAAAGAGTACTGGATTAGATAGAAGTCAGGAGACTCAACTTACAGATTGTAATATGAGCTTTGCTACTTACTAGTTGTGTGATTGTGGGCAAATCATTTAACCTCACTGAGACTCAGTTTTTTTTTATCTGTAAAATTAAATTAGTCTATCCCATATGTCTTCATAGATAAACAAATTAAATCACTCCTATTTTGCAGAAGACAAATACTTTTCTTAAGGAAACATGGTGGGATACAAAGAAAGGGTCCAACAAGGTGATTAGATGATTTATATGGCCTTTTCCAATCTGTGATGCCGTGATACTGGGGTTTTCTCATCTTAGCACTTGGGGTGTCATAATATAATTTGATGATTAAGAGCATCAGGTCTCTATCCTCACTCCTACCTGTTTCCTCAACTCCAAGCCTTTTTATACTTTTAGCAAGACTTCTTGAATTGCGATCATTCATTCATATAAAAAAACCATAGATTTAGAGTTGGAAGGGACATTAGAGGTCATTTAATCCACCCCTCTTATTTTTATAGATAAGAATCTGTCTGTCTCTGTCTGTCTGTCTCTCCCTTTCTCTCTCTCTCTCTCTCTCTCTCTCTCTCTCTCTCTCTCTCTCTCTCTCCCTCTCTCTGTGTCTCCCCCTCTATCTTGTCCAAGGTTGCATAGCTAATAAATATCCGAAGTGGGATTTGAACTGTGACTCCATCTATTACACAGTTAATATTTTCTGATATGTATCATTACCATTTTTTCTTCTTCTTATACTGATTTTCTTACCTTACTCAGACTGGAAGTGCAGTGTCAACCCATAGCCTGATCCCACTTCTGATTAGCACAGAAGTTTTAACCTGCTCTGATTCTGACCTGGGATGATTCTCTCCTGTCAGACAACATGGTAACACTTTCTCTAAGGGACTTATCATACTGATGCTGGACTTCATTGAGACACATGCGTAAATTTAATCTCTACTGCAGCTCAGAACTCCTAAGTCCAAGAGATGTGCTATCCTCTGTCTTCCTGAGTAGCAGGGATTACAAGTGTGTACCGCCACAATCAGCTAAATAGTTTGTTTTTACATTACCAACATTTCCCATATACCCTCCCCCCTTCCTCAAGAGCTACCCCTTATGACAAAGAATAAAAATAATTGAACAAGTCTGACACATGAAGGATCTACATCCGTGGTCCCTGGCCTTTGCAAAGAATTCAAGAAAGTGTTTTCTCATGGTGGGCTCTTTGTTCAAAAAGAAAAAACAATCCAAGTTCTGAGAGGCAGAGAGAAGATGGGGATGGGTAGCCGCTGACTTGTTCCCTCTACCTTTATTTCTTTGCCCCCCATTGATGACAATACAGGCTATTTGCCTGTCATCCTGAAGTCAATCAGCTTTTTGTCTCCATGTGGGCTTTGTTCAGCACTACTGAATGAGCGATCCAGAAAGGAAAAAGTAAAAATAATACCAAATAAGGTGGAATGGGAGGAGGGGGTGGGGAAGCACTTGAAAAGAGGCATGTCTCTATAAAACAGGGACACTTGGCAGCAGAGCCAGTGAAAAATGATACCAATTATATAAAGCAAAATGCCACCCATCAAGCAGAACATTCTAGTTCTCATCATTCTCAACTACTTATTACTTTTTGTACAAGACTCAATACACATCCCTCAAAATAAAATAAAATAAAATAACCCATTAGAGCCGCCTCTTCTCCTCTCCTTAACCGCTGTTAGGTAAGGAGAGACTGTCTGTTGAGAACAAAAATAAGAAACACTTCTCATGTGTCATTGTAAGTTTACAAGTGCTGTAACCTGATTGTAATACATGAACCTGTACTGGGCATTTCCAGGTTCAATTTTACTTCACTTCAGTCTCTTTTTTGACTTGGTGGAGAAGAAAAAGGAGGGAGTGATGCATGGGACTAAAGATTTTGCACTTGATTTTAATTTTCTGGTTTCTTCCAGATCTCACAAGTAGACCTTCTCTGATCATCACACCCAAGTTCCTCTGGCTTTTGCTGGAAAACTAGATTTAAAATAATTTAAGTAACCTTCTCTTTTCCAGGGCTCCTTTCCCCTTCAGGTCTGTCGTAGATGGTCCAGAGCTCACAGCTGGATTCCCCAAGGTCGACCACAAGATGGCGACAACGTCACAGTGGAGAGTGGCCAAACCCTGCTGCTCGACATCACTACCAGTGTCCTCAGTATGCTGCATATTAAAGGTCTGTAGAGTTGGAGGGTTGATGGTATTTTTATGATTTTAATTTTCTTCAAGTGGGCCAGGGCGTGGGAGTTACTTTTTTTTAAGTTAAAGGGCTTGATTGAATTTTCCTTCCAGGCTTATGGTCAAGAGAACGTGGGGAAAGCGGGGAGAGGGGCAGGGTACCTCTTGATGCTAAAGATGAGGTCCCAGGGGCATCAAAGTGGGAGCCCCTTTTTCCTGAGTCTTTGGAGCCCAGTGCCTCTTTAATTTCTCTTTTCAAGGACAAGAAAACAATGTGGGCAGCATCCTTACAGAGTGTCATTATTTCCTAGAATACTCTTTAGGCATGCCTATCCTGGATGGCTCCCACAACATAGCCAGAGACCCTAAAATTAGTGTTGTAGCCTTTGAAATTCTCTGCCAAGAGAACAACTTCCTCTTGCCTTTACCCTGTTGAAGTTTTGATTTCTTGATCTCATGAAAAGGCAAATAAGGATGCTTCCTTATTACAAAATGAGTATCAGAGCCTTGGAGGCTAGAAACTTGGGAGAGAATGAGGATGCAAGACTGAGCTCAGTCACTGGCTCTCCTCCAGCCTTTAGACGTGATTTTTGCCTCTCTGTGCTTCAGTTTTCTCATCCCACTTAAGTAAGTATAAACCGCTCTGCCTGCTGGGATGAAGAATAGTTGCTCAAAGTGACTTGAGTCAATTCAATGCCATTTATTTCAACAAACATTATTAAGGGTCCATTCTGGGCCAGATACTGGGTTAGACTCTGGAGATAACATTAACACAGTCCCTATCTTCAAGGATTTTACATTCATTATGGAATACTGTAAGATTAAAAATAAACTTTTGGGAATTTTGATTGATTATGGAAACATTACAAAACTTTGCACCTTGGTGCAAATTTTTAATATACCTATTATATTTTTTTTTATAAAAAACAATTTGCATCCTGTATGGTATGTAAAACTGTTGTCATCTCTAAAAGATTTAACCATGGCCTATACGGCAAGATATTTTTATCTATCCATGTCCTTAAAGCATTCTTAAATATCAAGAATACTTTTTCTTTAGCCAAACTGGTTAATTAGGCCTCATTAGGACAAGCAAAGTAATCTGCCAGCTTGAGCTCTTTTGTGCGGGCCTCTGCATATGGATAGCCAGTGGCTTAGAGAGTCTTGCCTTGTTGACAGCTGCCCACTGCCTAGGGGCTAGAGATGATAGAGTTAAGTGACCCCCTGGAAACTGCAGTTCAGAGAAAAGAAAGTCTGTAGAGACCCTTAGCCACAGGGCTCTTCCTTTTACTGAAGTATAATCCCTCCAAGGGGTGTGGGTGACTTTGGGAGTTCAAGCATCTTTGGATTGTATTCAGAGAGCCATTTGGGAGAAGTTTTTCAATAAAAAGTTGCTTACTCTAGTCTCAATTTGACAAGTAACTTCAGAGGAAGTGAAAGAAGGAATTGTATGTGAGTGTGTGTGAGAGACAAAGAGAGAGAGAGAGAGAGCGAGAGAGAGAGAGAGAGAGAGAGAGAGAGAGACAGAGAGAGAGACAGAGAGAGAGAGAGAGAGAGAGAGAGAGACAGAGAGAGACAGAGAGAGAGACAGAGAGAGAGAGAGAGAGACAGAGAGAGAGAGAGAGAGAGAGAGAGAGAGAGAGAGAGAGAGAGAGAGAAATCCGTAGAGAAGACAGGAATAAGAAAAAATAGCTTAGGTATGAGGAAATATGGAAATATTTGGAAGAGCTGGAATTTACCTTTCTCTCTTGACTGTTTTCAGTGTCAAGTTCAGAGTTAAATGAAATAATCAACTCAAAAGTCTTTTACTTCATAGCAACTGTTTTTAGCATTATCTGATGCTTTCACCAGGTGACCTAAATTGGCTGTGATCTGAACTGATGTTTGGGGATCATATGGATGGGAGAGGAGATGATTAAGGGTCTGAAACAAGGTGGAAAGAATGCAGAAAAGGGATAGGAGGAATTGGAACAGGTAGAAACCCGATTTAGGAATGTAAAGAACAGAATCCTGAGGTTTCATTACAGAGGTAGGTAGAATTATAGTATCATGGTTCTCTGATGGGAAGGAAGCATGTGGTTTGATTCCGTCCTCAGTAAATGGTCAGGACTGTGCTAGGCACTGAGGGAGATAAAAGAGAAGTCCCCTGCCCTCAGGTAGCTTACAATATCACCAGAGAGGATGAGACACACAGACATGGTGCTTGTAAAGAATGACACAAGACGGTTAATATTAAGTGCCTCCGTATATAGTATAGAAAATGCATAGTGCTTTAAAATCTTCAAAGTACCTTATAGATATTATATCACTTTTTCCTCACAACAACCTTGGCAGGTAGGTGCTATTTTATCCCCATATTACAGATGAGAAAACTGGGCAGATGGAAGTTAAATGACTTTGCTCGTCATCCCAAGGCTAGTAAATGTCAGAGGGCTGGATTTTAAATTGGGTCTTCTTGATTCAGGATCTGGCGGCCTCTGTGCTATACCAGCTAGCGGCCCTACATCTAAGTATATGGAGTCAGCGTATGAGCGAGAGTTGTTGTATCCATCCTTAGGATTTGGATAGACAACAGGAAAGCACCAAATTGTAGGGTGCAGGTAGCTAGGTAGGTTATTGCTCAGGCAGGAGTGGGGAATCTGAGGCTTCAAGGCCATAGGTGGCCCCCGAGGTCCACAGGCGCAACCTTTTGACTGAATCCAGACTTCATAGAACAAATCCCCTTTGAGGCTACAGGTTTTCCATCCTTGAGTGTTGGACTTGATGGAAAGAAGATTTGAACTCTGATCCTGCCTCAGGCACTAACTATCTGTGTGACTTAATCTCAGTTTTCTCCTCAGTAAAGATAAGGATGACAGTATCACATACTTCACAGAGTTGTTACGAGGATCAACTGAGATAATACATGTAAAATAATTTATAAGCTTTCCAACACTATGTAAATGTTAGCTGCTGTTATTATTAAGATTATAGAAGAGAATTTATATGTCATGGAGCAGAGATGGCTCAGTGAATAGATCCCTGGGTCCGGAGTCAGCAAAAGACCTGAACTCAGACACTTGCTGGTTGTGTGACCTTGGACAAGTCATGTCATCTCTGCCTCAGTTTCCTCAAATATAAAATGGAGATGATAATATCTACCTCCCAGGATTGTTATGAAAATTAAATGAAATAATATTTGTAAAGCAATTAGTGCAGAGCCTGGCACATGGTAAACACTATATAAATGTTAGCTATTTAGTATTATTTTCATCTAGTCTGGCCTTTTCATTTTACAGATGAAGAAAGCAAGGGTAAGTGATTTACCTAAAGTCACACAACTAATAAGTGAGAGAGCTGAGATTTAAGCCCTGGATGTCAGGTTTTGAATCTATTCTTTCTACTTTATCTTGATGTTTCCCCTGCATAGTGTGTGTGTGTGTGTGTGTGTGTGTGTGTGTGTGTGTGTGTGCGTGTGCATATACATCACCTCTTCATAAGACATGGAAACTAATTTCATATCATAGGTCTACACAGAATACACAGAAAGAACAAAGAAAACAAAAGAAAGTGTATTTCCCAGATCAGACTGACATAAAATATTCCAGTTGTGTAGATACCTACCACATTTTTGATAATTATAAGACATGGTGATGGAAGGAACCTCTAAAGTCATACTGTCCATTTCCCCATTTCTAATTAGGAATTCAGGTGAACCATTCTACATGGCTATTTGTTGTCCTATAATTAAGATTCTATAACTTTCCTTCGTCTTCCAATCCTCAGAGTCCTTCTGGCTTTTCTTTAACTTGTAGTTGTTGGGTTTAAACTCACTTCCCTTGTTCTGATCCAAAATTTTCTCAGTTACCATCACAGTTGGTCATGTATTTGAAGAGACGTTACTTATATGGTAACTTGTCAGTCTTCTCTTCTTTAGGCTAAGCATTAGCCTTCTTTATGCTCGATATTAGCCACATTATTTCCCTGTAAGGTCCATCTAAGGACTATTTTAATAAGTCCCCTTTAGACAGTGCTGATATATAGCCTGGTGACGGTTGCAGAGGAGGGAGAACCTAAAATGGACTTCAGGTTAGTTCATTTATTGTCTCTTACATGCCAGGTGCTCTGCTGGGCACTTGGATATGCAAAACTGAAAGAATTCCTACTCTCAAACAGCTTACATTCTATTAAAGGGAAATCATGAGAACTCAGATAAGTTAATAGAAAAGAAATACAAAGTAACTTCAGTACATTAGAGTAGGAGTCAGCAATAACAACTGAAGAAATCAGTAAAGGCTTTTTGTAAGAGGAAACGTGGGGCAGCTAGGTGGCTTAGTGGATAGGATACCCAGTCTAGACTCATTTTCCTGAGTTCAAATCTCAGTTTCAGACAATTCCTAGCTATGTGATGCTAGGCAAGTCACTTAACCCTATTTGCCTCAATTTCCTTATCGATAAAATGAGCTGGAGAAGGAAATGACAAACTGCTCCAGTTTCTTTGCTAAGAAAATCCCAAAAGGAGTTGGATGTGACTGAAAAATTACTATACAACAACAAGAGGAAGTACTTGAACTAGACCTTCACAGGAGCTATGAAGTTCAAGAGGTGAAGGTAACATGGGGAGAAAATTCCAGATATGTGGGACTTTCTCTGTGCAAAGTCACTGTTGCAATTAACACAGAGAGGAAGACTGAATGTCATATATGAATAGGAAGCACAAGAAATTTAGGGGTTGATTTAATTGGTACCACTTTAAGTGGGATGACTCTGCAGTTTTCAAGCATTTAAAAGCATTTTTAAAACTTAACTAGCCTGATCCCACAAGAATGTTTGGTAATAAAAATTATTTTATCTGGCATCTATATGGTGAAGTTCATGGCAGAGGCATGAAGTTAAGGAAATGGAGGAGATGCCAGGTCCTCATTTCTACTCCTATGAAAGTTATTTGGATTGGATCCTTGATTTCACTGGGATACTCCAAATGAGGAAAATTTCTCTGTGAATTTGTAGTTGCTGTTCAGTCACTTCAGTGACATCAAGCTCTTCATGATGTCCATTTAGAGTTTTCTTGACAAAGATAATGGGGTGGTTTGCCATTTCTTTCTCCAGTTCATTTTACAGATGAGGAAACTGAGACAAACTGGGTTAAGTGACTTGCTTGGGTTCACATAGTAAGTGTCTGAAGCCAGGTTTGAACTAAAGAAGGTGAATCTTCCTGACTCCAGTCCAGCACCATGTTTAGGGTACCACTTAACTGCTTAATGTTCATTAAACGTGTGCTAAGCACATATTATCTCATTTGATTTTCATAGGAACCTTGGGAGATAGATGCTATTAATGTCCCCATTTTACAGTTGAGAAAATTGAAGCAGACAGAGGTTAAATGACTTGCCCAGGTTACACAGTTAATGTGTCTAGGGTCACATTCAAACTCAGATCTTTTGCCTTCAAGTTCAGCTCTTTCTGTTTTATACCACCTGGTTACCTAATCTCTGAACATTAAATATCTACTATGCTAGAATATCTCAAAAGAGTTGATTTACCTTTTCTTGGATTGTAGATGGGTTGTGAGACAGACAGAGGGGCACAAAGAGTCTTCTATGGTGACACTGGAAGACTCACAGTATGTGGTGCTATGGAGTCCAGAGCACAGAGAAAGAAAGACAGACAGGCCAGTAAAGCAGATCCATAAATAAAAATCTCAGCAAATTCAGTGAAGGGTGAAAGCAGTAGAAGTAAGTCTTGGAAGCATCAGACTGACCATGAGTGTCACTGTTCTGGGAAATGTTTAATGGCCTTCCTCCCACAAACTCTGCTGCCTTTTGGCCTCTTCTTGGGCCCCAGTTTTACCCAATTCCCTTTGAGAATCAAGTGGTCAGTCAAATAGCAAGCATTAATTAGTGCCTACTATGTGGCAGAAAATGTGCTAGGTTGGAGGACTGTTGAGGCACAGGCATGGGGATCTCTTGACTCTTGTGGGGAGGAATTTTCCCCATGTAGATACCTGAGTAAAAAAGCCCAAGCTGTCTCATCTTGTTTACACATCTGATTGTGCAAAGGGACGCAGGCAAAAATACGATAGTGAAGTCAGTAATGATGAATCAGTGGAATCCTTAGACCCAGCCAAAATAAACAGTGCAAGCATGAAATGAGCACGGAGAAACAAAACTGGGTAACAAGAAGATGAAAGGATGCAAAAAGTTCTCCTAATTTATCATGGGCAATAAGGTCTGGCATACAGGTTTAGCCTTTTAAATTGGCAAGAAGAGTTAATCATAATAGTATCCTCTCATCTTAAACATGACCAAAAGTTTCCTTGGGGATAGGGATTGTTTAATTTTTTTGGCCTGTCTCCAATACCTAGCTCAGTGCCTGACACATAGTAGGCACTTAATAAATGCTTGCTGATTGATTAATAAATAACTGTCATAGATTTAGATGGTAATTAGGTACTAGGATTGTCAAATTGCTCAAAAGAGATAATATCTCTAAGGTTCTATTTAAGCCTTGAAGTGCCTTATGTGAATGATTACATAGATGTTGGATTGGAAGGGAGCTCAGAGATCAACTAGTCCAAAGCTGTTATTTTATAGATAAGGAAAGGAGGATTGAGGGCAGTTAAATGACTTGTCCAAGGTCATATAGGTAGGATGCTTCAGAGATGGAATTTGAAGCCAACTCCTTTAATTCTAGAGCTACTACTCTTTGCTTTACCACTCTCCACTGTTTCTTGAATGGATGGTAGCAGACAGAGGATATCTTCCCCCAAAGTCTTGATGTCTTGACTTGCAAGTGATGTCTCATTATGGCTTGGAGGCCACCCTGGGTTCTCAAAGATTATTCCAAGAGAATATAAGTTTTGAAAGGTCTTCTTGAACCAGACAAAATGAGCTCATCTTGTGGAAAGTGGATAATACAACATTTTAAAACCAAGTCAATAGGTGACCCACAGGGATCTTTATGTATGATTGATTAGTGCTCCCTATTTCTATTTGAGTTTGACACCAGTGAATCAGATAATCTTAAAATTCCAACTCTAAGTCTTTGATTACCAAAGATCATGAATGATCTTGGTGACATCTGCTTCTTAGAGACTTTTTTCTCCTTCCTTCTCTCCCTTCCTCCACCACCCAAGTTTTCTGGTTCTGTCTTGCTAAGCTTTATAGATGTTTTTTGTTTGTTTACTGTTCTGGCCAGAAACTCTTGAGGGTCTGTACCCTCCAGATTGATTCTTATGTGAACACAATTAGGTCATCTTTTGCCTAGCTACTAACATCTTTTGCCTAATTATGGAATGGGTGTTGCCTCAGACAAACTGAGACCTAGGAAAGACCGTAGCTTAAAAAGACCAGGGTCTCCCACTGCATTCTGGACCATCACCAGTCATCCTGAACTATGTCTTGTCACTGGACTCCCAGTGACTCTGGAGGAGAGAGTGAGGCTGATGATTTTGCACAACTCTGTCCCACTTTAATTCAAGTCACCTGCAAATCAAGATATCACCCTCCTGATGTCATTGGTCATCTTTGAGAAGGAAGGATGAAAAGCAACAACAATATGCTGGACTTTAGGGGTGTGTCAATGTGAATAAGTATGTTACCCATTAATAATCTTGTCTCAAAATCTACCACTCATTATGATGGAAGAGAACTCCTTTGCACAGTGTGACCATGATTCAGATCTATCATATTATATGTATTGAGACAACTAGGTGGTTCAGTGGATAGAATGCCAAGCCTGGAGTCAAGAGAACTCATCTTCTGAGTTCAAATTCAGCCTCTGACATTTATTAGCTGTGTGACCTTGGGCAAGTCCCTTAACCCTGTTTCCCTCAGTTTCCTCAGTAAAATGAACTGGAGAAAGAAACGGCGAAGCTCCCCAGTATCTTTGCCAAGGGAGTCACAAAGAGTTGGACACAACTGAAAAAAGAGTGAATAACAACATACATATCAAATTAAAAGACATGAGAATATTAAGTCTATTTGTGAATTTCATATGTCCATCTTTGAAAAAAATGTCTACATTAGTGAATAGTCTCTTTTTATGTCCCTAGTGCTTAATACAGTGCCTGCCACATAGTCGACACTTAATAAATGCTGATTGATTGATTTTTAAAGAGCCCACTCATGTTCCCTCTAGTCAACCATTTCCCTTTATTTCCATATCTCCTTTATTCTGCTCTTTCCAATACGTATGTAAGTACTTTATATAGACTGTCAGTTTCTTCTCTGTGATGAGGTCCATCACTCTCATTGTCACCTATGCTCCGTCTTCTTGTCTGCCTTTCTCCAGCACACTGCATCATAGAACTAATTGAATGGAATTTTATTTGATTTTCCAAAGAAATATACCTTTCAGCAGAGCACAAACATGCAAAGATGCGAAGTCAAAAGTTATTTTTTTAGAAGACTGTAAGCATTGGAAAATAAGATGTTGTAATGGATGAATCTTTTCAACTCTATTTTATTCAGTAATGTTGTTGTGTTCGTCCTTCATTTTCAGAGAAGACCATGGCATCAGAGAAATGATGACATGACTTATACTTGACTTTGTTTTGAGGGAGGGCTGTGCAAGGTCACCAGCCTCACTTTGTCCTCCTGAACCATCTGGACCCGGTGACCAGATATTCATCAGGATGACTGGAGATGGCCCAGGATGTAATGGGAGACCTTGACCTTTTTTGGCTAAGACCTATTCAGGGACTCACTTAGAGTGAGGTGATGCCCATTCAGTGAATAGGCCTCTTTAAGAAGTAGTCAGGAAATGAACCCTTCAATGTGCAAAAGAAAAACTATAACTAAATCAAGCTGGGAGAGAAAGAGCATCAGTTACTATTGATAATCACTCTTAAGCCAGGAGGATCCAGAAAAGAGTCATTAAGTGGAGTTTGGGCAGTAACCTATTGTTGTCCAACTTATGGGCTTCAGAGTGCACTGGGTTTACGGTTTTGGGAAAGAGAAGAAGGAAGGAAGGAAGGAAGGAAGAAGGAAAGAAAGAAGGAAAGAAAGAAAGAAAGAAAGAAAGAAAGAAAGAAAAGAAAAGAAAGTCTAGTCAGTAAACCCCAAGTTAACTGGTCATTCTTCACTAATGACATCCAGGTGGTGCAGTGGATGGAGCCAGAAAGACCTGAGTTCAAATGTGGCCTTAGACACTTATCAATTGTATGACTTTGGCCAAGACATTTAACTTCTGCTTACCTCATTTTCCTCATTTGTGAAATGGAGGCAGTAATAACTCCTACATGATTGTAAAGTACTTAGCACAGTATTCAGCACACAGTAAGCACTACTTAAATGTTAGCTATTATTTATTATCACCCACAGTATTATAGGGCATTTTGCTTCATTCTAAACACATGCATGTTTAAAGAAAGGGACATTTGTTACTATGTGCCAGGTAGTATGTTAAGTATTGTACAATGATTACCTTATTTAATTCTTGCAACAACCCTGGGAGGTAGGTGCCATATTAATGTAATCCTCATTTCATAGTTGAGGAAATGAGACGGATAAGTGACTTGACTACCATCACACAGGGAGCAAGTGTCTGAGGTTAGATTTGAACTCAGGTCTTTCAGACTCCAGGCCTAGAGCTCTATCCACTGTACTATCTAGCTGCCTCAGACAGGAACAGGACCTACAATTTCACTGCAATTATTTGTGGACTTTTATAGCCTCTCCCTGCCTCAGTTTCCTCATTTGTAGAATGAGGGTGTTATACTTGATTACTTACAAGGTCTTCTCAGTAGTAAATCTTATGAAATACATTGTATCACAGTGGATCACAAATCTGGAGCTGGACAGACTTTAGGGACCATATAGTTGAAGCTCTTTTTTTTAGAGATGAGGAAATTGACACTCAGGTTTGTGGTTTATTCTTCATTCTCCAAGAAGATCAATGACATCAGGAGAGGGATGACTTGACTTGCAAGTGAATTGAGTTTAAGTGAAGCTGAGCTGTGCAAAGTCATCAGCCTCACTCTCCTCCAGAAGCATTGGGAGTCCAGTGGAAAGACATGAGTCAAGACAACTGGCAGTGGCCCACTGGGGCTCAGGAAATTTGCCTAAACTCAGAGGCAGGATTTGATATTCATGATATTTTCCCTTTCTCAGAAGCCAGGTATCCAAACGGTTAATGCTAGAATATTGAAGAGTGGATTTGGGAATCAGAAGACTTTGGTTCCAGTTCCATCTTGACTTACGGTGGGGCCATCATTTAGTGTCTCAGTTTTTCCCATTTGTATAATAGAATTGGCACTTCTTGCTTTTTTATTCAGTAGCAGAGAAAGATTAATGAGAAAGATTTTTGTGTGTAAATTTCTTAGGGGCAATAAAGAAAATAAAACAGAATAAAATCTGGAGTTGGACTCATATTTTAATGCCATGTGCACTGATTCATGAACTTTATTAAAAATTTCCAGTTTACTCCTTAACTAATGGTAAGTGGTGCAGCTACATTTATTATTATTTCATATTTATTAACTTGCGGTCCAGGAGCTATTCTCTCTCTGCCCTCTATAACCCTTCTATCTTTTGCAGGGGGGTGCTGTTAAACACAAAAGAGAATTAACCCAATCAATTAATACTAATGAGTTGTGATGGAACCAGGCATGTTGCCTCAATTTAATTAATTATATATATTTTTGTTCTTTTATGCTAAGATGCCCAATGGCAATAGACATCTCAGAATGAAAATTTATTATTTTTGTCCCTAGTAATTATGATGAGCCACAGCAATAAAGGAAGAATGTCACCCTCTTGTCAGTACCAAGGAACAGATCCTGAGCTGAGACCTTAGGCATATGATCTATAGTCACTAGAGCAAGTATGTAATGTGGGAAGCAATATGATGATGCCTTTACCATTTTCTTCCCTCTGGATTTATATAGGGATACTAAGGAAGCGGAAGAGAAGGCTGAAGGACTAAGTAACCAAGACTGGGCAAAAAACTCAAGGGTGGTTAGGAAAACAGAATGAAAGAATAATAAAGACCCCTCCCTTTTTTTTTTTGCACTGTCGCACTCCACACCATATAATGAAGTAAAATTGAAAAGAAAATAACAAGTTATGTCCCTTATTAATTAGTGTTAACAGCAAATCAATCAATCAATCAATAAATATTTATTAAGTGCCTACTATGGGAAAAAGACATAGAAGTTTAGTGGGACAAAGCTCTCATGCCTTCCCAGTCACCAATGGAATGAAACAGGGCTGTGTGCTTCCTCTCATGGTTTTTAGCATGATATTTTCAGCCATGTTAACAAATGAGGTTGAATATGGCATCAAGGTCAACTACCATATTGATGATAAATTCTTCAATTTGAAAAAGCTACAAGCCAAGACCAAAGTGGAGGGAGTGCTGGTGCATGATTTTCTGTTTGTGGATGATTGTGCACTCAATGCACCCTCTGAAGCTGAGATCCAACACAGTATGGATCAATTCTCTGCTGCCTGTGCTGATTTTGGCCTAATAATCAACACCAAAAACCACAGGTGCTCCATCAGCCACCACCACAACATCCATACATGGAATCATTGGTTACAACAAATGGAGAAGTTTTGAATGCTGTGGATAAGTTCACTCACCTTGGTAGTGTACTTTCCAGAGATGTACACACTGACAATGATGATGATGCACACACATTGCCAGAGCTAGTTCAGTGTTTGAGAGACTCTGAAGAAAGGTTTGGGAGAGAAGAGATATTAGACTGACTACCAAACTGAAGGTCTACAGAACCATTGTGCTGACCTCATTGTTACATGCTTGTGAAACATGGACAGGCTACCAGAATCATGCCAAGAAACTGAATTGCTTCCATTTGAACTGTCTTAGGAAGATTCTGAGGATCACCTGGCAGGATAAGGTACCAGACACTGAAGTCCTTGCTTGAACTGAATTGTCAAGTATTCAAACTTCAGAGAGCGCAACTCTGATGGATTGGCCACATTGTTCGAATGCAATATGTACACTTACCGAAAAGACTATTTTATAGAGAACTGGCATGGGGCCGGTGATCACATGGTGACCAGAAGAAACGATACAAGGACACTCTCAAGCTCTCTCTCAAGAACTTTGGATTTGACTGTGCAACCTGGGTGACACTGGCACAGGACTGCTCAGCATGGCATGCCCACATAAGAAAAGGTGCTGTGCTCTTTGAGCAAAGTAGAATTGAGACAGCACAAAGTAAATGCAGGATGCGCCAATTTGGGATATCTACCCCAAATACTCACGTGGACTATCTGTGCCCAACCTGTGGTAGAGCCTTCCGAGCTCTTACTGGTCTGATCAGTCACAGTTGGACGCAATGAAATTTCACTTTATGATGGTGATGTCATTTTGGTCCTCTTCGAAGATGAAGGGCAATAACCATATACCTTGGAAAGCAGAATAAGGATCTAGAAAGGTCTCTCAAAACTGGAAGAGTAAATCAAAACCAATCAATTTTCTTACCTGTTTAAATGAGGGGCCTTGACTGTATGTTTTATAAAGCTCATCCAGTTCTAAACCTATGATCCTTTGAATTGAAATGTAATAGGGATACCCATAAAGTTATACACCTAAGATAAGAAATATTAACTGCATAGCAGTTAACAGATAGCAGCTTGTGTGAAAAAACCCAACTATTTTAATGGATTGAAAACCCAATATATTTTACAGTGTGACCTGGCACCTGGCAGCTCTTAAAAACTAATGTGATATTGGGTTGCGTAAATAGATATTGTTCTTTACCAGGAAGGTGATAATTCCACCATACTCTGTGCTGGTCAATCCATATCTGAATACCATTTTGACTTCTGAATGTTGCAGTTTGACATAATCATGTGTTAATCTGAGCATGTACACAGGCAGGCTATTAGGATAATGAAGGCTCTGGGAACTATGTTACATGAGAAATAATTAAAGAAGATGGGGATCATGGATAGATAGATGGATAGATAGATAGATAGATAGGTAGGTAGGTAGATAAAAAGGAATCTGTCTTCCAGTACGGCACTTGGGCCATTCATTTCTTTTCTCTCATTTTCCTTAAAAGATTAGGTCATCTTATTTTGTGATCATGTTGATGACATCTTTCCTGTCATTTATTTTATGTAAGTCATGACTGATAACATGTTAGCCTACCTATCTTGTGTGTTTCCATTGCCTTTGGATTACCAACAATTTAGATTCTTCTGAGATCATGGTGTGATTCTGAGATGTGTGTGTGTGATAAATGAATGAATTCTATAATTTTCTACCATTTATATGCTCAGCTTTATAAGCTTGTGCTTGGTGAGAATGTTTGAGAAAAATGACATTTATTTAAGGGTTATTTTCATAATTGAAGGCTCCATTGGTATCTCTATACTGTCCAGAGAGGGCAAGGAAGCCTTCCAGCCCATTGAAGGCCCACTGGGTGTTTCTTCCAGAGTGTAGCTATGGAGGATATGGAAAGAGAATTCATTGGCATGGATGAGATGTGATCTGCTTTACTGGAGAAAATGCCCATAGAAGATCACAGCTCCTTTTTGAGTTTTGAAGTATGGGATGTATTTCTGTGACTTCTGTTGATGTTTCCCTCTTCTCAACCCCTATTCTTTTCATCCCGGTCACCCAGGCTTATAACGTCTTCATCATCCTCAACTTACTCTCCCCACATACCAACCTATTACCAGGTTTTCTTGTTTCTATCTCTATTATCTTTCTTAAATATGGCCCCTTCTATTCACTAATACTGCTATTAACTTTGGAGTAGTACAATAGACGGCTGGTTGGTCTCCCTACCTCAAGTCTTTCTTCATTCCCATCTATCTTCCTTACTTCATTGCCCAAAGTGATTTCCCCAAATTGTGGGTGTCACTAGACTGCTCTCTTCCCATCTTAGACCAATGGCTCCCAATGGCCTCTAGGATCAAATATAAAATTCTGTGTATAAACCCTCTACAACCTGGTCCTTTTCTATATTTCCAATCTTACACCTTCCACATACTCCGCAATCCAGCATATATTGTCTCTCATACTCTTTCTCCAAACTTTGTTCTTTTTTTTACTATCTCCTCCTCTGCCCCCCACCCATGCTTGGGATACTCTTTCTCCTTGTTCCCTTCAAGACTCAGCTCAAATCCCATCTCCAGAATGAGGTCTTGCTTTGTTTCCTCTCTCTCTCTCAGCTGCTTGTCTTTCTCTCTGAGATGACCTTTTTTTAAAATGCTGTATATGTACAATTTTCTTTGTGTAGTCTCCTCTATTAGAATATCAACTCCCTGAGGGCAGGGACCATCTTTTGTCTTTTCTTGGTATCTCCAGTGCTTTTCCACTGTGACTGGCACATTGCAAGCACTTAATACTTGTTGACTGATTGACTAACTGACTAGGCCATTCTGAACCTGCATAGGAGTCTTACACATCCCTTGAGCAGTGGTCATCCAAACTCTGAGGGGGATCTCCCTAAATAGCCCCTCCTCATATGGACAGCTCTAATTATTCAGAATTTTTTCCTTATACAGTGGTCAAAGCTGCTTCTCTGCATCACCCACCTATTCTCCTTACTTTGCCCTCTGGGGCTAAGAAAAAAAAATCTACTTCTTCTTCCCCATGACTTCTCTTCATACACTTGATGGCAGCTGTAATTCCCCTCACCTCTACCCCTGCCTTATGTCTTTTCTTCTTCAAGAGCTCAAGAGTTTGAGTTCTTCCAAATGATCCTTGCCTGGCATAGTCCACAGGATTCTCAGCATCCTGGTCACCTTCCTCTGGACCTGCTCTATTTTGTTGATTTTCTTCCTAGAACTGAATCCAAAATTCTAGAGAACAGAAGAAATTATAGAGTCCATCGCCTTAGAAAGCATGCTTCCCTTTGAATAAGAGAATCAAATATTTGGAGATTTGAAAGGGACTAGAGACCATTATGTCCAACTCCCTCAATTTATAGATGAGGAAAATTAGTTGAAGATTCCAACTTGGTTCACTCTCACCTAACATATTTACAAAGTTCATATCAAATGGGTTCATTCACTTTTCTGTCTGCATCTCTGTGAATGAATGAATAAACCATCAATTAAGCACTTACAATCTACAATATATTCTTCTAAAGGCTGGGGCTATAGATAGAAACTAAGACACTCAAGGAGCTCACATTTTAATGGGGAAAGACAACATGAATGGAAGGTAGGATGGGGGAAACTAAAGGGAGGAGAAGTGCCTCCAGCTCTTGGACCTGGTGGGGTAGAGGGAGATGTAAGGGGAAGAAATAGCCCTCTGTCCTGAGGAAGAGAATATGGTCCTGCCCTCAAGAAGCCACTAATCTTAACCCAGTCCCTAACAGTAATGCAGAGCCAGCACTCCTTCACCTGCCCTGGACCTGGTGCCATGTCTGATGGCCTAATCTTTAGCACTTAACCGTAACATGATGAGTACTTCTACCCACTCTCTGACCCACAGCTCTGTCTCTTTCTCTGTCATTTACTGTCTGTCACTCTCATCTATCCAACCATACATCCAACCCCCTTCTGCATTTCTAGTTTTTTTTTACACTTTACTACTCGATTCAATGATACTGACTTTTACTGTTTCACAAGCAAGACACTCCATCTTTCAGCTCTAGGCATTTTCACTGTCTAATCTCCCACCTCTGGAATTTTCTCCTTCTTCATTTCTATCTATTGGCTTCCCTGGCTTCTTTCGAGTCCTGACTAAAATCTCATTTTCTACAGGAAGATTTTCCCAACTTCTCCTAATTCTGGCACCCAGCTTCTTTTTAATTATTTCATATATATTGATATGATTTATGCATATTTGTTTGCTTATCTTCCTCATTATATTGTGAGGTCCTAGAAGAAAGGGATTGTCTTTTGCCTCATTTTATATGTCCAATGTTTAGCATTATATCTGGCACATAGTAGGTGCTTAATAAATGTTTATTGATGAACTATCTCTCCCTCTCATTCACCATTCATTTCTAGAATGTTTGTATGTACTTGTATATATACACATATGTATGTCTGTATATATGTATATATATATGTATATATGAAATGTTGGGAGTGGGAGGGGAGGAAAGGGATGGAGAGTGGTGAACTACTTCATATACTGATCTCAGTTCCCCACCTCATTTGGCCTTCACAGAAATAGCAGGTAAAGAATGGATTTCTGATATAGGTGTTTGCCTATAGACTTCATTTGCACAATCTGATTTTGAGCTCATAGTCCTGGGCATGCCACGGATCAGTCTAGAATGCTTGTGTTTGCTTATTGGCCACAGCTGTTTGGACTGTTCTATCAAGGCAAAAACCAAACATACACACACTCAAAACAAACAACATGAAAACTTTTCTAAGACTTTCATGGTTTTCTGGTTAAGGATAGACTTTTTCCGTCATTGGGAAGGGGTTTAAGGACTTCTCAAAGAAGCAGTGAGTGCTGTGCCCAGTATAGCCTTTTTCTAGCCCAGTGACTGTGCACTTCTTACCTTCTAGTTAGTAATGAACCAACATCAGAAACAGCAGGTGCTTACTTTAGATAACTCTTTACAACTCATTGATCTGGAAATGTTGTCAGAGAGTACTTCCCTAGGGTAGCATTTGTTGTTTCCTTGTGCATTGAGGCACTGTATGTTGGCTAGGCAAATTAGCCTATGCCTATAGGTTAAAGGCTGGAAAGATGTTAGACTGAAGTCAGAAGGAAATTAAGTTGGGGGCAAGAAATTTCCAGAAAAGTTCGATGTACAATTTGCTCTTCTACTGTCATTGCTATGACATTAGTTAATGGGAAAAAAGAACAGGGTAGTTTTCCCAGAGCAGTGAAGTTCATTGGAGACTGATCATCTATCTCTAAACTGTCTGTAAAAAAAGGGAAGTTTGTAGAATTTTACAGACAGAACATTCCAGCCCCTCTTTCCTGTGGGCTCCATTTTCTCTAAGTTATAGGTTAGGGGTAGCATGGAGTTGACTGGACTCCTCCCGAGTTGTGTGTTTGTGACTGGGCTTGGCTCTTTCTCCTACCACAGAACTGTGTGCTGGTGAAAAATATTTCCCCTGAGTGCTATTTGTTAGGTGAGTTTGAGTTTCACTGGTTTTGGTTCTATTGTGGGATTTTCCTATGTTGCCCATTTCTGATGGGAATGCCAGGTTAATTCGTGAAATACTGCATGACCTCCATTCTCAGGAGAGGGAAGTATGTGTCCATATGTGTCTCTATGTATATGTGTGCATGGGTATCCATGTGCTTCCACCATGCATCCTGAGAACATTTTGCGGGCAATTTCTAATTCATATTTTCTTTTTCTAATCAGGCAGACACATTACAATTAAAATACCGTTAAAGTGATTCTGGCAAGTATTACAATAAGCATGTTTTTTAATTAAAGGAAGAATAGGGGAGATGCATAAGCAATACCAGTTAATGGGAAAAATTTCATCCGGTATGTATTTTAATTGAAATGAAAAAAAAAGTGGCAGTGCTTATATACATGCATGGCTGCTGTCCCAGGTTGTGGGGATTTAGGTGTGCCCAGATTTGATTAATTAGTAGCCAGGCAGAGCTTCCATTCCTTTGCCCCCAAACCGTAAAGCCTGATTTATGCCTCATATTCTCCATGAATATGTGAGGGATCGGGCATCTATTTCCTGAGCTGCTGGTGGATAGGATTATAGAGCGTGGACTGAGCTCTGGGGGGCTCTCGTTTGCCAGCCAAATTGATTTTCCGCATCTTTGGCCGGGGACAAGCCCACCTCGAAGGCTTCCTAGGCTGTGCTCCACTGGATCAGGCGCAAACCTAATCCGGATTCCACTAACAAAAGGGAGCTGCATGCATCCCCATCAGAGCTCAGGCTCTGGCCTTAAGCTTTCTCAAACAGCATTCTCCCACCAGCCTGGGTACAGCAAGTAGTCCTTGAATGCTAGACCAGAGGGAGGTCTAGGGCTTCTTTTCTTGGTCTTATTTTCTCTAGGCAAAACTATACACCATGCCTAGATCATCCTGAATAGTTGGTGGCCTCTATAATTGTCAAAAAAGTAAAAAAAAATAATTCCAGAAGGGATTATAGATCCTAGAACTAGAAGAAATCTGGGAGTTCACCTAGCCCAATTCTCATCTCATTGTATAGATTACAAACTGAAGTGACTTGCCTCTGATCAGAAGGATAGTATCAGAAATGGAATGAACCCTGCTAGAGTATCTAGACCTCCAACTCCAGAATCAGTGTTCTTTTTTATCCCATTCTATCAGAACCCTTGTTGTGAGTGTTTAACAATCTGAATGAGGAGAGACTTTTTTTTGGACTGGATCCGTTTTTTCGTTAGCATAGGGAATAAGGAGTTTCCTTTACCTTGCAGATTGGCACTTTCTATAGAAGGAAGGAAAGAAGGAAGGAAAAAAACTGGAGAAAATGGAGGGAGGAAGGAAATAAAAATTATTAAGTTCTTCTTATGTGCTAAGCACTGGAGATAGGAATATAAACCAAAAGAAAGACATTCCCTACCCTTAAGGGGCTTACAATTCTGATGGAGGAAGACAAAACATATAAAGAGTATGAAAGTAGGAGGATGAAGGTACCTAGTGGAGGGGAGGGATGGTCAGGAAGTCAGTCTTGCTGGCAGAATAAAGAAGGCAAGTCAACCTCTGCCTTTCCACAAACTGGAGTGTCCTGGGGAAATTGACTCCTGGGAGAAGTGTAGTGGGCTTTACAGAGGGATATTCTTTGATGAGTGGGTTTCCCAGGAGTGGATTGTTCCAGGGTATGAAGGTCCTAAACACTGAGGGAAATTTTAGGAAGTGCCAGCAGTAGAGGTGGCATGGTTTTGAAGTGCAGACAAAATCAGGAACAATGCCTAGGAGGCACTGAAAGTTTAAGTGACTTGTCCACAATCATACAGCTAGTATATATTAGAGGTGGGGCCTGAACCTAGGTCTTGTACTCTCTCTTGATGAAAAACATACTGCTACTATTTTCAAATAGAAAATAATTCAAGAGTCTGTGTTAGGAATCCCTCATGTATTCTCCTTCTTTTGGATATTGTTTCCCCCCCTTAGCTTCTGGGTCAGTAGTTGTTCAGGTTTTTCTACTTCTCAAATTGCCCCTCCTCCTCCCTTATATGGTTCCTCTTGATCTTAGGTTCTGTATTTGACCCTCTTGTATTGCCATTCTATGTTACACTCCTTGGCAATGGTTGTCATTTAGTCAATAATTTGATTACAGGATTTACAGTACCAGATGTTGTGTTAGGTGAAATAGAGAGCATCTAACGAAGGGCAAGACGTTTGTAAATTGGTGTCTTGTCCAGTTGTTTCAGTCACATCTGACTCTTTGCAACACCATTTGGGGTTTTCTTGGCAAAGATACTGGCATCGTTTGCCATTTCCTTTTCCAGCTAATTTTTCAGATGAGGAAACTGAAGCAAAGTTAATGATTTGCCCAGGGTCACACCACTAGTAAGTGTCTGAGACTGGTTTTGAATTCAGGTCTTCCTGACTCCAAACCTAGGAGGCACCTAGCTGCCTGTAAATACAATACCAAGGGGAAAACATGGTTAAGTATGTTGAAGGCAAAATAGACAGACAGGAACTTATAAAAATAGCTACTATTCAGGGTTTCTCCTTCAAACAGAATTTGTTTTAAGCAGATCAGCCAAGCAGTATTAGTGGTTTAGACTGTTAGAGGAACATGAAATTGGTTTGTATTATTGAAGTGTGGTTTTTAATGTTGTTTGTTAGCTTGAATTCTACCTGAATGCCAATAGAACTATAATACTTCAGACTTTTCTGTAATGGCTTCACCTGGACTCTCACAATAGCTTTGTAATTGACCTCCCTTCCTCAGGTGTCTCCCCACTCCAACCCATCTACTTAGCTGCCAAAATCAAAGTTACCTTCCTGAAATGGAGTTCTGATCATATAACTCCCCTACTCAACAGATGTCAGTGGCTCCTTATTACCTTAAGGATCAAATATAAAGTTTTCTGTTGGGCTTTTAAAGGTTTTCACAGCCGGACGCTTTTTGTACCTCTGCAGTCTTCTTACGCTTGACTCTTCTTTCTACTTACTGCATTTTCCTACAGCATTGTACTACCTCCAGAGTCCTATAAAGGACTCTCCATCTTCCATCTCTGTATCTGCTCTATATTTTCCCCATGCTTGGAATTCTCTGTCTCTGTTTCTTTCTCTCTCTCCCTCTCTCTCTTACTCTCTCTCTCTCTCTCTCTCTCACCCTCCCCTTCTTTCTATCTATAGCTCTTACTTTTCCTTCCTTCCTTCAAGGTAGAGCTCAGATTCTGCCTTTCAAAGATCTTCCTCTGACTTCCCAGCTCAAATACTTTTCACTTTCTGATAACTTTCCTCCTACTCTGTGTATGTCTTGCATGTAATAGTTTTTTACATGTTGTCTCCCCTGTCAGACTACAATCTCCTTGAGGGCAGGAACGTGTTTTGGTTTTTCTTTGTATTTCTAGTACTCAGCACAGCCCCTGATGTATATAGTAAGTGTGTGGTAAGTAATCACCAGAGAAATAGTACAAATAGTTCATGTTAATCTAGTGTTTTAATGTTTGTAAAACGCCTTTATCACAAATACTCTATGAATTCATTAACAATGAAAACGAAAATAATAGTGAAAATTTTATAGCATTTTAAGGTTTGCCAGTGATTTTATATTTGTAATTTTATTTGCTCTTCACAATTGTGAGGTGGGTGCTACTATCTTCATTTGGTATCTATTTCCAGATAAATGATTGTTATAAAGATAAATGGAGATGATATTTGTAAAGTGTTTTGAAGAACTTAAAAGAATAACATAAGTGCTAATTTTTATTCAGTCATGTCTGACTCTTCATCACCACTTTTGTTTTGTTTGGTAGAGATACTAAAATGACTAGCCATTTACTTGTCCAGCTCATTTTACAGAGGAGGAGGCAAACAGGGCTAAATGACTTGCCCAGGGTCACACAACTAGTAAGTGTCTGAGTCCTGATCTGAACTAAGGAGAATGAGTCTTCTTAACTCCAGGCCTGGCACTCTAAGCACTACATCACCTAGCTGCCCCCAAGTGCTAACTAACTATTATTAATATAGTTAAATTCTATTTTAAAAAAGAAAACATTTCCTAGTTGTAAATGCAGTGATTACACAAGTGGAAAAAATGAGGTCCAACTAAGTTTCAGGAGATAAATAGAAATTTCTCTCTTAAGGAATTGAAAAGCAGACTTATACAAAATATTCCATTCTTCAAATAAATCTTGAGAAGCAAAGTATTGTATATGTATTCTTGATGTTTGTACTGATGAAGTGTTTTCCTTGATATTTCCTCCTTGAATTATCCTAGGAGGTAGGTGGTCTGAGAGCAAGGTGATAGGTCTTCCTTCTAGTTTGTTTACTTTTAAACTTCAAAGCATTTTGGTTCTCTCATTTTACCTTCCCCATAATATACAAAATATGTAATGACATCAAATGTAATGCATTTATGCTGTATATGGTTTATATTTTTGACAAAGGGGAAAATAGTCAAATTGTGCATTTTTCTCTTATAAAAACAGTTAAATTGGGGATTACAAAAAATGCTTAACTTCAGTTATCATGTCTATGCCATTGACTCCTAGATCTTTATACTCAGCCCTACTCTGTCTCTTGAAATTCCAGTAGGATATTAAACCATCCTCCCCATTAAGTTTTTGTATTTCCTAGCCATAGAACACTATGACATTTGAAACAGTTGTTGGAGACAATAAATACTTATCTGGGACGTATCAGGGCATGGAAGAAGTCTGGGATAGCTATGTTTTGGGAAATGCTAAAGTAAAATGGAAGAATTTAATTCTATTTCATTAAAATTGAAAAATGGCCACAAATGAGTATACAATGCCCCCCAAATCTCAGTATACTTTCAGCTTTAGTCACCTGAAACTACACTAAGCCATTTGGGAGACCCTGAGGTTTTCATGTATATATTATTTCATATTTTGAATATTTGATGCTCACCTATTGATAGAGACAGAGGCAGAGGCAGAGAGACACAGAGTGACAGGCATAGAAACAAAGACTGTAACAGAGACACATAAACAGAGAATGGCAGAGAAACAGAAACTGATACTTAAGGCAGGGTTTCTACGGTGAGACATCTGTAGGTGAAAAAAAAACCATAGTATAAAAGCAAGCATTGACTTAATGGTAATTAATTAAGTCTTAGTGCTTTTCTCTTTATATTGAGAAAGAATGCTGCAACATTCTCTCCAGCAGCCAAAGGGTTACACAGTGATTCTGCCCTGGCAATGTTTTGCCTTTTGTTAATAAAACACTTGGAGCCTCTTCAGTTGGCCTCACTCTCAAATTTGAAATAGCATCTTTTATGCTCTTTTAAAACCAAATTTGATCCTTCATAAGAACATAGCAACAAATTTTAAAACCAAATTTGATCCTTTGTAGAAACAACTATGCCATTCTGGGATTTCCATATATTTCCTGTACACATTATTTCCCTTCTTATACTCTAAGTTCAGGCCAAAATGGATTTCTTGACATTCTTTATACATGATGTTCCATTCCCATCTCTGTGTCATTGTATTGGCTGTTCCCCATGGCTGGAATATAATCCATCTTCACCAACAACTTGTAGAATTCCTAGTTTCTTCCAAAAATTACCTTGCATATATTTGGCATATAGTTTGTGACTGAAATGTTATTTCTACAATATTTTGTCTCCCTCATTAGAACGTGAAATTCTTGAGAGAATTGACTTTATTTGGACACCTATCACTTAGAATAGTGATTTGCACATAATAAACATTTAATAAATACTTTTCATTTGTTCATTAATTTATGTTTCCTGTAATAGAACATATACTCAAGGAGTATAGATTCTGTTTATTTTTATATTTTACATCCTCAGTGTGTAGAATAGTGCCTGCTGTACATAGTCAGCACTTAAATGCTTGTTGATCTAATGACTTGATCCAAAAAGCAAATTTGAAGGAATATAACACTTGATAAGGACTTTAGAGAACAAAATATTTTTTATCATGTCAAAATTTAGCTCATTGAGTAACATGGGACAAACGCTTTTCCCTTTCTTTGTCTTTGCTATAAATGAAAATTAGGAAATTACGAAAAAAATGGAAGTTGGAGAGTCCCATTTCATTTTGATATATAAGGAATAATGAATTAACATTTTTTCCCTCAACCAAACACTGTTGTCTTCAGAATTCAGTGATCCCCTTTCTTTAGAGCACTAAATTTTTATATAAAATATCATAAATATTCACTCCATCGTTATTTGAAACTTGTAAGGTTTGAGGAAACAACAGTTAGTAACTTGGAACTAAAGTCCACACAGATGTATTGATGTGAGATTTCAGGAGAGCTAAAATAAGTATTACTTTCACTAAAAGAAATTATTTTAAATCCTTTTAAAACATATAGTCCCAGAATTCCTTTTGCAAACACCTTCATTATTGATTTACCCATTTTCATAGCCATCTTTACCTTGCATCTTAACATGACAGTTTCATTGCTGCATGCCTGCCCCCTATAATTTGGCTTAGAGAGGGCAGACCAAGAGGGAATAAGTTCAAACTCCAGCAGGAGAACAGACGAGAGGAACAATTCCCTGAGACAATAAGGCTGAACTGTATCACTAAAGAATGAAATAAAAATCTCTGTCCCTAGAGTTCCAGAAGGAAAAGAATACATGTCTTGTCAGAGGTTCTAACATTGTGTTTCTTGACAATTAGGTGGCAAGCTGATGTTTACTGGCCCAGGACCCATAGAGCTCCATGCTCACTGCATCCTGGTGTCTCATGGTGGTAAGCTCCAGATAGGATCCCAGGAAGAACCTTACCATGGTCAAGCTCTGATCCACCTGCATGGGAATTCTTCTTCCACCACTTTCTTTCCATATGGAGCCAAATTTCTTGCTGTGAAGAATGGAACGTTGTCCCTCCATGGTGAGTCAGGCTGGGGAGCTGTAGAATGTGCTAAAGATTTTACTTTTGATTTTGACTGTGGTTTCATCTGTGTTCATATTCCCTTCCCAGAAGTGAACTGGTCCCACTAAAGTTTATAGGCAACTACTTGGAAATTTTATTTTAGAATTCTTTGGAGGCACTAAGAAGTTAATTGACATCACTTACCTACCCAGTGTGTATCATAGGCAGGACATAGGTCACCCGGTGTCTCAAATGAGTCATCATTTGTGCTATTGGTTAAATGTGGATATACTGGGAAATATTATTAGTGAACCCTCTGCTTGTTAAATGATGTGGAAGAAAGGCTAGTCTGGTTTCAGCATGGGGCTATTCCTTTAAACTGGATAATGTCTCTGTGTTGCCATTATTACTTACATCTGTGTGCCTCGGGCAACTCCCTAGGACTTATCTACTATCTGTGATCTGTGATGGTGGAGGCAGTTTTCCCCCATCCTGATGAAATCAGAGAACCTTTGCTATCATGATTATTTAATACTTATTGATTCTTTCTTGCTTCTACAAACCAGCATCAAACCGAACATAGAGACTTCTGTTTTAATCTCAACCACTCCTTCCAATGTGCTGAGGTTATTTCCAGAGATCAAAGAAAGGACTTAGGATCAATCAATCAACAAGCATTTATTAAGCACCCACTATATATTCTTGGCACTGAAGATACAAATACAAACATGAGGAACCTAAGTACAATTTTCTGTACCCTACAGTGCCTCAGTTTGGCCTTTGATCAATACATACCAGTTACCCCCAATTTTCTAAAACAGAAGCTTTTCCTTTAGTCTATTAAAAAAAATTAATTTGCGAATTTTGAGTTGGTGGAAGTTGCAAAGAGGTAACATTTGGGCTTAATGTAAGATAAACCTTCCAAACAATTAAAACCAGATTAAAAATAATTAGCAGAACTTTAGGGAGAGTAGAGAAATTGAGGCTTTGTTTAGGGTGCCAGACATTAGGGATTATGATTTTCATGTTTCATGAAACTCAGACAATCTTGTGCTATACATAGTATGGCTACCATCTCTATCACCTTCTGGTTCTTTCACTTTCTCCCATTGCCTTCTACCCACTAGCCTCTTACTTACCATCCCCCACCCCCCAACCTCCAACCTACTCCTTGGGAGTCTGAGGGTCCATGGAAGTTCCACAAAAATTGGATTTTGGGGGAGGAGGATGTTCCCTGATGACCTCCAGTGGCCCAGCTCCACCCTACTCCCTCCCCAGTAGGAGCTTCAGGGTATCCGAGCAGCTGCATATTTGCTCCCACTGGGCATTATTTCCTGACTTCTCTCTCCACTTCCCCACCCCCCTCCCCAGCTTTGACCCAGGTACTATAATTTCTAGGAAAATACCATGGTGATGCTATAAGCTTATCTTTCCATAATGCTTTACATATACTATATTCTTTGATCCTATCCTTCAGTTGGGTAGTTCAGGAATCATTCATCTGTTTTGGCAAATGAGGAAACTGAGGTTTATAAAGGTTAAGTGACTTCTCCGAATTGCACACTTCTAGGAGCTTTGGCTGGGGAGAAAGTGGGGTAGAGCTGCGTCATTTGAGGATGTGTCCCCATCCTCACCCCCAGAGTCTGCTCTGGATCCTTGAATCTCAAGCTAGCTCTTAAACTCAAACTCCTGACTCCCAAGTCCAGTGTTCTTGTGAGTCCAATGCCACTTTTCTTATGATGTTAAATGCGTTTATAGAGTGCTAGGAAACCAACAGATGGGAAGGGATACAGAAGTGAATGCTTAATATAAAAGTTTGACAGTTTATATATTAAAAAATCATTAGGAATGATATTCACTTTAGTACTTTAAAAGGTCTGTCTTTAAACCCTCAGAGCCCTTTGCTTTCTTGTTAGCCATAGTTCAGATCATCCAAGACAAGAGCTTTCTGAGTGGACAGACACTTTATGATCACATTGTAGGAGTGCTGTTTTTGATCCCCCAGTTCTCTTTTTTTGGTCCTTATCATCTAGCTTTTTCTGTGATTTTGAAGTCTAGCAATCTTGAAGGACACTCCTCAATTATTTTGAGAACAAGAAGTGGTTCTTGAACTTGGGATCAGCATGCCACTTAAGTAAACAGAACTTGCAGCCTACTTCATGTCCTTTAGCCTTTCAAAGCTGGATGATAAAGAGGCAAGGGCATGAGATTAAAGTATCAAAAATAATGCCCTTCAGTAAGGTCTTCTAAACCTCTCCAGCATGCTTCTTCCATCCTTGTACATATGGGAAGCTTTCCTTGCCTTTATCCAGAAGCCTGAAGATATGTGATCTAAGTATATTATAAACTCCTTGAGGGAAGGCACCCTATCTTAAACTAGGGATTTCCCACAGCATGTAATACAAATGCCTTGCATATAATTGGTACCTAATCAATACTTGTTGATTGATTATTGAAACTGGCACTAGTGGTGGCATTGTTACAATACCAACTTGATGCTGTCAAAATGCAGTGAGAAAGTTATTAGCTATGAAGACCTTAGTCAAAATGAACAATATCCTGCTATTTTTTCTCTCTGGTTGCCTTGGATCATTTCACATCCAGACATTTTGGTATAATCCAGTGAACCTTCTGGTACCTTCTGGAGGACCAATGACTCCATACTTTGATGATCACTGTCCTAGGGAGTACTTTTAATATTATTTTTTATGGAATTTGAAATTCAAATAAAATATTAATAACTCAGTGTATAGTGTTTTACAGTTTAGAAAGTGCTTTTCTTACAATAACTCATTGGGATAGATAAAACAAATATCGTCCCCATTTTCTAGATGTGGAAACTGAATCTAGGAGGAGTTAGGTGCCTTGCTTACAGTGAGGTAGATTAGCGAATTGCAGATCTGTGACTTCAATTCTGATCTTCTGTCTCTTTAATTCCCAAATTATGCTTTCCCCCCTGTACGTCATCTCTTAAAACAGAGAAAGGAAGAGGAAAAAAATAGTACAGCAAAACTGACAAAAACATCATTTGAATCTGACAATATATGAGTTGTGCCACACCTAATGGTCTCCAAATTTTTGCTTGCAGGTCGGTGCTTCTAATGTGCAGTGTTCTTTATGAGCATTTATGTGCTTAAAACTCATTGGAAAGGAAAGCTCAACTGATATAGTTTACAATCAATAGTAGGCAATAAAAGCAAGCCATTCCCTCCCCCTAAATACACATCCAGGTTTGTGAAATTAAAAATAGATATTGCTACTTGACAACCACAGTGGTCGTTCTGGCTGCTACAAACAGAAAGGCCTACTCATATTTTCTTCCTATCTCCTTTCCTGCTTTCCTGGGGCCATATTGAAGCTAGAGACTACATAACAAATTGCCCAAGGCCCCATATGGGAGGGACTAGGAACTCAGTGATACACAAGAGCAGTAATCTAGAAGACAGATGAATGCAAGTATTTTCTTGCCTATTATACAATCACTTGTGCTACTTATTTGGATAGTCTGTGATTGAGCAAGGAGTATAGGTGTAGAAGAGAATTTTTTATTGAATAATTAAAGAATCAGAAGGTATTGTAGCTGAGTGTTCCAATCTTTATTTATTACCTGCAAGAGCAGACCGCCATCTCAGCTCAAGTCCAGTCAACATGCCTTTATTAAGGGCTTATCAATGACTCTGGGCAAGTCACTTAACTCTGTTTGTCTTAATCCACTGGAGAAGGAAATGGCAAACCACTCCAGTATCCTTGCCAAGAAAACCCCATGGACAATCCTGGAAAGTCATGGTCTATGGGGTCACAAAGAGTCAAGTTTGACAAGACTAAATGACTGATCAACAACTATGTGCCAAGCACAGTGCTAGATGATGGGAGTACAAAGAAAGGCAAGAAGCAGTCTCAGCTCTCAAGGAACTCACTGTCTAATGGGAGAAGGAAGATTCAAACTACTTTATACAGAAAGGATAAATTGCAGGTAATCATCAGAGAGAAGGCATTCAGATTAAGGGGGATCAGGAAAGGCTTCATGAGGAAGGTGGGATTTTAGCAGGGGTCTGAAAGAAGCCAAGAAATCTAGAAGGTGGAGATGGGGATTCAGAGAATTCCAGACAAGGGGGAACAGCCAGCAAAAATGCCTAGAGTTAGAAGATGGAGGATCTTGTGTGAGGAACAGCTCACAGGATTTTGTCATTGGATCTCAGAGTACATAGAAAGGAGTAAGTCATAAAAAGACTAGAAAAGTAGCAAGGGAGCAGGTTATGAATGCCAAAGAGAAGACTTTATATTTGATCCTAGAGTTGATAGAATGCCACTGGAGTTTATTGAATAGGTGTGTATGTATGTGTGTATGTGTGTGTGTGTGTGTGTGCGCGTGTATGTAACATAGTTAGACATGTGCTTTAGGAGTATAAATCTGACAGCTGAGTGAATGACGAAGTTAGAGGAGAGGAGGTCAGAAAGAGAGCTTCTCCCCCCTTTGATACCCTGCTGTATCAGGGTATCCTATTTCTTTTTGGAATTGCCTTGGTTTATTGACTGGCACATCCAGAGTAGGTCGTATGAATTCAGGGGAAACAATGATTTTCTCTCTATTATCCAATATGCAAAGAAATACTGTGATTCCTGAGTCTCCCTTTCAAGCTCCAAAGGGACATCAAGGAAGGCTTCATGGGGGAAATTGCCTTTGAGCTGCGCTTTGAATGATAGAATACAAAATAGAGCATAATAAGAACATGAGAAAAAAGAAAAAAATTTCTGGGAAGAGAGGGAATATTAAGGAAGACTTCATGGTGGGGGTGGTATTTAAATTGAATCTTAATGCGCAGAAAGAATGTCAATATAAGAAGATATGGAGAAGAAGTAGTATAGGTATAGGAAAAATACATGCAAACTTGAACTCTATCTTCTGTTTTATTACTGGGTATATCATGCTAGGTTTAGGCTCTGTGTAACATCATATGGATGGGGTGAGGTAGGATGCCTGTTTCCACTAAGGGGTTCTTGCCCTAGGCTCATATGTACTTGGATATGTCCTGGGGGAGCCTGGACTCTAAAGAAAGGGAGCAGCCTTTTCTCATTGTCTCTGGTTTTCTTTATTTCCACCCCAGAGCCCAGAGGGAAATCACTTAAACTAAGGTTTGGTTCAAGTCTAGGGTGTATTCAAAAGGGATTGTAGCATGTGTATGTGGGTGCATACATGTGTGTTACCAATGTAGTTTATGTTTGTCAATGTGGGTTTGTCTAAATGTAGCTCATGGGGAGATGTGGATATTTCTACAGCCCTTCCCCCTACCATCTTCTTCAAAGGGGACTTTGATTTCTTCCAGGAGGGAAGCAGGACATTGGGTCCATGAGGTTGGTTACTGTGCTCTCCTCGAAAAAGGTTACCAGGCTAGAAGCCAACATATTGGACAGCCAGAAACTTCACTAAGAGAGAGGGTCCTCAATCTCACTCAAGGGAAAATTTTTCCAAGTTTCTTGTGAGGCAAACTGGGAACAGGGACTTACTTGAAGCATTGGCCTTTCTACATGCTGGCTTCTTCCCAGGGTTTTTCTCTCCCTCCAGAGGCCTCTCCCTATGGAGAGACAGGAACCATGTGCAGTGAAACCAGAAAATCAGAAGATGTAGGATTTCTCCTTTCTAAGCTCTTGCCAGCTCCACTTCCCACTCAGACACAGAGCATGCAGTAATCATTCTCCATCAGTGATGAAAGGCTTGTATACACTGGCTTGAGTCCCTGTTTATATGATCAACAGGGTCCTTTCTGGACAGGTAATCAATGTACAAAGTAGATCACACACAGGACAGCTACTCATTTTCTCTACACACAGAAACTGCCTAAAATACAGCACTCATAAAGATCCTTTGACAAAGACTTAAAACATGAAACTATAACCCCTATTATACTCTCACAGATGGATATGAAAAATAAAATATTATTTGAGACTTTTTCTTTCACTTTCACCTTGGCATTACTGTTTGAGTAACTATAGCAGTATCCATTTCTTTTGGAAAGCCAGGGTATGGCTTGGGCTCATTCTACTGTTAATGGTCACCTTCTCCTCTAAGAAACATTATAGTATGTATAGAAAGCTCCTCCTGCTGCCAGGCAGTGCTGATTGAGGAAGCCAAAATCTCTTGAATTCATAGGTTTGAAAAGTCTATTTCTTAGCATTGCTATTTGGTCACCCATACTTAGGGAAAGAAACATGAATAGAAGAGTCAATTGAGATCCAAGGTCAAGGCTGAAGATTACCTAACCCAAAAGTTACTCAGCACTTAGCACAGGGCCAAGCACATAGTAAGTGCTTCTTAATAGGTGCTAGTTGACTACCATGTCCTTGCTGCCCTGTGTAAGCAGCTATAATACTTATGGGTTATGAGGTAGAGTACACTCAGCAGACAGGAAGAAAGGGGCCCTTGAGGGTAGAGTCACTTTTTTTAAAGGCTATTGATTGGGTTCCTGGCTCACTGGTCAATCCTTTTTGACATGGTCTAATCAAAGTGGGAGGAAGTGACCAAGAATAGTGACCAATAAGAAGCCTCTGGTTGTGTATATCCTTTCTCCATACCTCATGTCAACTTTTTAATTGGCTTAGAGCCAACTGAAAATTTCTTCTTCCAGAGGAGCAGACTTGTTTGCTTCTGAGTTCTTGAGTTAACTTGTCTGGCTCTTTAGATTCTGCTCCCACCAACTAGAAAACACCTTCTGATTTAAATCAGTTTTCTTGGATGGAAAAAAAAAATCCTTGCTCTTGCTGCATTTGCTTCCCAGCAGCATATTCAGACCATTCCCGGGCACGACTCTAATCAGGGCTTCTTGGAAACTCTTTGTGTAGCCCACAACATAGCCAGAAGCAGAGTAGTGCCCAATGAGAAGGAGGCTAGAGCTTTAGCTGGCATCTTATCCCTCACATCAAACAGAACTGTTTCTAATTTAGCCTCAGTTTGAGTTGTGTGGAACTGCACAAATTGGAGTGGGTCAGCCTTGTTGTCTTTCCCACCTTCTCCCTCTTTCCATTCCCTCATCCCTAACACTAGGTCCCCTCATCCCTCCCACTTCAAAATATCTTATCATAGATCAAAATCACTAAGCAAATATGCTTTGAACTGCTCAGCTGTCATAGAGGAGATGAAGTTAAGCCAGATTTAAATTTACTTTCCTCTTCTTTCCTTCCTTCTTTAACTTTTCTTTCTCTTTCTTTTTCATTTTTCTTTCTCTCTTTTTTCTTCCTTCTTCCCTTTCTCCCTTCCTTCCTCTTTTTTCTTTCCTTCCTTTCCATTTTCTCTTTACTCTTCTACTTGCTATCCTTCCCTCTGTTTCCCTGTCTTTCTCTTTCCCTCTCTTTTTCTACCTCCCGTTTCTTCCCACACTTCACTTTCCCCCATTTCTCTCCTTTTTCCTCTTTCTTATTCCCTTTTCCTATCGTCTTTCATTTCCTTATAACTCTTTCTCCCTCCCTCTCTTTTTCTTTCTCCTTCCCTAGGTCTCTCCTTCCCTCATTTTTCCCAAGCCCTGTCCTTCTCTTCCTCTCTCTCATGCCTCTCCTTCCTTTTGGGGCCCTTCTCTTCCTCTTTTCCCTCCCTTCTGTGTGGCCCCTTTCTTATGTCTTCCCCTTTTCCTGATTTAGTAAGTATTACAACAGGAATATTCTACAGCTATGGTTGAGTTCAGATTGCTTAGTAAGTTCTGTCAACTACTCATGGTGATATGTTAATATGACTAAAAAGTCCTAGAATTCCATATGAATGGCAGTTTGGTGCTTGGGTGGCTGAAGTCAATGGGGAAATTTCACAGTTGCCTTTGGCTTTAGCCAATCTGACTGCCAATCAGGTTGCACCACCCATAAACTGACTGCCATTCACCCGTCATTTTTAAAGGGGGTTGCCATCAGCTGGGGCAACTTGAATTTTTGACAATGTAATTATGGTTCTTGCTTCCACAGTGGGAGTCTGAGAAGGATTGAGGGGGTTTTTATTGATTGTTCAGAAGGGAAATTTATCAATGTCTCCTGTTCCATTCCCATTACCTCCCTGAGAAAGTTGCCTGACAGTTTCCTAGGAGAAAATGAGCTTCCTGGCCTTGTCTGGGTTCCTGTCTTTGTCCTTTTCAGACAATTAAAAAATATAGAAATCAATTGCAGGTTGAAAGTTTTTTGAGAAAAGGAATAGGGAGGGGTTGAAAACAAGGCTAACACAGTAATCTTGAGTATCAGAAATACAGAAGAAATAAATAAAAGGACAAAGAAAAAACTGTACATAGCAAATGGTTGAGTGGCTAATTTTATCCTGAGCTGTTAGCCTTTTCTGTTAAAATGGCTCATATTTTACATTCAAATCACAGGCTTCTTATGAGGAAACAGGTCTTTGGAATGAAGGTGTAGATTCACATCCTCTTACCACTCTTACCAGGTTGGTCTTACCAGGTTGCAGTAGAAGAAATAATACCTTGGAAGAGATATATTGGTGTCAGCTGTTCTTCCTCTTAATAACATAGTAGAAAGAGAGACATCTTGGTGAAGTGGAAAAAGAATTGTTCCAAGAGCCAAGAAGGCCCAAGTACCAGTTCTTGCTTTGAGACATACCAACTGTATGACTTTAGTTCAGGGATGTCAGTCAAATAGAAAAGGGGGCCACTAATCCATATATGAAGATTCCTGAAGGCTGCATATTAAATATATATATATATATGTATATTTTAAAATAGAGAACTAAGGGTATAATGTAATTAAATGTAATGTAATTCAAAAGTAATGCCATCTATGTTTTATGACTTTTTAATTTATTTTATTAAATATTTTCTGATGACATTTTCATCTGGTTGGGAGGTGTTCAAGAGTAAGCATTGCAAACTGCCACTAATATGGACCCCATGTTGGATACCTTTGTTCTGGATAATTCTTTTAGACTATAAGTTGCAGAGGAGTTGAATCTTTTTTGATGGAGGAAGTTTACTCTTCTAGGAGTTTCATTTATCAATTAAATCATAGATCTAGGCTCTATCCTTGGTAATATATGCAGTTATCACTTCCACATTATGAATTCCCCATCACGGTTTTGATATATTGTGAGTTGGCATAAGAAATTTAATGGGAATTTGGGGTAGTTTTGCAGAAGCTGTAGATGACATGCAAAATCTAGGAGATGACACAGAAAAAGTTTAGAAAATCAGAAATGCATAAAATATCTGTATAGCATTATAGATAATATCAACCCAAATTTTACAATAAGGTACTATAAACACCTCATAAAAGAAAAAAGAAAAAATTCAGACTTCTTCTCTGGTACATAGGGAAGGCCAAAAGATTTTCTGTGAATTTTCCAGATTGTGACAGTGCCATATCCCTAACCCCTGAAATATGGAAGGGATAATTGTAGTAAGAAAATATTTGCATATTTTATATATTTTAGTATGTAAATATATCCATTATTTCTATAATATGGATATTGTTTGTGAGGTATACAATGAATGCTACAAAGATAACTTTTACTTTTCCCAAACTGTTCTCTTTCCAGGATATTCTTTGTGAGTCTCCCCCATTTCACCCAGGACAGTATTCCCTAGAGCCTCTTAATTTAATTTCAGTTCTTTTCTCTCCCCTCACTAGGCATCACCTTCACAGATCCATGATGTGCCTTCTAAACCAAGAAAATAATTACCAATTTCTGTTCTTCTCCCTTCGGAATATCTCCTCCGGTTCCTATTGCGTATCTACCCATTTTTTCGAGACCGTGATCCTTCCTTCATATTCTGTTCCTGAGGCTCTTCAGATGAACCATAGCAGCATTGTAGGCCTTGGGGAGGACCTCATCTCCCTAACCTCCCAGCTTAGGGCTGTAGCTATCATCCTTCCATGACAGACTTTCTGGGATTTTTCAAATTTATAAGTTGTGTTCATCTACTCTTCCCAAGGTTATTGAAACCTGGAGGCATAAATTCACAACTTATTATTTACTACAGTATGTATTCAGTTTGTGAGACTGAAATTTCTTGTGCCAGTGGCTACTAGGAGGCTGGAGTTGAATAATACACAAAGGTATGATATTAAAATAAAGATCTAAGAGTGTAGTTAAATATATATATATATATATATATATATATATATATATGTATTTTAAAATATACAATTAAGAGTATAGTCAAATTTATGTTTTATATATGTATGCATATATACATGTTCTTTGATTACAATTCTTTGATTGAAAACTCTCTCCTTGAATTTAGTTGTCACTTTTCCCCACCTCTACCTCAAAAAAATGTGCACAAATTCATTTCTATTTTTTCTTTGTTTTGTCTGATGATGTTGTTGGAAAAATAAACTCAAACTCCTGAAGGCATTCAAACCATTCTAAGCATCATGGGAAAACATTTTACTTGGATGTTAATAATTTAGACTTTGTTATCATTAGATCTAAACTGAGACAAAGAAGTTTACCTTCATATTAGGTATGAGAGGCCTCATGGTATGATAGCAAGAGCTTTCACAGGTGTTGGAACTGAAAGACTAGAACCTGGGTACCAATTCTGACATTTACTAGCTGTGACACCTAGAACAATTAACATGCGATGTCTACCTTAATGGGTTAGCTTGTGGGAAACTCATTGAAAACATTTTATATGCATACACATTCACACACAGTTTTAATAGCTCAAAATTGTATTAATTTTTGGAATACTGTATAATAAAAATTTTAAAAATTAGTTGCTATAAGTTAGTTTTAAATAACCTACTTGAAATATTATTTACATATTCAGTTGTTGATCAATTATGTTATAATAAAAGTAATAATATTTAACTATTTAGTAAGACATATAGGTCATATTTTATTTTTATTATGAAGTACTTTATCAACAATTTTCTATATAAATAGTATATCAAGTAGGTTGTTTAAACCTAACTTGTACAAAATAATTTTTAAAACTTTATCAGGTTTATTCCTACTATGCAAATTAATGTTGCTAATTACAAAAAAATGTCTTAAATGTCTAGTTTAAAATAAATTCATTGTGAACTCTGCTTGGAAATATTTTGTTTGCATTTGCAATTCATACATGTATTTGAAATGATTTACACTACGTTTATAATGCCCTACAATCTAGACTTTTCACTAATTTAGATTGAACTACCCCCAAATTACTTCAAGGTAGTCATATTTTACTTCAACCTTTAAACCAGTGATTTTTCAAACTTTATTGTTCCCCTGCCCCTAGCCAGAGGGAAAGTCCTTGTAAACCACCTGCTATCACTTGCTTCTGAAAAAAAAATATACCCTCACTGTCGTTAATCAGAAGAATGGCTTTGCTTTTGATAAGACACCAATGAAGTGATATCTAGTGCTTTGTCATATAAAAGTTATTAATTCATGTGAAAATCAGAATATAGTTATCATTGGTTACCCTAGGGAAAAAAATTCTAGAATAGATTCACACAAAAGATATGTAGGTCCGCTTTGCACTTACTTGGCTCTCCTCCCCTGTTCAGTGTGGCAGGAAATGTACAAGCAGAAATGATGAGATATGGCAGCAAGGGGGTGGTGCCTCAGGTAAGGTCATTGGACTCAAAGGGTCAGATGGAACATGACATCCCTCCTGGCCATGAGAAAGGATAAACAAAAAATGAGGGAGTGACTCATCCCCTTGTAAAAAGATTTACTATAGCTTTCCTTTAAATAGCCAATTTCCCATTGTTTTAAAAAATGTGACTTAAATTACAAAAGTTCAATTGGCACCATGGATTTTAGGAATATATCTTTTTGCAGAAAAGGAGACACATCATTAGAAAAGAGCAGTCTATCCTATATTATCCTAAACTGATGTTTTCCTTTTTTGTTTGTTTGGTAACATTTCCATCATTTTCTACTGATGATCTTTTCCTTTCTTCCATTTAAGGTTCTTTTTCTTACCTCTTACTTTTAAATATTCTCTTTTTACCTAATTCCCTGTATATTTCTATCTTACTCCTCTCAGGCTTCTCTTCTATATATGTTTCCTTTTTGCTTTTTAGGCCAAACCTGACTTTTTGGTTCCTTTTCATATTTATTTTCCTTGGATATTATAAAATATGAGATCTACAACTTTCTCTTTACTAAATCACTTATGTGCAGCCATGTCTGGATTTGATAGTGTGTGTGTGTGTGTGTGTGTGTGTGTGTGTGTATGGTGATGGTAATTAATTAGACAACCTTGGAAGATCCCTTTGCTCAAGTTCAATGGGGATAATTCCAAGGGTTGCAGAGATGATTAGGTTCTATTTCTCTGCCCCTAACTTTTAGCAGATAATGCTCTCTGAAAGAATGGTTACATCATTACATAGACACTAAAAGGAGACAGAAAAACCCAATGTGCAACTCTCATATATTGTTGTTCAGTTGCTTTTCAGTTTTGTCTGACTCTTCATGACCCCATTTGGAGTTTTCTTGTATTGGAATGGTTTGTCATCCACTTCTCTAGCTCATTTTACAGATGAGGAACTGAGAAAAACAGGGTTAAGTGACTTGCCCAGGGTCCCACAGCTAGAACGTGTCTGAGATCAGATTTGAACTCATCTTCCTGCCTCCATGTCCAGCACTTTATCTACTGTGCCCCCTAGGTGCCCAATGCTCTTAAATACTGATGAGATTTATTGAAGGATATGCATTAGTAAAGATAGGAATTTTAGTCAGCCAGAGCTCTGATCTGGACTGCTGGGAGTGAGGAAATTGCCCATGATTGCCTTTGGTACATCTAGATGAAAAACATATTACTTCAGGCTATAAGAGTTTTTCTGGTTCTGTATCAGCCTTCTCTATATGGATCAAAATACCAGCACATAAATAAAAAGATTTTTTTCTGTGAAGTTTGTTTTCAGTCAAAGGGCTACACTTGGGGACCTAGAGGACCACACATGACCTCAAGGCCACAGGTTCCCAAAAACCATGGTAGGTCATGGGATGAATTTTAGATCCTCTTTATGTATAATAGCTATACATGCATATAAACATACTATACTTAGGTAGGATCCTATATGTGTATGTATAGACACGCACACATATATAATGGAGAAAAAGTTCTATTAATGATCTCAGTCCTCATAAATAAGGACTTAATTCTTCAAATGTTCTTGAAAATTTGAATGCTAATTGGTTAGTCCTGATTAACCTTGTGACTCATACCTTGGGCAGTCTTTTCTTCAGGCTAATTAGCATGATCTAGCTTGTGTAGACTTTTTAAAACTTTTGATTGATTGTTGATGAAACTGAGCCTTTGTACATATTCAAGATTCTCAGTGGACTTAGACTTAAGCACTGGAGTTAGAAACCTATGAAGGGTGCTTTTCACAATTAATCTAAAGATAACATATAGTCAGTAACATGGAGCAGTAATCGCTATTTTAGGTAAGGCAATTGACTTAGCTTGAATATTTCAAAATATCCTAAGAATGACCTTGACAGAAACTTAGAATTACCTTACAGTGGTATAGGTGGGCCAGAAGAGTGCTAAAGCTATTCCAGAAGTTAGAAGAAAAATAAGTTACCATTTGAGTATTCAGATTCATGATTCTACAAGAAGTCTGCTTCAAAGAAAGCCGTGAATACTTAACATGCAACCAGAAAGAATTGGAAACAACCGCAAGAAATACCAAGGTTTTTCCTGTTTAGGAAAGGAGTCTCCCCAAGTGAAGCTTGTACTTTTAATTAAGATATGCAATTAATGATAACAATAAAACAATACTAAAATAATATTGGCTTGACACATTTCTGCTTTGCTTCTAGAGGAAGGAATTCATACATTCGGTAGTTGTGAGATGGGTTGCAGCAGTCAGAATAAAGCTAATTAAAAAAAAAAAAGGGCTGCCTAGATATCCATAAGGGTGTGTCAGGAGTCTATGAAGCTAGGGTATTAAGGGGTAAGTTACTTTCTTATACTCCTGTAGCCTGTAGCCACCAACTCTTAGAAACTGTTTTACTAATGACTTTGTGTGCTTAATATAGTGGCTTGATAAATGCTTAATAAAGGCATCCATCCATCCAATGAACTATCCATCCATCCATCCATCCTTTCACCTCAGGGATGCTGCTAAAGCAGAAGATGAGATAGTAACTGGGAAAGAGCCTATATTTTACTTAATTCAGAGTAAAAACCAGAGCAGGAATTGTATCTCAGCATTCAGTTCCATACTTCTAAAAGTGTGGGCTGCGTTACTACTTATTGACGTGAGAGTTCCTTAAGGTAGTCATGGAGCAGTACAAAAAACAAGGATCATTGAAATTTGAAAATGTCTTTCCTTATGCCAGTTTGATTCTACATGAATAAAGCATACATAGTCATATCCATAGTGATGTTTATATATCTAGTCAAACATTCAATGAAATTTATGGCGATAGTAATTAGGTGAAATGATTGTTCAGTACAAAAAGTTGGGGTCTCCTTTGTAGGAGCTCCCTATTTCCAAAATGTGGATGATCTTCCAGGTCTGTCAGTATAGACTGAAGTTCTCATAGGCACCAGGAACAGATGTTCCATATGGTTCTAGTTGCATCCTGATAAGACTATTTCCTGGGTATTTTGACCTTTCTACTTTGATTCTTTCTGGCAACCTGTTTTGTAGTGAAGAGATGAAAATAGAGCCTGATTGAGTGAGGGGGTAGGGGAAGGAGAGTAGGGGAAAGCCAGTTCATTTTACTTTCTGTATCTCTAAATTGGCTCACAGGATTTTGGATGAAGGCCTTTGAAAGAAAGCATGAATTGTTACTATGTCCAAATGAGTTTTCTTAGCCTTGGCCCGAGCCCCAATGCCAAGGGAAATGAGGATTCCAATTCTCAGCGACGGGAGCAGAGTTCTGTGCCTAATTCCCTTTCATCAGGGGTGCTGGAAATTTACACTGATCAGTTGTGGATGTAGCCAGCTGATCTGAGCATTTAAATGATTGCTCCAGTCTGCATTCTCCTTCCTGCAGGCACACATTTCCTGTTTCACTCGGTAGCACTAGAGATTAACTGGCAATGATGCAAAAGGCTCACAGCTGCATGCAGATAACACTGAGAACACACAAGCTTCACTTTGCCAGTGCTTTGCTCCCATCCAGGTAGTAGGTGTCATGGCTAGTGGCTCTCATTGGTACAGGGAAATGATACACTTAAAATGCACTATGCCCTCTTTGGTCTATCAGATCATCTTCTGTTCATGCTTTAGCTCTTCCTAAAGTCACATTCAGGTCTTAAGAAGTAAAATAATTTTATTAAGCAAACATTGTAATTGTTATCTAGTAACAAGTACAAAGTATCTGTATATATGTACTACAGTGTAACATATATTAAAAGAAAATACAAGATGGTACTCTTGTCCTCCAAAAAAATTATTCACTAAGAAGTCTGAACTTTAGCATAATTCTCTGAGTTGTAAACTCCCAGTTTAGGAGCACAACATCCAAGTGAACAAAGTCCGTTTGTGCAAACTGACTTGGTTGTAATTTGGGCTCCCAGCAGTCATGAGTCCTTAGAACAAGGGGACACTCAGACTCTCTTATTGTGGCTGTCAGCAGTGCTGAAAACGGAACATTGCTGTAGAAAAATATGCCCATGGATAATCTGGCTAAAATTCAAATCCAGGTAATGTCTATATTAGCCAAGGGGAAATAGTTAGCACTTAATCTTTTTAAGAATAAATAGAAATGTTCAAAGTTGGTATCCCTCCGGTAAAGCTATTCATGGCCAGCAATGAGTAGTAGTTATGAAAAAGTTCAAATATGTAACTGACCCTCTCCTGTCAGTGTGCTTAATGAGCAAATTCTTTTTCTGTTCTCTTTATCAATCTTTACAGGCCTATGAACGACCTCCTTGCTCATTAAGCAAGATTGATATTAAATGTACCTCTTTGCTGAAAGCTGAGTTAATCAATGAATAATGTTGAATTAAGCTTTATTGATGCACACACAAAAATGTATATTACAGTCCATAGGTAGCTCCCTATCCCTGTATTAATACATATGCATGTATATGTGCATGTACACACATATGTACACATATGTATGTGTATATACAAATATCTATACTCATGAGCGTATATCTATATACATGTGTATATGTGTATATGCATCTATATAAATATAAATCATATATAATATATATATTTTACCTTGGACAAGTCAATTTCTCAGTGCTATAAGCATTGAAACTCTTGGGAGTTTCCTTTATCAATAAAATCATAGGTCCGGTTCCTTTCCTTATTAACAATAAAAAATGAATACTGATTAAGCCTCATATGATCTTTCCATTTGATATGGGGAAGAGGCTCCAGAAAGACAAGTTCATGTTAAGATCAATTCTGATTTATTCTATTTTAAAAAGAGTTTATTTGTTTTAATAATCTAAAATACATCTTCCCACCTTCATCTCCCCATTTGAGAACATAAAAAAACTAAAATTCATTACAAATATGTACAGTCAATCAAAACAAATTTTCATGTTGACCATATCCTAAAAATAAAAGAAAGAAAAAGAAAAAAGTCTTATTCTGCATTCCTCATTCTAAAACCTATCTCGAGGTGGGTAGGTAGTGTGTTTCATCATTAGTCCTTTGGAATTTGATTTGTCATTACACTGATAAGAGATCTGCACAATAGTATTCTATCACATTTCCATACCACAATTTGTTCATCCACTCCTCAATTTATTTGTTTATTCTTTTGTTTGACATTTAAAGCTCTTCAAAACCTGGCCTTTTCTTCCTTTTCAATAAACTTTATTCTCCTTCACTTTTTCTATTTTTTTCAATTGCATTGGTCTATTTGCTTTTCTGAACACAGGATACTCCATGTCCCATCTCTGTGTCTTTTTGCTGACTGCTCCCCATGCCTGGAATGCTCTACCTCCTAATTCCTATCATTCAGAATCTCTGGATCCCTATAAGACTCAGATCAAGCACCACTTCTTGCAAGAGGTCTTTCCTAGTCCTCACCCTAGTCTTAGTCCATCCCTTTTAAGGATAAGTTCCACCCACTCTGCATATATCTAGTATGTTCTTATTTCTTAATGTTTTTTCTCCCATTAAAAACTCTCCGACAATAAGGATTGTTTTTGCATCTTTGTATCCCCAATGCTTGGCACAGTACATGACACATAGTAAGTACTTAATAAATGTTTGTTGATTAACTTCTCCATGTTTTAACTTTTTAATTTAATGGAGATAATCGTAACATATTTATATGGCATTTTATGATACGTCATGATTTTTTGATTCTCTTCCTCACTGAACAACAGCCCTGTGGACTTAATTGGGGCAGTAACAATTATATCCATTTTATAGATGAGGAAACCTCTGGAGGTGACATGACTTACCCAAGGGCACAGAGTTATTGGCAGAGCTAGGGCTGGAATTCAGGTCTATATGATCTTTACACAGCACTACATTGTCTCATGGGACCTTTCTTTTACCTAAAGGTCGCTATCATCAAGTAAGACTTCTCTGATTACCTCAAGCTATTGACTGTGGCAGTAGTCAAAACAAATTATACTACCTATCAAAGTTCCCTTTACACCCCTCTAAAGCCTTCCCAACGCCCATGCCCTAATAGCTTCTACACAGGCACTTATGACTAAAATAATTGCTCTCAATATGGATATTGGTGAAATCAAATCCATAAACAGTAATAATATTTATATAGCACTTTAAGATGTGCTATGTGTTATCTAGTTTTATTCCCACAACCCTCAGGAATAGGGGCTATCATGTCCTCAATTATAGATGAGGAAACTGAGGCAGTGGAGGTTAATTGACTTGCCAGAGTTGCACAGCTAGTCAATATCTAAGTCATGTTTAAACTTGGGTCTTCCTGACTCCAGGTCCAGAGTTTTATCCACTGAGTCACTTAGCTCTGGAAAATAGGAAGCTGATGAAATATATACATGATAGAAAATAATAATTTCTAGGTCTCTTGGTGTTTTTTCCCAGTGTCTTCTCTTATGGCAAATACTTTTAAATTTTCGTGCATCTATTTAGGCTATTTTTGTTTTCACCAGACTATTTTGAAAACCACAACAGTTATTCCTATTCATCAAAGGTTATTGGCTTTGCATGATTCTAAATCAGAATGTTTGAGGTTAGGGGTGGATTGAGTTTGAAGGTGGAATGTGGGCACATGCCCACTGTGTTCAGAAAATGTTGAAGGCATTTAAAAAGTTGTTGCTGTACAATGCTGCTTTCTTTCTCTGTTCTCCCATTCAACAGAATTGGTTCTTGGGGCATCGGCAATTATGAATGGATGACATTGATATGCTTGAACAATAATTTGTAGGGAATACAATTATGACCAGAAGTCATTAGAAAGAGTTAATGAACAGTTTGCTAACAGACCAACTTGGAAAACTTAAAAGTGATTAAGCGGTGTATTAAATTTCTTGTTAGGAACACAGCTTTCTTTCTTTAAAGAATATTCATAAACAATTGAGGGTTTTGAATAGCTTTGTCATGTGTTTTATTATTTTGTCACTCAGAAACTAAGTGAGGCTCCCAGGATAGCAATGCCTATACTTTTAAAGAGTTTCATAGGATGAAATATGGATTAGTTTGTAATTGAAATTTTGAGGATTATACTCTCCATCAAAGGAAATCCACATAGGATAGCACTGGAATAATATTGAGTAATGTTTATTTGGTTGATCAAATTTCTTTTATAAAAACTCAAGTGATTCTATAACCTCCTTGAAGTGGATGACCTGTCTCAATGCGGATTGCAATCCATCAAGTCCTGCCCAAGTTGTGAGGCTTGGAATCCAAATATTCTAATAAGTTTACCACCTAGTATCTATCCAATCAGTTGGAGGTGGAATGGGGTTTTCTCACTTTCTTGTGGCATTTTGAGGGCACAGGTGAAATTAATTATCAATGAGTTATCCTTTGCTCTTGTCATGTGAACAACCAAAATTTTGACCATACATTTCTTTGTTGACAATTTTTCGTCCATTTCTTCTTGGTTTCATGTTTGCTGTGTATTGAGGCCTGCTCCCACCCAATGTACACTTTTCCATTGCTCTCTGAGAAAGCAAAGGGTTTATAATTCTTTGACTATAATTCCGTGACCAGCAGCCCAATAACAATACCAATGAAATAATGGTATATATTTAAAAAAGGATTTTTTTTGGGGGGGAGAAGTTTGGGATCATTAAAGTATATTTGTAAAAAGGTGTTATCCAAGATTACCTGAATGCTATAGCAAGAGAAACAACTACGTTCAGGATCCCCAGGAAGACATACACTTGCAAAAGTTACTCATCGTGGTCATATGGGAGATAACTGTGAGTTGAAGAGAAATTTCTATCGATTGTGAGGTCCTTCACATTCTCATCAAGCAATGGAACCTACAGACCCTCCTGGAAAAGAACTGAAATGATTTAAGAGTTTGGTCCAAACACTTCCACATGAAAACAACTAAGTGGATGAAGAATGTCTAGTGTTAGTTGCTAGGTGGCACAGTGGATAGAGCTCTTGCCTTGAGGCAGGAAGACCTGACTTCAATTTTGACCTAAGATACTTACTAACTGTGTGACCCTGGACAAGTCACTTCTGTGAGGCTCAGTTTCCTTATCTTAAATAATTAAATGAGAATAATATTTTTTAAAGTGCCTGGTACATTGTAGATTCTATATCAGTGTTATTAACAAGAGCAGCTGGGTGGTGCTGTGGATAGAGTATCAGACCTGAAGTTAGGAAGACTTATCTTCCTGGGTTCAATTCTGGCCTCAGACACTAACTGAGTATGTAACCCTTGGCAAGTCACTTAACCCTGTTTGCCTAAGTTCCTCATCTGTAAACTAGAGAAGAAAAATGTCAAATCATTCCAGTATCTTTGCCAAGGAAACCCCAAATTGGGTCACAAAGAGACGGGCACAACTGAAAAGTGACTCAGCAACATAAAACAACAATATAAAATTGGAATACTCATAACACTTGCCAAAGATGTTATGAGGATTGAATGAATATATTCACGAAGCACTTTATTAGGTTAAGAAGTACAATTTTGCTTAGACTTCATCCTCAAAGAGCTTTCAGATCAGTAAGAGAGACAAGATATGTGTACATGTGAAACAACTATAGAAGGATTATGTTACATTCTGCAGTTCAGACCACAAGATAGGAGCATATAAGTGGAAAAGATCATCATATCCTGGAGCAGCCAATGAAAATTAAAGAAAGAAGAGAAACTAACTGAGCTCTGGAGGTTGGATAAGAAATCAAAACTTTTGAGTTTGGAAAGAAGAGGGATGGGGCATCAAGGTGGCAGGAACATTATAGGCAATAACACAGAGGTAAGAACAAGTATATTATAAAAGAGGGTATAAAAGGAAAGAGGCTGGCCTTATGGGAGTAAAATATACATACTGGAGCGTACACATAAATATTGATTGGGAGATTGGGGAAAATGGGCCTAGACAACCAGGCAGATATGATGTGATAGGGCAAAATATGAATCATGTGGCACACTTTGAGTATCAATCAGATAAATTTAAACTGGAAGTAAGGAACCATTTTAAGTTATTGAGCAAAGGTATTTTCTGATAGAACCTGTGTTTTAAGATTAGCCCGGCAGCATTATGGGGAATGGATTCCAAGAATAACAGAAAGTAAGCAGTGATATCTCTTTTATAAGTTTTTCAGAGGCTGAGCTAGAGAGGTGATAGTGGGAATGAAGGGGAAGGTATGAATCTAACTCTGAAGAAAGAAATGTTGAGACATGTTAGAGAAGATGAAAGAGGAAAATTACAAGGATGACTATGGTTTCTAGATTGGGAGAAGGGAAGAAATAACTAAGTGGGACAGGAGTTTAGTCTGTGCACAAAAATCATGAGTTCATTTTCATCATGATGAGTTCAAGGTGAAAGTGAGATAGGTGGAGAATATAGGACTGGAACCAAGAAGGGGTTAATTCTGGAGAGAGAGATTTCAGAATGATTTGTTTATGTGTGATAGTGGATGAGATCACTGAGATAATTGTATTTCTTCCTAGAAGCTCTGGTCAACTTGTGATGGGAGAGATTGAAATTAATAGCTAAAATGAAGTTAAACGATAATTTGTGATTTTCAGTTGTCTTTGCCATCTGTCTATTTGAAGAGATACTGAAGAGTAAACTGTATGGCTTTTGTTGAACATAGCCTACTCTTCCATTCAGGCTCTAGCACAGTGCGAGGTGAGTATTAAGAATGAATTTGTAGGAGCAGCTAGGTGGAACAATGGATAGAGCACTGGCCCTGGAGTCAGGAGGACCTGAGTTCAAATCCAACCTCAGATAATTGACACCAGTTATGTGACCCTGGGCAAGTCACTTAACCCTGATTACATTGCCAAAAAAAGTCATAAATTAGTGTTTGTTGGTTCATTGAACAGTTCAGCACAGTAGAAAATTTCAAACTTGGGTAAGAGTGGTGATAGTGATGGAGAGTGTTGCAATATTTTCTTGAATTAAAAAAAAATCTAAAGTTGAGCAGATATTTAAAGGTGGAGTGTCCATATATGCATATATAATGTTTTTCTCATTTACTGAACCCAAAGGTTAAAAACATCCAGCAAAAATGGAACTAAAATTATTTTTATTTGGATTATTTATGAGATAATTTGCACCTGCCCTGAAATTAGGAAACTTGTAGTGTTTAAAAAAAGGATTAAGTTATTGCTCAAGTCAACTTCAAAAGCCATACCAATAATCCATGCAATGAAATCCGGAGACCTTTTAAGCATAGGGCATCCGTTATGGTCCAGCCACCCTTCTTCTCCCTCCCCGCCCAGAAGTAAATGAAAAAGAAAGTTAAAAATAATTTGAAAATGATTTATTGTGGGCAACCTCTGTACTTAGCGATTTGAGTATTATTACTTTTTTTAATGCACAAGGGAGGACAGTAACTTGCTGTGGGCAAAAGGTAAATTATGATCTATTGCAAAGGAGAACGGAAAAGCACCATGAAGAGAATGGTTTGGGAATGAACATGTGCTTTATATGGCGTTACATCCAATATCACTGATTTCTAGGAAACTTCTTGTGAGGAGCAGAGATAAAATATGAAATGGATCAATTTTTGCGAGTCATTGAGAAAAGTATGGAATTCAGTATAGGAAACAAGGTGAACTGATGTGGAAATTCAGGCAGCTGTGAGTCAGAACTTTCTTGAATTTCAGATTATCTAATACACTTGTTGGGTGGTCCCATTTTGTGACTGGTTACTTTAGTAAACTGAGACCTAGGGCCATCATGAAATAGTTGATGTTGATGAGCTACTCTCCTTGTAATCAGTGTTAAAGTATATACATTGTAAGTGCATTTTGTTCACTGTAAATCAATCATGCAAATGTCCCTGTTCTCATCAGTAATAGATTACAGCAATTTACTGAGACAAGGATAAACCTGTTGAATAGAAAGTGCTATGTGTGATCTAATCTGACCATACAAATCAGGAAATATATTTTGGGAATGGAATTATTTTTGTTTGGCTGTGTGGATCAAATTAGGACAGGAATAGGAACTAGATCAAAAATCTCACTGGCACAGGGAAATTCTAGGCAAGGAAACTCCCTCTGCCAATACAGGACAGGACTTTGCTATTTAGTCTTAAAAAGTGCCTAGGGCACTGAAAGTTTTTACCTTTTGCCCAGGTTCACTCAGCAAGTATATTTCAAAGGTATGACATGAACCCAAATCTTCTTACCTTCAAAACTGGCTCTCTTGTCATGTCATGATGACTAGATTGATCAAATAATTATAAATACCTCCTCTTCAACAAATCACATTTATTGAGCATTTCTAATCAGTAGCATATTAAATTTTGAACAGGCTAATGAATGAATGGATGGATGAACAAATGAATTAATGAAAAAATACTTATTAAATGCTTACTATATGGGAGATATCAGGCTAAACACTGGTGATACAAACATTTTGTGACAGATGACTCCAGGGGAAATAGTGAGGCTAGTGACTTGGCACAGCTCTCCCTCACTAAAATCTAATTCACTTAAAAATTATGGCATCATTTTCCTCATGTCATGTTTCTCTTCAAGAATGGTGGACAAACAACAACCTGTGAGTAGTAGTAGCTGTCCCACTGGCCAGTTCCTGTTGGACATGCGGCTTTCTCCATCTATCCTTCCTTCCTTCCTTCCCTCCCTCCCTCCCTTTCTTCTTCTCTCTTTCTTTCTCCTTTCCCTCCATCCTTTCCCTCTCTCCACATAGATGATCATTCCCTGTGGGTATTCTCCCCAAAAGAATATAAGTTTGATCACTGAAAACTTGCAAGATATCTTGGGGCTTACTGACTATTTTTCTATTTTAAGACCATGCCATAATCCCAAATTATTCTGGTTCTCATTGATTGGCCAACATAAGTCCCAGCCCAGTCCTCACTAGGTTGTTGCTGATGGCTCAGAGTGAGTAAAAATAGCAATTTTTTTTCTGTTTTGGTCAGAAATCCTGAGGATCTTCCCCTCTCAAATTGATTTTTTTGACTAGGTAAAATAGGCCAATCATTGCCTCATTTCTTACTAGCCTTCTCACTGAATGGGCATTGTCTCAATTAAACTGAAATTAGGAAAGACCTTAACTTAAAAAGACCAAGGTCCCACTGCTTTCAGTGCCATCATGAGTTGTCCTGATCTGTACCTTACCTCTGGACTCAGATGGCTCTGGAGAGAGTAAGGCTGGTGACTTCATGCATCTCTCTCTCACTTGCAAGTCATTGCATTATCTTCCTCATGTCATGGTTCCCTTTGAGAAAGGACAAGCAGCAATAGGTATTACTGCCAAGAAGTTTTATATTCTAATACTGGAGACAACACATATAAGGAGTGATGCCCAAGGAAGGAAATCTTGATTTGTGGAGTTATAGTGGAGGTGAGTTGGTATTATAGATTAGTCACTTGACATACTCTTCCCAGAAATAATGTTAGATTTATTTGTTTACTGTGTCCAGAGCTAGAGGTGGAAAGAAAGGGGAGGAAAGCTGAGGACACCAGCTTTAGAGAAGGAAGGGAAGAGTTGTGTAGTCTAGGGATGGCTAAATATGGTGAGTTGGATGAATTTGCACTCCATCCCTCAATGAATACAGATCAACCTCAGGTTGGGAATTCCAAATGACAGTTCAATACAGGGACTCAGGACATGATTTTAGAAGACCCAGGGTTCTTTTTGAGTAGGTTCTAAATGGAGGCAGTACTAGGGCTTTGTCAAGTATTTTATTCATAAACCTGTGAGTGGTCAATTAATTGGGTGGTTGGAGGATGAGACATTTATCAACAGAACAAGGTACTCCATAACTAATAATCTGTGTGAAATAGACACAAAGGCTGTCCAAATTCAGAGAGGGAAGTCAGGGAGAAAGAACAAGGGAAACTTTGTGAGGTGGGTGGAAGATGAAGTCAACATCACATATCCTTCTTTGCATTTGCACAGGCCTTCCTCCATGCCTGGGATACATTCCTTCCTTTTGTCTATCTCTCAGAATCCTTTGATTTTCTTCAAGGCTCATTCTAGGTGCCATGTATTTGGGGAAGCTCCTGATGTGTGAAACAATTCAAGATAAGAAAAGGAAAGCAGGAAGGTTGATCCTGATGTGTATTTGATTCATGAATGGCACATGATAAGGAGTAATAGAGGAAATATGGACAATGGTAATTGGATAGTTTGGATGATAACAGAGTGTGGAGTGTATCAAAAACCAAGCAGAAGAGTTTCTGCTTTGTGGCCATCTTGACATACTTTAATGGGAATTTACATGGATCAAAGTTTTAGGAAAAGGGAGGGTTGTTCTGAAATTTTAGGGCTAGCATGAACCTTAGAGATATTTTTGTCCCATCTTTATAAATCATAAGTTCTAGAGCTCTGAGAGAGCTTAAGGAATCTCTGGTGTAATCTTATAAATTTTCATATAAGAAAAAAGAAAGTTCAGAGTGACGAAGAAATTTGCTTAAGTCACAAAGGTTATAAGTTACAGAATCAGTATATGAAGCCAAAGGCAGTGTGATATAGTGAGAAAGGCATTGACTCTAGAGTCAGAGGACATGAATTCAAATTCCTTCTCCTAACTACTCAGATCATTCCTCAGATAAAGAAACTGAGGCAAAAAGGGTTAAGTGACCTGCACAGGGTCACACAGCTAGTAAGTGCTGGAGGTCAGATTTGAACTCAGAAAGATGAATCTTCCTTACTCAGCACTCTATCCACTGTGCCACCTACCTGCCTCTAGAGCCAGTCAAAGTCATTGTTGATGACACTCACTCTATTACTTTGTATTACCCATATCTTACCCATGTATTATTTATTACTACCCATTTCTCTTTTTATTTTTTTCCCATTTTCCTCTTCCACCTCCATTTATGATTAAGATTGAGAATGGCTGAACTTGACTTTACTTTGACTCATTTTTGATGAGGAAACCAAATAGTGACTGTCATTTTTTTCCTAGTTTATGAAGCTAATATAACTTAAAGAACAGAATACAAAGGCAGTAATGAACTAATGAAATACTATTTTTAATCTCATTTAAATAATACATTTTCCATTAACCATTTTGTAGAAAGATTCTTATTGGTTTTGTCACTTGAACTGCTTTAGGCCTAATGCCAGAGGTAAGCTTCACATATCTACGGACTACAGCTCAAGCCAAAGATACCATGTTAATCTTAGAGGACCCTGTGGACTGGCATCCTGGAGAAGAAGTTGTCATTAGTGGAGTCACCTTGGAAGGTTCCCAAGGGCAAGAAGAAGTTGCTATCATAGACAGGGTGCATGGTGCTGACCTCTATCTTAAGTCACCTTTAAGGTAATAACTTTGGCCTGACTTAGGACTTGGCTTGGAACTTAAGTTGACCTGAAGTAGATGAAAGATGAAGAAGTCACAGATATATTGGGATGTGGTGGGGTGTCTTGTTTTTCATTAATTTAATCCTTCCTTGATAAAAGTGGTTTAACCATGAAACATTTCAAGATGGCAGTGGTAGTTGTGGTGATGATGGTGGTGATAATGGAAATAATGGTGACACTATTTTAAAAGATAGAAACATTATGATATAGTGGATAGAGAACAAGCTTTGGACTCAAGATGTATCCTTAAGCTATCTAGGTCATGTGGTTAAAGGTAAATCAATTTCTCTCTTAGTGCCTCTGGTGATTATCTTAATTAGTTACAGAATAGTGAATTCTATTCTCTATTGGCAGAGGAAGTTTCCTAACTAAGAGCTTTCTGATTCAATGAAATCATATATTTGTTGAAGCTGAAATTTATATAACATCTTAAAATTTGTGAAATGTTTTACTTATCACCGAGGCCCACAAAATCTGGTAAGTTTTCTAGAATTATAAAAATACCCTCCTTTGGCAGGTGACAAAGCTGAGATAAAAATAAGTAAAAGTTGGAGGTGGAATTGAACCCAGTACTTCCTGGTTCTAAGTCCAACATTGTATTCACTATGCTAGGATGAATCTCTAGATGATCATCTTTCTTAACTGAGTTACTATTGTATATGATAGCAAACACACTTCAGTTATCCTATTAATAATTTCTAATGTACAGGTCATATTCGTGATATACTACCCCAAAGTGGCATAATTTAGATTCAAAGGTGAGAAAATATGATATTTGATATCAATCACAGTAATCATAATCTGATATATTCTGTTGTGTTTCTCTTTGTTTTAGATATTCTCATGGCTTTCTAGAACATAATATAGCTGGTCATCACCTTGCTTTAAGAGCTACAGTAGCTCTACTCAGCAGGAATATTGCCATCCAAGGAAATCTCACCAGTGACAGGATGGCACATCTTGGTCTGTGTACTGAAATCAAGAATCCAGAGGGTAAGGGAGTTTTCTGGTAACAAGGTGGAGTGGAAAAATAACGCCAACATGGTTACTTTATAATATTATTATGGAATAACTGGTTTGAAGTTCTTCTAAGTAGGATAACATTGAAGCACATCTAGTCTTTAAATTGTGTTAATATTTCCCCCTAGATGATACATAATCTTTAAATATTAAAGTGTGGAAATTGAAATTCATTTCATTTTCACTCTTCAGATAAGTGATTTGCTTTAACCCTTTTGTTATACCATTTCTAATTCCTTAGAATGTTATAGTAGAGGACTTAGACTCATCCTAGATGTTAAATTCTCATACATTGAATATGTAGAAATCCCATATACCTTTCTTATGTTTTTTTGAGTACTTTGTCTGAAAAATTGGTAGGATAAAAATGAGAATAGAATTTTGGGAACAGGACATTACTTATCGCAAGATAAATAGGGAAATAGTAAGAAAATGTCTAGTGACTTCAATTCACCATGTTCAGATGAACACTGTTAGAGTCCTGAATGAAATGGCAAATGGGATGGCTGTTAATGATTTTTCTTGCCAGTAATCTTTGTTAATGAAAAAGGTGAAGTGCCACAGGACTAGAGATGGGTGCACATATCTTAATTCTTTTAAGAGAAGAAAGCAGAGCCTCAGAATTATGGATCAGTGAGAACCCTGGAAAATGTTTAAAATATAATTCAAAAGGGATGATTAGTGAACTTCTAGAAAAGGAAGCAATGATCATAAAAAAGAAGGTTAGCTTCATCAAGAAGAACTCATGCCAGACAACCACATTCTAGCTTTTATAGGGTTATTAGACTGGTAGATAAAGGAAATGTTCCAGCTATAGTATACCTGGAGTAACTTTAATAAAGCATTTGAAAATGTTGTTAATGCCACTTTTATATAAATGTTGGAGACATATGGGTTAAAAAGATAGTAGAGTTAGGTGGAGTCAGAGCTGGTTGAATAGCTGAATTGTAAATGACTTTGATGCCATCTTGGAAGGTCTCTAGGGGAGTGCCCCAGTGATCTGTACTTCAGCCTGGGCTGGACCCCTTCTCAGAAAAATGTTTTTCAAAAAAATTAACAATGGAAGGAAATGCTTATTTTGTTCGGGGAATTGAAAATAAAATAAGTGGGCCGATGAAAACAATTTGTTCCAATGGCCCTGAAGGTGTCTGAAGCAGGTCTGTGGAGTGCTTAGAGCTTGATCAGTCATTGAAGATGCCAAGGTCATCCATCGCGTCCCAACCATTCCCAATTGTCCTGACTTTTGTCTTATCAGTGGACTTTGATGACTCTGGAAGACAAGGTGAGGCTGATATAACTGAGGCTGATGTGTACCTCTGACTCACTTAAATACAGTTCACATGCAATTTAAGACATCATCCTGTGATAGCATTAATTCTCTGCAAAAACAAAGGACAAATAAGGACTACCTGGAAAAGTTTGAGAACTAATGGATTATATAGTTTTTGAGGTTACTGTCTGATCTAATACAACCAATTTCACAAGGGGAAACACTAACTCTGTGGTTATTTTTAACCATATTTCAGTATTTTGACCACAATCTTAAAAAATATTACAAATTTTTTCAAATCAAAATTAATTCTGACTTACTTTAATTATACAAAGCACCATGTGCCCTTGTGAACTACTGTGCACAAAGGTGAAGAACGGAAGGTATCTCTATTTCAAAAAGAGTTAGGGAGTACCAGCATGAAAAATGAAAATTACAGCAAAAAGCACTGACGTATAAAATATTTTTTCAATTGGCTCTTTATTATTACCGGTCACTGAATTATTTGTTTATATATATATATATATATATATATATATATATATATATATATATGTATGTATGTATGTATGTATGTATGTATGTATGTGTGTGTGTGGCATTATTTTAGTAAGCTACACATAGTAGGTATCTAAAGTATGTTTGTTAGATTGAATTAAGCTAGATTGTTCCAAGTTCATGAAATGATAAATTTAGAGCCATAAGGAACCATATGATCATATTGACCAAACCCCCTCATTTTTTTATGGATGAGGATGCTGAGATTCAGAGAGGGAAAATGACTCACTTAAGGTCACAAAGAAGGTAGCAGAGTCCTTTTTCTAAATCACATCCTGAGAATGTATAGCAGGAATGAGTTTTAGATGCTCCATTTTTGTGTGATAGTTGTAATTTCTAGTGTTGTAATAATTCTAGTGCATTAGCATGGGTAATTTGGATGATAGTTATTTCAAATCTACCTACAACCATGGGTCATAAATCTGATGAAAATGCCAATCATCTTGAGAATCCTTGTAGCTAACTCAGTTCTCTCTTCCAGGTGGGATATGTTAGCAACAGATACTTCCAGAAATCAATCAACCAATAGGAAATTGTTATATGCCAAAGCTAGGTTTTAGGAAATATAATGACAATGGAGAAATAAAACCTGGCCTCAGAAAACTTACATTCCATCAGCATGACCACTTGTATACATATTGGCACATGTGAAATAGATTCACAGTTAAATACAAGGGCATGAAATTTACCTTTGTCTGACTTTTCTTCTCTAAATACTATTTAGAAGAGCCATTGTGGTGGCTACTCTGCTGTGCTATATACTGTGTCCTTGTCTTCCCTCTTCTTGTCTTCCACATTCAAGTCCTCTTCCACTTACTTTGTGTCTAATCTCACAGTTAGCTGAAAGATCCAACTGTGGAATGTCATTGGTGAAAACCTAGGAAAACTCATACTGACTATACTCTTATTTCTCTGGACAGTTTTTGCAGTAACCACTGTGACCTTTTTGTTGTACCATTCTGACAATACATCTCCCCCATCATAATATCTGCAAATTATAAACCATCCAGATACAGGCTAAGGCATAACTAATAACAGCAGAAGAATAAAGCATGTTATGATTACATAATAACTTTCAAAATCATCAGTAACGATAACATAATTTCCCTCAACATTTCTTCCATGGCTTTGGTTTGGGGGGAGGGCAAGGAAGGAGAAAGAAACTGTGGTTGAATTAAACATCTATTTAGTCTGGATTTGTGAGTTACAATCTACATCTTTGTTATAGCAAATTTATTTGAGGATTTTTGGAAATAACAATGAAGGCAGCATTGTATCTTACTTATTGAAAGCTTTTAATTAATACTTTACATTGAAAAATCTGCTTCAATTCAAGAAAAGTGGTTAAATTAGATAAATAACAAAGACTTGTCCCTGTACAGATGTCTTCTCTCTAGCTGGAGAAATATCATGGGCCTTTCTAAATATTTCAGGTTCTCTTGCCTCCGAAGAAGATACTACTCCAGAGGTAATTTCCTCATTCTCTAGATGGGTACTCAAGTTAAGTGAAAAATTAAGGATAGGAGTAGGAATTGAAGTCAGACATCTTGGTCACATATGTTATGAACTATTCCATGTTGCCTATTATCTGATGCTTTTATTTATTACAGCATTTATTTGATATCTTTATTCCAGTTGTCCAAATCAATTAGCATGTATAAGTGTCTTCTCTCTTACATAGTATGGAAAAGCTATGGTCAACCATGTTGGGAAAAATAAAGTTTCATGAGGAAGTAACAATACTGTGTTCAATTATTCCTGGTTCTGACTAGAGGGGAATCTAGCTACCCTTCATATAGTGTATGTGGATGTGCAGTCAGCCTTCTGGGTTGGAGTGATTGTGGAGAGTTTATAATTGGAGAAGAGACTTTGGGCCCGGAGGCTTAGTACAAAGTTTTATCAAGGCATAGAGCCAAGAGTCAAAACAGTGAGACAACAAGAAATATATAGAAGGATGAGAGACAGGTACATTCATTAAACTTAACAGTGAATTTACATCCTCACTCTGGCTTGAAGAATGACTGCTGTTGTTGAGCAGGCATGTTAATGTGGCAGAAAGAGTACTGGATTTGGATTCCAAATCACCTACCACCCCTACCACCCCCTTTCCTGACTTAACTCTGTGACCTTGGGAAAATTTAAATGTTACTCTTTGGACCTAGTCTTCATCTGTAAAATGGGGTAGGGAGTAGAGTAAGATCTTCAGCTCTAAATCTATAATCCTGTGTTCAGAGGATCTGGATTCATGTTCTGCTTCTGATGATGACTGCCTTTGTTAATTTGGGCAAGTACCTTGAGTCCTAGGGCTCTGTTTCCATCCAAGAAATGAGGGGGACCGGAAGAGATGGTCTTAAGGAATCTTCCAACTCTAGTTCCTATGTGATTCACATTCTAGCTTTTCTTTTATTAATCTGCATGATTTGATGTAAGTGACCAAAACACTTGGTTCTCCATTTTCGTGCCTGAGGAATAAGGAATTTTGAATATATGATTTCTAAGGCCTTTTCCGCTTAAATGCTCAATGTTTCTATGAGTCAGTGCGCTACATTTTTAGATTTTCTTACATGTATACTCCAGAAAGGATTGTGTTTGTGGCTGGAAGGTGGCCTGAGAGAGAGAGACCCTTTATTCTGAGAAGGGCATGTTGATACTCTAGCCTATAGAGAAACTGAGAATTGGGCTCATTTAGTTATTTTCACTTATCTTTCTGAAGTAGAGATGGGAAGGGAATTTGTTTTTGCTTTCATTTCACAATTGAAATACCAGTCATAATGAAGTTGCAACAGAGTTAAGAGTTAAGTTCATATGTCTTGTTTATTATTCTGGATAAGGTTCAGAGTTGCAGCCATATTTCTGGGGAAATCAGGACTTCATTTCTATTCTCATATACTTGAATTTCATCCATTTTCCCCATCAGAGATGATATATATATATATATATATATATATGTGTGTGTGTGTGTGTGTGTGTATAGTCTCCTAGGGAAAACTGAGAGAAATTAAGGAAGCGAATCATGATACTAATAACAATGTACATCATCTGCCATGTTTCACAAAATGCATTACACATATTATACCATTTGTTCCTAACAATAATACCATGAAATAGGTAGTTAATGATCATTAGCTCCGTTTTATAGATGAGGAAACTGAGTTTCACATAGGTTAAGTGACTTTTCCTCAGTTACATATCAGTAATTATCAGTGCTAAGATTTAACCTAGGTCTTCTGAATCCATCCAGGGATCTTGCCATGATTTTGTATCTTGCCACACACTGTGAAGAGTGACTAGGTTTCCCTCTAGTCAGAACCAGAAGGAACAGGATGCAGTATTGTTCCTTCCTCACAAAAAATAGTTTACAGAGGATGCTATTCAGAGGATGAATGCTAAACTGAAATGACCATATGTAAGCCTCTTCCCAGATGTTCAAGCCCTCAAGGTGTTCTACCCCCCTTCTTCCATAGAAAGTGAGGCTAGGAACCCTACAGCAATTCAGAGGAAGGCAGCATAGAATAGTGAAAAAGGATACTGACAGGGAAAAAGGAAACTGGCCCTCATCCTGGCTTTGTGATTCACATAATTTGTTTGCCTCTGAAGTTCTTCATCCATAAAGAAAAAAAAGACATTTGGCAATAGAAAAATGTTAGCTGTTGTGGCTCTTTCATCCTGGAGAGATAGGTTCTACAAGTGATGTTATCGAATTAGGCATTGTACGCTGGAAAGAGGCTCTGAAGTGGCAACCTGGATTCAAATTTGGCCTTTGAAATTTACTGCTTGTGCGACCCTATGAAAGTTGCTTAACCTCACTGGGCTTCAGTTTCCTTATCTGTAAAATGAAGATACTGGGCTAATGTATACTTAACATCCCATCTAATTCTGGAGCACTAATCCTTTCTTCAGTCATTTTTCAGTATTGCCCAACATTTTGTGACCCTGTTTGGGGTTTTCTTGGTATAAGACACTGGAGTAGTTGCCATTTTCTTCTCCAGCTCATTTTACAGATGAAGAAATTGAGGCAGATAGGATTTAGTGACTTGTCCAGGTCACAGAATAAGTTTCTGAGTCACCTAGCTGCCTCAATACTAATCCTATGAGTCAAAAAGATGACTGTAGGAACTAAAGACAGTGTCTTATTGAACCTGTTATTTGCCTTACTGGCAGTACTAATAGTGATGGTAGTGTTACATGTGCAGTGCCTTAATTATAACGGACATCACATGGTGTTTTATGGTTTACAAAAGTCTTTATGTACATATTTCTTATTTGAATCTTACATTGTGCGGTAGAAAGAATACTCCGCTTGAGTCACTGGATGTTAATTTGAATTCTGACTCTGCTTCATGCTACCTGTGTTAACTTTTTCTTCATCTTGATTTCCTCACCTAGAAAATGAGGATATTGGATTATTTGATCTCTAAGGTTCCTTCCCTTTGATCCTGTCATCCCTAAAAAATAAATCCTTTGGGTGATGTTCCCACTTGTAAAAGTGATGAAATGGAAGCTCAGAATGATTTGACTTGTCTGGTCACTGAACTGATATGTACCTAATGTGGGATTTGAACCCAGTGTTTTCTTTTTCCAAGCAAGTCATTCTTTCTGGGGCAGCTGGGTGGCACAGTGGATAGAGCAGCAGGGCTGGGGAAATTTCATTTGCCTGAGTTCAAATCTGGCCTCAGACACTTACTAGGCAAGTCATTTAACCCTGTCTGCCTCAGTTCCTCACCTGTAAAGTGAGCTGGAGAAGGAAATTGCAAACCATTCCATTGTCTTTGCCAAGAAAATCCCAAATGGGGTCATGAAAAGTCAAACATGACTGAAATCACTGAATAACAACATGATTCTTTCCATGGATTACACTCTCAAGGAGAACTTCAATCTTGATTACAAAGAGGTCACATAGCACATTTATTTGAAATCATAAGCTTCCAAAATGCATTTAAAATAAGTTGGGGAATGCAACTTTAACTTACAAAATACGTTTTCAGGGAGCTAATCTCTGGTACCAAGTTAGATATACCTGCTTGCTATTGTCAAGAGTGATCCCTTTTTACAGCAGCAAAGTAATGCAGGGAATAGTTGCTATTCTGTGACACTTCCCTTTACTGTGTTTCAGATGTTTTCCCGCCCTGCTTATATTCAATGAGTAAAAAGAATCTGGGATCAGTGACTCTGGGGGCTGTACTTATTGTACAGTCATTCCCAGGAGAGCCCAGTCAGGTCCAACTGCAAGGAGTCCAATTTCAGTACATGGGACAAGCCTTTCGGAAACACCTGTATGCACTAAATATGATTGGAGATATGAAAGGTAAGGTAGTTAGTACTATAATATTCCAACACTTCCTTTTGCTTCTCCACTTCCTTTTTTCTATTTCACCCTTCTTCCCTCCCATCCTATGGGATATTTAAAAAAAAAACCTGCCTTTTTGCCCTGATTCTATAGGTTTATATCACACACATGAGACACAAGTGATCATCAAGGCCAGAAAAAATAGATGGACTTTTGTATCGATTGAAGGTCCCTTTCAAAAGTTCCTGTGGCCATATCCAAGGTACCTTCTATAAGAGTTGCTCCCAGCTGAGTGCCAGAGGCTACTGTTGGGCTTGGAATCCCTGATCTGTTGTTTGAGTCCCAGCCCTGCCACTTACCTGTGTGACCTTGAGTACGTCACTTAATCTCTTTGGACCTGAGTTTCATCATCTATAAAATGAGGGGCTTAAATTATATTTCCTTTAAGAGCTGTTCCAGCTCCAGATCTATGATCCTAAGACCTTGACATACTGCTTTTCAAAGTCTGTTGGGCTTGGTACACATTACAGTGATTGTTCCACTATACAAAAAATTTTCAAATTTAAAAAAAAGTTGCATTCAATTTTTATCACAATTAGGGATGAAGATCTACTTGTCCCTTCCTAGGCCTCAGTTTCCTCATATGTAAAATGAGAAAGTTGGACTGGATGACCTCTAAGGTCCCTTCAGAATCTCAGTCTATGTTTTTATGATCCCTATAATTCATCATAGAAAAATCTTTGCTGGTATGTTAAAAAAACAAACAAATTGATTTGCATTTCACAAAGTGGCTTACCCCTTTACTTCATATTACATGATACTATTTTTAAAAAAGAACCAAACAGCTATGTCAGTTTTTGAGTCATATCCCTTATTCCCTCTTGAAAATTAAGGAAATATCATCATATTTTTGTTAGGTTGAAGTCAGCAGTCCTCATGATAATTTTTATAATGGCCACATGTTCATGTATCACCTAAAATATTTTCCCATCCTCTGGCATGGTTTTCATAGTTTAGTTTTTGCTTTGGGATTAAGTTGTGCTTTTTTTTTCTATTTACATTTTTTTATTTCCACTTCCCTGGGAATTCACCTTTATTGGCCAAGTTGGCGTTTCTTAATGTTGTCATTCCCTCTAACTTATCTGTGTCAGTGAGAGTGTGATTACTTAAACAACATGACTTCCTTTGGGTATCTTTGGTAGTGTGTAATAGAGGCAGTGGGCCATAAAACAACTCTGTTTCTATTCTAAATATCTTCATTCCATTCCTGTTCCAGATTCATACATACGGGGCTGTTCAATACGGGATTCCTTCAGCAGAGGCCTCAGTCTGTCCAGGACCTCAAATCTTATTGTGGAGAATAATGTGCTCTACAACATTTTAGGCCATGGCTTACTACTGGGTGAGTGAAGGAGTTGATCATCATCAGCATTCCTGAGCAGAGCATTTTCTTTTTCCTCCTGGTGGCATCTATCATTTAAAAATTCAGATTTTCCATTTGTTCATATGCTAGCTTTTGGTGCCTACAACCTGCTTGTGGTTCGTAAACATGAATTCAACTCTATCTCCCTCATTATTCAGAATTCTGGACCAGCAAATGACTACACATGAGTTTGGAGTCCAAGGGAAGAAGTACCAATTTTGGGGACCATCAGTTTTATATTCAAATTTATATTTAAATCCTACCCCAAATAGTCACTACCTGTGTGACTCTAGACAAGTCAATTAACCTTTAAGCCTCATTCCCCTCATCTGTAAAATGAAATAATAATAGCACCCCATGGTTCCAGAAGCAAGATGGTGGAGTAAGCAGCAACTCCATAACTCTCCTATATTCTCCTCCAAACAACCATGAGATAGTGTCCTCAAACAAATCCTAGAACAGCAGAACCAGTAAAAAAATGGGATGAAACATTCTTTTAGCCCAAGAAACTTGGAAGATAAGCAAGAAATGTCTGTCTCATTCAGGTAAAAGGGAGTGCAATCCAGGACAGGAAATGACCCAGTAAGTCAACAGCAAGCTCCACCCCAGCAAACCAATGGGAGATCTTGAGCCTCAATGTAGTAGAGCAGGCAAATGCCAACATTGTCCCTGCAATGCCCCACCATGTTCATCAGTATAGCTAGGGGAACAGGCCAACTTTAGCTCTGAGAATGGCCAGATGCTTCAGCATAGCCCCGGGCAAATAGGCAACCTCCAGTGGCCAGATTACCATGTGCTTTTGGTGTAGCCCTGGGGAAATGAAGAAGGACCCCACTAACCTCAGCACATGACACTCACCAGTACTAGGAACCCCTGGCTCAGTATCAGGCAAGCTGCCAGACCCCTATGGCCTCCAGCAATGCCAGCCACTCACACCCAACCCCTTCAGCAAAGCATCAGACATGAGGGTCCCTCATGGCCCTCAGAAAATAATCACTGCACAAGAAGCCTGAGACAGTGCCCCTTACACCCTGGGAGCAGAGATTAAATATAAAAGAAAGGAAGAAACCCAAAAGGATGAGCCAAAAGCAACCAGAAAAGAATCTGACCATAGAACATTGTCATGGTGACATAGATCAAGACACAGACTCACACAAGGACAACAATATCAAAACCCCTATGGACAAAACCCCAAAGAACAATGGGAAGTGATATCAGGCCCAGGGAATAAAAACTTCATGGAAGAGCTCAAAGAGGAGCTTAAAAGTCATGTGAGAGAAGTAGGAGAAAAATTGGGAAAAGAAATGAATGATACAAGAAAATTACAAAAAAAGACTAGATATCTGAGAAAAAGAAAACAACAACCTAAAAAGGTAAAAAAAATGAACATAAGAGATTCCATGGAGCTGAACTGTTTACTTCCCTACATAGGTAGATGATACTTGTGATTCTTAAACATTGTACTAGTGAGAAGTGAGTATACATAGATAGAGGGTATTGTTACAAGGTAAATTTCAGGAAATGGCATAAAAAATAATTATGGGATGAGAAAGAGGAGAACAATGTATGCAGAAGGAAAGGAGAGGTAGAATGGGGTATTATTGCACATAAAGAGGTTTAAAAAAGCCTATTATAGTGGATGGAGAGATGGTAGGATGGATGATAGATCACCTCTTATCAGTACTGGCTCAAAGAGGGAATAATATACACAATAGTTAAGTATAGAAATCTATCTTGCTGGGCAGGAAAGTAGGCAAGGAGGAGATTAAGTAAAGGGGGTGGACTGAGAGAAGAGAGTGCAGACTGGGGGAGGTGATATTCAGAAGCAAAACACTGTTGAGGAGAGAGAGGGTAAGAAGAGGGAGAGAAGCAAGAGGAAAAACAGGATGGAGAGATATACACAGTTAGTAATCATAACTGTGAATGTTAATGGGATGAACTCTCCCATAAAATGGAAGCAGATAGCAAACCCCAGAACCCTACAATATGCTGTTTTCAAGAAACACACTTGAAACAAAGAGACAAATACAGAGTAATGTTAAGGGGCTGGAGCAGAAACTATTATACTTCATCTGAAGTAAAAAAAGCAGGGGCAGCCACCCTGATCTCAGACAAAGCAAAAGCAAAAATGGACCTGATTAAAAGAAATTAAAATTGAAATTATATCTTGCTAAAGCAGAGATAATAAAGTAATATCAGTACTAAACATATATGCACCAAGTGGCATATCATCTAAATTCTTAAAGGATAAATTAAGTGAGTTAGAGGTTCATGAAAAACAAGAGATAGGGAGGATTATGAAATGTAAAATATATAATTCTGATTATATTAAATTAAAAAGTTTTTGCAGAAACCAAACCAATGCAACTAAGATTAGAAGAAAAACAGAAAACTGGGAAACAATTTACAGGATGTGTTTTTGATAAAGGCCTCATTTCTCAAATATATAGAGAACGAAGTCAAATTTATAAGAATAAAAACCATTGCTGAGTTGATAAATGGTCAAAGGATATGAATAGGCAGTTTTAAGAGGAAGAAATCAAAGCTATCTATAGGCATATGAAGGACTCTAAGCTACTTTTGATTAGAGAAATGCAGATTAAAACAACTCTAAGGTATTACCTCACACCTATCAGATTGACTAATATGACAAAAATGGAAAATGATACATGTTGGAGAGGATGTGGGAAAAGTGGGACACTAATGCATTGTTGGTTGAGTTGTGAACCAATCCAACTATGCTAGAGAGCAATTTGGAACTATGTCCAAAGGGCAACCAAACTGGGAAATACCCCTTGATCCTGCAATACCAATTCTAGGTCTGTATCCCAAAGAGATCACAAAAAAGGGAAAAGGACGTACATGTGCAAAAATATTTATATGGTGTCAAAATTTTGGAAACTGAGGGGATGCCCATCAATTGGGGAATGGTTGAATGTAATGGAATACTTTTGTTCAATAAGAATTGAAGAACAGGTAGATTTCAGAAAAGCCTGGAAAGACTTGTATGAACTGATGCAAAATAAAATGGACAGAACCAGGAAAATAGTGTACACAGTATCAGTAATATTGTGTGATGATCAGCTATGAATGACTCAGCTCTTCTCAGCAACAAAATGACCTAAGAGAAACATAAAAGGCACATGAAAGAAAATGCTATCCACATTCAGATAAAGAACTGATAATCACTGAATACAGATAGAAGCATATTTTTTCCACTTTATTCTTTTTTACATTTTTTTCCTTTTAATCTGTTTCTTCTTTCATAACTGTAACTAATATGGAAATATGTTTTACATGATAGCACATGTATATCCTACATCAAATTGCCTACCATTTTAGGAAGAGAGGAGGGGAGTTAGGGAGAAAAATGTGGAACTCAAATTCTTGTAAAAAATGAATGCTAAAAATTGTCTTGACATGTAATTTGGAAAGAATAAAATACTACTAAAATAAATCTATTCAATAAAAACTAGTAAAGAAAGGTAAAAAAGAATAATAATTACCTACTTCCATAAGTTGTTTTGAGGATAAATGAAATAGCACATGAAAAACACTTCAATATACTATAAAAATGCTATTTTATTTTTGTCTAGATATGATTTCACCTGAATTCTCATTAGGGGAATTCTTGCTGATGCAATATTGCAACTCACCTGCAATTTCAAATCTTAGAATGTTGTCTGTAGCCCTGAAAGATTAAATCAATCAGAGAACTATTACATGTCAAAGATGAGACTTGAATCAGGTCTTCCTAAAAATAACGTTACCTCTCCATTCACTGCCTGATGCTGTTTGTCAGTATTTAACCTTATTAAAAGGTCAAAGGGATATTTCTTTGCATGACTTCACAGAAACCTACAAGTGTTACCTAGGTTGGCAAAAATGAACATTGAGTGTTCTTGAATTCTTCCTTCAAGCCTTCTGTTGTCTTCCCAAGAAATCAAGCCCATGGTGCAACTCAATTGCATCACATTTTGAACTGAAATACCATAATAACATTCATTCTATACCCACTGTATAACAATGATGAGTAACAATGGAGCAAGTGACAAAAGCCCAGTGCCCTCTTAGAACCAGCTAATAAAAAGGAAAAGTCTAAAATTAAAGGGCATCAGAACAGAACACATGAGCCATAGAATGTTTTGCTGCATGAAAGTTATGAAGAGATCTGTTTCTAGCTCTGTTATGTTATATTTAAATTCACTTAAAAATAAGAGCTCCCTTTAAAAATTGGCTGACTGGATCAAAAGGCAAACTGTAAAACTTGAAGGTCTGCTAAGCTAAGTGTTTAATAGGGAAATTTTAGCACTAAATCCAAATTAAAATTGACATAAGCTTGAGAATCTAAGGGCAAAGAGAAAGTTAAGAGAGGCATCAAATGGAAGAAAATCTGCCTAGGAAATGAGAAGCAAGAAATAATCACAAATGTAGGAATATATGTATAGGAGTACTGAAGGATCCCAAGAATAAAACTCTGAAGACATGAACTTAAATGATTTTGATGAGAAAAAAGAGGAAGCGGGCATCTAAAGAAATGTCAAAATGTTTACATTGACTAAGTGAGATTTTTTTGGAGGCAGTTGGGGCTAAGTGAATTACCCAGGATCACAAAGGTAGTAAATATCTGCAGCAGAAATTAAACTTAGGTCCTCCTGATTCCAGGACTGGTGTTCTATCCATTGCACCACCTAGTTACCCTTGATGAAGATTTTAAAGATGGGCACAGAAGGTGGTAGAAAGGGCTAGTCACTGAAGATAAATACTGAAGAGAGGAATTGGCTTATTAGGGATACAGTTAGGAGGGGTGGTGGCTAGAGTATGGCATCTGGAATCAAGAAGAATTGAATTCAAAACTGGGCTCGGATACTTACTAGATGTGTGACCCTGGGCAAGGCATTTACTTTATTTCTGCCTCAGTTTCCTCATCTTTAAATAGGGTTAATAATATCACCTATCACCCACAAAGGGTGCAAGGATCAAATCAGATATATATGTATATATATATATATATATATATATATATATATATATATATATATATATATATATATATGAAACCCTACTCTAATGTCAAAAAGTAGTGTAGGCATGACTTGGTGGAGTCTCTGTCAGCAGACTGTAGTCTCTGACAGAGTCTACTAAACTAGAAATGCTTTAAGGACAGGCTCAGTAAAAAACTTGGTATCTATTTTCAAAGGGTCAATCTAGATAAATTTGAAAAGCCTATGATTGCGGATTGGCTGGCAACTTTTTGGTCACAACAACTCAAAAAAGATCCCTAAACCTTTTACTCATGTTTATCAATGAAGGGGCTTACCCTCTAACATGAGATCACAAGTACTTGAAATATTGAAATCCTTGATTGGCTGATAAGGGAGATACCAAAGACACAATGTACCAGGATTTCAGCAGCCAACAGGTTTATATGATAGTCTTGTGAACTAGTTGGAGAGATGTAGAACTGGTGATAATACAGTTAAGTGGTTTCATAATTACTGCATTAACTCAGGGGGAGTTACCATTTTTTTAATTTGGTCTTGATAGACATTTGGAAAAGTTCTTTGAATGGTATACTTACCACATTTTCAGATGACATAACTGGAATCCAAAAAGATTTGAATAGGTCATAACAAAGGACTGAAACCAATTAGATGTAATTTAACAAGGAGAAGTGAGAAGTTCTCAAAAAGTAAACAGGTGCCCGCTTCACTCTGCTTCAGGCTTCACAGATGTCTCTAAACCATTGCCTTTGACGTATCTTAATGGCATAATAGCATTCCATTATATTCATGTACTATAAGTTCCTGATACAAAAAATATAGACATGGGCAATGTTGGAATTTGTTTTGCTTCATCATGCATATTTGTTACAGTGGGTCTTTTAAATTTTCTTTTTCTCTCTTTCTAGTTTTGGAAATGAGAGGGAGAGAAAATATGCTTGTTAATTAAAAAAAATAATTTAATTAAAAATGAAAAGTCAGCTGCATAATTATAGGATATGGTTGATTTAGATAGACAACAATCTTTGTGAAAAAGTCTTATGAATTTTTGTGGACTACAAGCTGAATTTGAGTCAACAGAATGATGTGGTAACAGATAAAACTAGTGGCTCTTTGGGCTTTATTAATAGAAATTTGATGTAGGCAGCTCTACCGTACTGTGACTGTTTAGACCACATTTAGGATATAGTTTTCATTTCTGGATTTCAACATCAATGGGCAAGAGCAATGCAACGTTAAAAGAGCTGGGAATATTTACCCTTGAGAAGAGAAGGCTTCAAAGGTGGGGCTGGGAATGAGTATAATAGTTCTTTTTAAATATTTCAAGCTCTCTATAAGTAGGATTGGAAATGATCTGATTGACCCCAGTGAGAAGAATGAGTAATGGGTAGAAATTGTACAAAAGTAGATTTTGGCTTCATGTGAGGGGAAAATAATCCTGACAATGTTCCGCAAAATAGTTAAACACCTGGGTTCATGCCCTGACTCTGTCACTGTGCATCATAAATGTTACTTAACCTCCAATGATCTCATTTTCCTCAATGGATCAGACGACCTTGAAGTTCTTTCCTGATCAAACATATGTTCCCTTAGACTGTCATGGTGATATTCACTGGTGAATTTTCCTTGATTAGAGAGGTTTTTAATCAAAGGGTAGGTGATAATTCTCTGGACTTCACTATTATGGCTTAATTACCTTCTCCTTCCCTCCACTGCCTCCTTCAAGGCCTCTTTCTCTTAATGGTGAGTTCTTCCTGGAATTGTCATTTTGAGGAAGGGCCCAGGCTAACCACCCTTCATTCTATGGATTTTTCCATCAGGCAGATCTTGTCTTTCTTTTCCCTTATGTTTGTATCTTTATTGCTTAGCATAGTGATTAGCACACAGCAAGAAAATACATGCTCCCATTTTATAGATAAGGAAAATGAGACTCTTGAAGGTTGTTGACTTGACTTGATCACTTGCCAGGGATATTACCATTTTTGAATTTGTGTCCACAGCATCTAGCACAGCTACTGGTACTTAACACTGTGACATTTCCCCATTGTACAGATGAATAAAGAATTTTAGTGACTTGTTTAGGGTCACTGAGCTAGCAAATATCTGAAGTTGAATTTGAACTCAGGACTTCCTGACTCCAATCTCAGTGCTATATCCATTATACCATCTAGCTAACTCCTGGAAAAAACATAAATAAGTGGAAAAGTATAATCTTTTTTTTTTCAATTGCTCACACCTAAGGGAAAATTGTACCATGAGGCATCACTGAGGTTCCAGACACCACTATCTACCTGGTGACAGTTTTTAAGAATTGTAGAAATAGGCATGCTAGACTCACAAAATCCAACCTATAAAGTAACAAGAAACACTGTGAGGTGGTGTTGTCTTCTTTCCTGGTGGTAGTTCTTTTTTGACCGTTCCTACTCATAGCAATGTTTTCTTTGTTTCTCTGTTCAGTCATCTCTCTGTCTATGTCCATCTATCTCTCTCCCAATTTAAATGTTTATGATCCATGGATCCCTGAAATCTGTTTTCATGTGTGATTCCTAAACTTAAAAAAGTTAAAAAAAAGAAATATAGTTGGTATGTCTTGTTTTGTTTAGTAGCATGAAATGTGCTCCGGTTATACTGTATTTTTTCCTCAGGGACTTACATGGAAATGAGACATCTCCCTTGGAAGGCTGTCCCCAGAAGAAAAACTGGTAAATAGATGAATTTGTTTTAAATATATTATAATAAATTTAAGATGTCATGTATTTTACAGAGCAAGCCGATGGCATAATGTATAATGTCTTAAATATTCTTAAATATGCTCAGCGCAGTTTGTCTATACTCTGTATATATTATATACCTACATACATATGCAAATGACATATGCATATTCCATGTACTCTGTGAGACATAATCAATTAGTAGAATCAAAATGATTTGACCAGTAAAGATGATTAATTATAGTTCTAAAACTTCTCCTTTTGATTTCTTTCTTTTTCATGTGTGTAGATTTCTCGGGACAGGGGAATATAATAAGAAACAATGTGGTAATTGGAATTTTTGGAACTGAGGGTCTTTCTAGTATTGAGATGTTGTCACCAGTTGGCATCTACATCCAAGATCCAACCAATGTTGTAGAGGTAAGGTTATAAGTTCTGTCAAGAAGAACGTGACAACTGAGGAGGCGTGAATTCCCAAGACGCTCATTTGGAGAGCAAATTCAATAGAATAATAGTAATGTGAGAAGGAATGGAGTTGGAATTTGTTGTAAATGAGGGCAGTATCACCAATTAATTGTCAATCAATTTCCCTATGGCTCACATGACCATCGCTTTGACTTTCTGGATCAGAGCATCTTTCCATGGCCGTACTCCCTCTGTGTAGATTTCCTTTCTATATTAACCTATGCAACACATACTCTGGACTTACTTCCTTAACTTTCATGTGTAGTAGTAGGTTTGGTTCACAAAGCTTAGATGGCCTATCTTCCTTCAAGGTTCTAGAAATAGTCCTGAGGGATTGAAAGTTTCTTAAATTGTTTTTAGTGCTATATGTAGATCACAAACCCCCACCAGAGTCATCAGAGTCCAGTAGCAAGAATTAGGTCAAGATGACTCACAATGGCCCTGAATGCAGCAGGAGACCATGGCCTTTTTAAGCCAGGTCTTTCCCAAGTCTCAGTTCATCTGAGGAAATGTCCATTCAGTGATTAAAGCCTAGGTAAGAATTGAGGCAAAAGATGACCTTTACCTAATCAGCCAGACAATTAATTTTTAGTAAGGGATATTTGCCAAGGTGGTAGAGTAGATGGCACAAAAATCCTCCATCCCCAAAGTTTGTGACAAACTTTCGCATAACTATATGAAGAGTCCAGGGGAAAGGAGTCTCAAGATTAGAAAGCATACTATGGCAAAAGGACACTGGCAACATCATAGTCCATGGAAGTATTTTTTTTCCCTTCATGGGTCTTCATGATGTTCCCTTTAGGTATAGTATAACTTTCTGCTAGGGTCCTAGTAGCATATTGAATTTACCTTTTCTCATTATATCCAGTCCATCCTTAGCTCCCAAAGTAGTCACTGTCAAAAGTTTTTCCAAATAATCTGCTAGAATGTCAATGGGAAGCTGGAAAGTTCCCAGTCCAGATCTTTTGAAGCTCCCCTCTTTTGGCCAAGAAGGAGAAGAGGGGAGACAAAGGCTCTTTTGCTCCATTTCCTTACAAGCAGTTCCTTTTCATAAGTTTGACGGCAAGTCTTCTACCCTAAGATTTTAGATGCTCCAAACTCAATTTCTGGTTTAACGCAATCTACACAAGATAATCAATATCATATGAAGCAATCTCAACATACTTCCTGGATGGCTGCTTTCAAAAGGACCATGATATCAAGATGATTATATGACTTGGAGGTGACTTTGATTTGAGTGAGGAAGGGTTATGCAAGGTCACCAACCTCACTTTCTTCTCCAGAGACATCTGGGTCCAGTGGTCTGCTATTCATCAGGATGACTGGAAGTGGCCCAGGATGCATTTTGAGACTCTGGCCCTTTTAGGCTAAGGTCATATCACATTCTCACTTTAAGTGAGATACATCCATTTAATGAATAGGATTCTTTAAGTAGTTACTCAAGGGATGGCCTCTTTAATCAAAAATAAAAAACATCATACTGGGAGAGGAAGACCCTCAGGGTTTCTAGGTAAAAGAGAAACAGTTTTAGTTAGTGTTGGCAGGGTTAGAGGAGAGAAGGGGACATATTCAAAAGATATTGCAAAGGTAAAATTTCCTTGACAACAGCTTGGATATGGGGAATGATGGTTTGTCAGGAATCCTGAATGACTCAGGCTTGTAAACCTGAGGAACTGGGAGGATGATGTTGCCCTCTGCAGTAACAAGGAAGGTAGGATGGGAGGAGGGTTTAGGGGGAAAGATTATGAGTTCTGTTTTGGGTATATTGATCAATGACTTTTTATATCTAGTAAGCCTCTTGCTGATTAATTAATTAATTAGAAGTACCCTTATTTTGTTAAGAAAATTAATATTAATTGAGATGGGGCAATTAATTCAATGACCCTTTACCCTTACAAATATAAGATCCTTGAGTGCAGAAGCTGTATTGCTTTTTGTATTTGTGACCCAGGTATTTCACATAGAATAAGGATATAATAAATGATTTTTTTATTCATTTGTTTAATATTTATCATGTTCAAAATGAAGTATATGTTTTTAAAGTTGTTTCTCATAGGAATACCTAGGAGGAATAAATACTACTAGGTGATATCTGCATAGCCCACAATTATGTACTCATAATTTATTACTCATCAACAAAATGTAAAAAACCAGGCTAAAATATACATTGTAAGTTTTGAATTTTCTAGCATATCTTACTAATAAAACTAAATAAAATAGGTACTAAAATGATGTTTTCCTTTAATACAGGCATACCTTTGTAATTTCTATTTTAATATATAGTCTTATCATCACTATTTTCTTTCACATAATTACTAATTATGTCTGATTTACATTTTGACTAACTCATTATTCAGTATATCCTTATTAAATCTCAATATCTTACTTGTATTCCCTTTACTTATTTCTATTTTTTTGCATTATGGTCTGTAAAGGATGTCTAATATTTTTGTTTATTTACATCTATTTATAATTTCTGTGTTTTAACATATGATGTATTTTTGCAAAGGTACTACATGGTATTGAGAAATATGTATTTCTTTAATGTTCCCATCCAGAAGACCTCATATATCTTTACACTATTAATTGTGGTAGAGCTGCAGATTGAGCGCTGGCCTGGAGTCAGAAAGACCTGAGTTAAAATCTGGTCTCAGATACCAGCTTTATGATCCTAGACAAGTCATTTCACCTGAATGCTTCAGTTTCCTGAACTATAAAATGAGGATAACAACAGCACTTACCTTTCAAGGTTGTTATGAGAATCAAATGAGACAATAAGCAGAAAGTACTTAGCACAGTGCCTGGCATGTAGCAACTGCTATATACATATTTATTATTACTGGGATTATTATTAATGTGCTTTTTATGTGCCAATCACTCTATTAGGTGGTAGAGAACTAAGGATAAAAATTAAACCATACCAAGGAACAATATTGAACTATACAAAAATTTAAAAATACCCCAAAATAAATTAAGCAATACCAAATCTTCAAGGAATTAGTTAATATTCTATTGGAGAAAAGCAGCATTTATAAGTATATAGACAATGAAATATGAAATAATATCCTTGGGAAGGGTAGAAGTAACTCCCTTTCTATTGAAAGAATAGCCTTTCTATTGAAGGTTGCATCTGAGCTGAACTTGGAAGGAAACTAGGGATTCTAAGAGGTAGGGATGAGGAGCAAATGTGTTGCAAACGTGGGGGAAGGCCTGTGCAAAGGCACAGAGATGGGAGATGGGATGTTTTATAATAATGCTAGCAAGGAAGCTCGTTTGGTGGGAACAGAGAGTGTGTGAAGGAGAAAAATGAACCCGAACCTTGACAAAGTAGGTTGGAATCAGATTATAAAGGAATTTTAAATCCAAACAGTGAAGTTTGTATTTTATCTTTGAGGTAAGGAGCTGCCAGAAGCTTCATGGTTCCACTTTAGTAATTGGGTTTGCAATGAAGGATTACAGATGATTAATAGGCATGGGTTTTTCTTTTCCCATGACTGAAACATATGGACTGTTCATAAAAGGGTTAAATCAAAAAAGATTCAGAATCCTTCTCTGAGATGCTATTGTGCCCATTGGTATAAAGCTAGTGAAGTTTCTGAGGAGCAGAGAGAATGAGCTTCTTGTTTTCCTGTGCTTGTGATCATGTGTTTTCAATTACCTTCAGCTGACTAACCCTTAATAAAAGTTGTGGTTATCTTTTTAACTCTTCTCCAGACTCTTAATTATGTTTATTCCAAGTACAGTACTTAGACACCATTTTAGGTACCTAATGGGGGCATCTAATATGCTTGCGAGGAAAGCAGGCAGAACTGCAAGGATCCTAGGATGCTGAAACTCACGGACCCGGAAATGTTAGAACTGCGTTGAGTTTGTAAGACATTGCAGAGCATGCTGTGCTTTTATTTTGACTCATTTTGGGTCCAAAGGGCATCCCATTTTAGCATGCTTGGTGAGTCATGTGGCTATAGAATCTTGGACTTATTGAATGATGTTCGAGTCACAAGAAAGAAAACCCTAAATGCGATCTCTCTAGTACATCCTTCTGTATGTAGGAGGGATCCTACTACTACACCAAGCATTGCATGCCATGGGTAACACTCGATCATCTGTATTGAGTAGCACCACTTTTTGCAGCAGATGACATAGACTGGGACACAGGGAAAGGAAAGGGAGTGGTCTGAGATAGGGTGGGCTGATAAGCCACAACTGATGAAAGCTGATTGGGTGAAAACCTGTTCAGTCAACTTGTGTTGATGTTAATTGACAAGTCAGGCAAGACCCAATGAACAGTAGAAAAATATTGACTTAGAAATGGCCTGTGAAAATGGCCAAAAGCTTTTGAAAAATTCCTATTTACCTTTCGTTTCTTTCATGATCTTACAACATGCTTTACATTTCAAATATGATACTTGTCCTTCAATTTGGTACGTATAAAGAAACAAGAAAATAGTTATTTAATTCTCTCTTCAGTGCATTGAGAGACAGAGACCCTAAGCTTGAATTCCAGCTTTTTCACTTACTCCTTATGTGAACCTGGATAAACTACATTCCTTCTCAGACTCAGTTTTCTTATATGCAAAATGAGAATTTCTGATCTTTTAGGTCCCCTCCAACTCTAAATCTATTATATAAAGAAGCCCATGAAGACACTCTTGCCTTCATTACTTCTTGGTTAACGTCTTCTTGTTTTTCTCCCTTTTTACAAACCTGACTTCTGGAAACATGTTTTTGTTTCTCCTTTGTTATATTGGAAACATTCTTTACTGTCCCCACCTCTCTTCATACTTATATGTGTATGTATATATATTTATAGGTTTGTACATACTATAGTGTGTATATCATTATGATATATATGTATATTTTAACTTATGTCCTACCATTATAAATATGAATATGCTGTAGTCCAATTTTTTTCAGTGCTATAGAAATAATGAAAAAAATTTTTTACCATCTTAGGAAGTAAGGAGGGAAGGGCTGGAGGGTAGAATTTGGAATCCAAAATTTAAAAAATTCAACGAATGTTAAAAGATATTTTTGCATGTAATTAGAGGAAAATAAAATATTATTTAAAAAATACAAAAAGATTTAAAGAAATAAAAGGTTATTTGTAAAAAAAAAATTATCACAACCAAAACCAAAACCCTGTGGTGAGGAATTAGAAAAGACAATGTGGATATTAAAATTATTTCAAAAAGTGAAAAAAAGTTTGCTGTTTTTAAAGAGTAATTAGGTCTTGTTGAACTTGGTGTTATGTTTTGTCCAATCTGCTTGCAATTTTAGCTTTCCTGAATTCTTCCCATTGTGTTGTTTATCTGTATTAGTGATGATGCTTTCCTGTTATGTAATGAACCAAAACCAGGTGATATTCATCACAGCTGATCTAATTTATTGATGAGAAGACTTCATCAATATGTGCTCTAATAAAGCAAGTATAACTTTTTCATATCTTAGTGTAATTTCTAGCATGGTCGGGTCTATTAGCTCTGCTGCTATAGCCTTCAAGAACCCAGGTTCATTTACATTTCATTTACATTATCATAACAATTTATTACTAAATCTAATGACCTTTTCTCACTTTTTATCTTTTTTTGACCTCTTATTTGATACTATAGATGATACTCTCCTACTTGGAAACTTCCTTCTCCTTAAATTTTCATGATGCTATTTTCTACTAGTTCTACTAATCTGACTGTTCCTTTTAGTCTGCTTAGTTGGGTCATCACTGACATCCCAAACCCTTTTTAGTAATGTACTGCAGGGATTTGACTTGGGTTCTCTTAACTTCTCTCTCCTAATATTCTCATCTGCTTCTGCTGGTTCAATCACCTTTTCTATGCCAGTAATTCCCACATCTACATAGTTATTCTCTCTCTGAGTTCGTCTCACATCACCAACTTTCTATTGAACACTCCCACCTGTATGTCCAATAGACATCTTAAATTCAACATACATGAAATAGAACTCATCTTTTCCCCCATTCCCACTCATCCCAAACTTACCTATTTCTTCTAGAATCACTACTTCCTTTTACTCACCCAAGTTCATAACTTGGAGTGATCCTTGGTTCTCCAATCTCTCTAACCCTACATATTCTATCAATTGTTCAGTCTTCTTAATTTTACCTTCCTAACAGCTCTTGCATCTAACCCTTCTGTATTTTCATGGTCACCATTATAATTTATAAACCCACATTATGTGTCCTCTAGACTATCCCAATAGCTTCCGAATTTGTCTGACTCTTGTCTTTTCCTTATTGAACACAACCCCTCCCCATTCATCAGCCTTCAAAGTGATTTTCCTAAAGCACAAGTGTGACCTTATCTGTCCCCTATTTTCCTGGGCACCCTTATTACCTCTAGGATCAAATATAAACTCTATTGTTAAGCATTTAAATCTCTTTATAACCTGACTGCAACCTATATTTGTAAGCTTATTATACAATACTCCTCTTCATACACTCTATAGTCCAGACAAACCAAACTTCTTGGTGTTTCTCACACATTCATTTCCAATTTCCTGCACCCTTGTTTAGTTTGTCTCCTATGGAATATACTTATTATATTATATATATTTGTATGTATTTATATATTATATAAGTGTTTATATATTATTGTATATACAAATATAATATATAGGTATGTGTTATATAAGCATATATACTTGTCTCCTAGAATATACTTATCATTTCCTCCTCTTAGAATCCCTTATTTTCCTTGAAACTCAGCTGAAATATTGTCTTCTCCCTGCGGTCTTTCTTGATAGCTTAAGCTCCCAGGGTTACTCTATCTCAAAAAAAGAAAAAGCAAAGCAAAACAAAACAAAAACCTTTATATTCTTATATTTATTTGGAAATATTTGCATATATTACTTACATGTGCACAGAGTGATTCTCTCAATAGAACGCAATCTTTGTGAGGTCTGAGACTATTCCATTACAGTTGTTGTATTCTCTATAGCTAGAACAATTGCCTAGGTTATTTTAGGTGCTAAATAAATACTTATTGACCACATAAATAAATACTTGTAGATTGCTTCATAGAGAAGGAAGTTTAAAAAGGTTGATGTGGCCAAGAGTGTCAAATACATCAGAGAGGTCCAGGAGCAAGACAAAATTAGGAAAAATGATGCATGTGAAAGTAATTTTTATGGAGTCATGATGGTAGAAGCCAGAATGTATTAGATTGGAGAGGAGTAAATACTGAGAGGCTTGGGCATCAAAAGGAGAGAGAAGAAGATAGTTTGCTAGAATGTAGAGGGAGGTTTGCTTTTTTAAATTGAGGGGACATGTGGTCATTTTTCTATTACAAATGATTTTACAGCTATCCTATCAATTCATTGTTAACATAATCCTTTGAGTTCACTAAAACAGGTCATATCCACATTTTCTAGATTACATTGACACACAGGGAAATTAAGTGAGGTGGTCAGTAACACACCAGATTAGTAACAGAAATGGAAGTATGATACAGATATCCTAACTCTTAGGTCATTACCTATTATTAGTAGGCAATGATGTCTTCCAAGGTGATTAGATGTGAGTATATGTATACCTGCCTTTATCCTCATTTATTTTCCTTAACATCTACTGATGTTGTCCTTTCTGTTGGAATGTCTTTATTAGGCAACTCTGAACAATACTCTGATATTTCTCTTTGGGTTCGTTGCCATGTGTCCTTTGTTTTAGTAATAATTACAGCCTTATGACTTGTCAGACTTGCCTGATGTTATCCTCCTAGTCAGGATGTCTAGCCTGGTTTATTTCATCTGAGCATCGTCTGTCTAATGCTGTTGATTTCCAACTACCACCATTGACACTGAGGCTGTTTTGTTTCTCAATTGACTTTTACAGTAACTAATAGTTATGCAGATATTTAAACTTTACTAAGTAATTTCCTTAAAATAAACTTTTATGGCAAGAAATTTATTATTATTTGAATCTTATTACCTTCACTTTTCAGGGAATAAAATTGAGATTTGAGGAAGTCAGATGGTTTGCCCAAAGCCACACAACTAGCAAGTGTTGAAATCAGAGAATATTAATTGTCTAAGCAACAAATAATTGTTTCTATGTTCCTAAGACCATACAAAGTATTACAAAATTTCAGAGAAAGTTGCAGCGGAATACCTGTAAGAACATGGAAGTCTTCAAATACCTCTCCTCGGTTAGAATTAGAAGAGAAAATTAAGCAATAAAAATATGTCTGTTGAGGGCGGGAATGTTGTTTGTATCCTCAGGAAATAGTGTAATTCTTATATATAATAGGTGCTAAATAGATCTGTAGCTGAAAGGGAGTTCATAGCCTGGGTATCCAAACCACTTCATTTTACAGAAATGGAGATGATGGAGAGAAATGAGGCAAAGGGAGATAGATTAATTTAGTCAAGTTCAGGTATCAGAGGCATGATTTGAACACAGGTCCTTTAATTCCAAATGCAGGGCTGTTGGAGAAAAGAATATGAATTTTACAAGTAGAGTGGAATAGAGTGTATTAGGGTAACTTAGAGCAGAGGGGTTAATAGGATTTCTTGTTTTCTATTTCTAGACTCAGTCTAGTTTATAGGCAACTCTGTATTACAGTGGATAAAATGCCAAGCTTGTCCAGGGTCACACCACTAGTGTGTATCTGTCTTAGGTCTTTCCCACTCTAGGTCCAGTGTTCTTTCCATTGTACCACCTAGCTGTCCTGTTAGCCAGCAGATGCCACCCTGGCCTTGAACATGTCCATCTAGAGGAACAGGCAAGCAGGAGGAAGGGAAAAAGTAGGTACTTGATAGTCTCTGCAGGGACTTTTGGTTACTTATTATCCCAGAATTGCCATGGCCCAGATCCTATGACCAAACACTTGGTCACAGTGTATATAAATTTTCCCCGCTTTCAGTCACCTTTACAGTTAACTCACCTTCTAGCTCTTCATGTTGCTCGGGCATTTCAGTTGTGAAATTGCTTTTTTCACAGCTTACAAAATGTCCTCCCTCCTGGCCCACCCCACTACTTACAGGCAGTGCTGCAGATGAGGCAAATTCAAGGCTGCTTCTTTTAGGAAAGAAACTAGTCCTTTGGGTGGTATTGTCTGTGAGGGGTTCTTAATATCCTCCTGGCTCTGGCTCTTAACAAATTTGTAATGTTAACTACATAAAAAATTTCAGAAGATAAACAAACACTTTTTGCTTGATGATTAGAGCATTGATTTGACCTATAATCTTTCTCTTCTCTAATCTTGGCATATAGTACATAAAACCTCCAACCTATTTCAATATGTTCCTTAGACCATTTTCTTATGGTCACAGTTCTACAGGATTGCTAAACTGAGTCAGATTTATCTCCTCACCATTGTTAATCTCCAAAGATTTTAAGTCTTCCTCCCTCCCACCCCGCCCCCACTCCCCTTCACATTTTATTGTATGTGAGCAGGTTAATTGATTTTCAGGATTTCTTATGAGTAGGCCCTTGATTTGTATAAAGCCCTGCTCAAGAAAGTCCTGAAGAAGGAGAATTTGGAAACACCCACTTACAGTTTGCTAGAATTTATTTGGGTCTCCTGAATGAGTTCTTAAGGAAATATATATTTAAAGGGCCAACTCTATGTCTCTAATTATATCTGCTCAGTTGGTAATGTATATTTAAGTGGTGCCTGAAGGGTTAACTAACATTATTTCAGTGACTATAGATGCGTTACCTTAAGGTATTCGCCATACATGGGCAGCTAATTTCTCTCTGGAATTTTTCTTGCATGAACGTCCATAATACATTGACTTCCGAAAAGAATTGATTTCCACACAAAATTCCCTGCTTGCCTTAAACCTTTCCCCTCAAGCCACCAGCTGCCTGCATAAATATGTGGTTTTTCCTCATGAATCAGCCCTAGCATACACAATGGAAAGTGAGAGAGAAACAGTCTGGTGAGCAATGGGGCTCAAAACTTCAAGGACCTCTTTTCCAGAAATTGGGAGCCTCATCAGGTAATGGAAGGTTTAAGTCAAATGGTCATCTGGAAAGAAGGTCAGCATTTTGGAGGCAGTTTTACATTAGCACAAGATGGTTCATTAATACCACTGTTGATTGGAACAGGAATTGAGAGAGGGGGACAGTACATACTGGGCAAGAGTTCATGTATATTTTGTTTCCATAATCATTCTATAATAAAACCGTATGAAGTACGACTTTTTTAATCTGGGAAAGGAGTTAGTGAGCTCCATTCAATCTAGGTAGGTTGGTCCAGGTGAAATGGTCACAACTCAGATATTCAAGCCTTTATCATCTCTTGCTTCAACCATTTCCTAATGGGTCTGTCTCTACTCTCTCCTCTTTCCAATTCTGCCTCTAGAGTACGTATGTGACCATGTACTTTGCTTACTCAAGAAGTTCCAAAGGCTCCTTTTGCCTCTCGGATGGAATAAAAACTTCTCTGGTCTTTAAAGTGATTCAATATCTTGCTTCAATATATGGTCCACATTAATTCTCTTGTCATTTTCCCTTACATACTTGGTTATAATCAAACTGGTATCTTAACCTTTCCTTCAAATACACTGTTCTATCCCTTGCCTATGTACCTCTCTTCAGGCTGTGTCTAATGGTCTATCACTTCTACTTTTCTTCTTGGAATCATAGCTCCATTCAAGATCGGTACAAGGATAAGTTCCTATAAGGAACATTTTCTGATGTCAAAGTGCAGTTGGGTGACACAGGGGATAGAATTCCAAGCCTGGAGTAGGGAATATTCATCTTCTTCAGTTCAAATCTGGCCTTACACATTACTGGCTATGTGACCCTGATCAAATCAACCCTTTTTGCCGCAGGTTCCTCATCTGTAAAGTGAGTTGGAGAAGGCAATGACAAACCTATCCTGTATCTTTGTCAAGAAAATCCAAAATGAGGTCATGAAGAGTTGGACATGAATGAAAAGCCACTGAAAAAAGTGCTCTATCCACCAAATTTCTTTGTATTTAATTTAAAAATTTTATTTTATATTTATTTATCTGTGCTCATATTCTGGTAGAATCTAAGGATCCTTGATATTTGTTGTTGAGTCATTTCAGTTGTGTCTGACTCTTGGTCAGAGACCCCATTTGGATTTTTCTTGGCAAAGACACTGGAGTGGTTTGTCATGTCCTTCTTCAGTTCGTTTAAAGATGAGGGAACTGAGGCAAACTGGTTTAAGTGATTTGCCTAGGGTCACATAGTCAGTAGATATCTGAGGTCACATTTGAACTCAGGTCTTCCTGATTACAGGAAGGGTACACCTTGTTGTTTGATTTTAGTTTCATGCAAATGTCCCCATTCACAGAACTTACAGGGGTAGTTGTCTTCAGGAGAGTGTTAGAGCTAGCGTCAGTTGTTACATTGGTACAGTGTTAAATTTGGCTAGAGACAGAGCTGATTGTTAAATTTTTGGTGAGAGCATTTACACTTTAGAAATCAGCAAATATAAATCAGGGCTTGATTTATTGTTTTATTGATTGTCTAGACTTAAGAAAAGAGGAGGAAAATGTGGATGATGTGGATTAAACTTAAAAGTGTGTCTTGCTTACAATTTTCGGAGTTGGTTTTCAAACATTTATCAACATACCACTATAGGGAACTCTACTCTTAATGTCTACTCCTCTCATATAATCTTCAGATATGAGTAATTGGGGCTTTCTTAACCAATGCTTCCCAGGGATGTAATAATAAAAAAAAACCACTCTGACCCTTTCCTGTGATTTTCTATAGGGCAACAACAATGGCAGCTTACACGTCTACTGGGCTTTAAGGTTTACAAAGAGTCTTCTCACAGCAATGCTCTGAAATAGATCAAATGTATTACTCTATTTCACAGACAAAGGAACTGTGTCTATAGTTACATTACTAGTGTATAGTTATAATGTCTATAGTAACTTGTCTATAGTAACTAGTAAATGACAGGAGTTAAAATTTGAACTCAGATCACCTCTTGTAACAAAGAATAAGAGAGAATAAATCAGCTCAGCAACACATTGACCAAATCCAGCAGTTGATGTAATTTTCCATATCCATAATCTCCTGCCTCTTCAAAGAAGGAGAAAAATACATATCTCTCTCTGTCTCTCTTTCTCTGTGTCTCTCTGTCTCTGTCTCTCTCTCTATCTCTGCCTCTCTCTCTTTCTCTCTCTCTCCCTCTCTGTCTCTTTTTTGGTTGAGCATGATCAAAATAATTAGATAGTGCTAAATTTATTTTTCTTGTTATTTCCATTTATGCAGCTGTAGTCATTGTGCATATTGTTATTCTGGTTTAATCATGTTTTTAATTCTATAATGAGGATGGCCTTTCAGTGAAAATTGAGGGGAGGGAGATGCTAAGCCTCACTGAATCAACATGTTGCTCTTGGCTACATAGCATCCAAAGTATTTTTAGATTTGTGGCTTGTTCTGGCTTCTACTAGCAGTATATAAATGGATTTAAGGGTTGAATTTAATAGTTACTTGTTTAAAATGGTAATATATAGTTTTTATAGAGGTTGAACTACATGACAGGGAATTTGATATAGCAAAAAGAGCCCTGGGCAGGGTATGGGGAAAGGGAGGGAACAAACATTTATTAAGCAACTATTATGAGACAGACAGATGTGTACGAATATCTCATTTGTTCCTAACAACAATGTAAGAGATAGATTTTATTAATATCTCTATTTTATAGTTGAGGAAACTGAGGCATACAGAGGATAAATGTCATTCCTAGGGTCATACAGCAATAAGTATTTGAGAGGAGATTTAAACTTAGTCTTCCTGATACCAGACCCAGCACTCTATCTTCTGCATGATCTAGGAGACCTGAATTTATTTATTATCTTTGTCATTAATTGAGTATATGATCTTGAGCAAGCCCCTCCCTTCTTCTATACCTTCATTTCTGTAGAGTGATGGTGTTAGAGTGCGATAATGGTACATGATTAAAATTTTGAGTGACCTAGATATAGTAGAAAAATGGTAAAAACTAACCAATGGAATGGAGAAGAGAGGTACCTGAGTAAGTAAGGGAGAGAAAGATCAAGAATAACTAGGTAGTTGCATCTAGACTGGAAAAAATGTAGATGTTAAATTAAGCAATAGTTTAATCAGCAAGATGGTGAGTTCTACTGGGTTGTGTTCCTGGGGTCACCTGCTTGGTTTGTCCTTAGATTATATATAAAATCTTGCCCTGACTGATATATGCTCTGAGGCTGACATGACTCAGGCTACTAAGCCCTTGGTTATTGCCTTCCTTATAAAGAAGTGCAATATTAGAGAAATCTACGGGATCAGTAGCAGCATATCATATCTAGTTGTCTAGTCACATTGTTTGGTTTATCTTTGTTCTCTGTCATGGAACTGGCTTTCCTAAAGTGGCAAAGAAATGCTTATCTTCTCTCTCTCTCTCTCCCTCTCTCTCTCTCTCGTCTATTTGTCTATGTATGTCTCCATCATCTATTTCTATTATAATCTACTATCCTTTATCATTTACTTATCTATTAAATCTATCTTCTATCATTTATCTATATCTGTCTTCTGTAAAGTTTATTAAGTAATGACAGAAAAGGCATTTTATAAACTTCTTAGGACAGCTTAAAACCCACAATTCTAGTTTTCTGGAATGGTTTAGTTGTTTTCCTGTAGTGCTGCTTATAGGAAGGAACATAAGCAGAAGTTCTTTCTATCCCAAGATTTAATGCTGGCAAATAGTTCAATTATTTCCTGGAAGTCTCAGTGTACCTTGATGGGAAGGGGAAAGTAGATAAGAACAGATTGAGCAGGGGAACAGTACCTTGAAATCAGAGTTTCTTTTCCCCCAGGAATCTTAGCATTTGAGGGATAACCATTCTAACAATCACATTATTTCCTGCAGAGAAACATGGTGTGTGCTGCTGGATATGGTTATTTCTTTCATCTTGCAACCAGTGAAACTTCCAAAGCTCCTCTTCTCTCCTTCACTCAGAATGTAGCCCATTCCTGCACGAGGTACTCTCCATTGGAAACATATTTTAACAACAGGGCTTATATTTGGGCTGTGTGTATGTGTATAAAACTATGTATGTATAAAATTTTAATTTTATTTATAAATTGTAGAGCTCATTTGCATGGTCTTCCATGAGTCTAGTATGTAAAGTGTTTCACATCACAAAGGATTGCTTCAATTGATCTTGCTGTATAATTTATATGCAAGACTGATGAATTATTTTTATTACCAGTTATTCCCAACATCTTGAGCACTTTCTGTTTAGAGTATTTTAGGACATAAACTGTACTCTTCCAAAAGGGAGGTGAGTAATCTGATTTTTGTTTTGCCAACAGGAAAGTGAAATAACTTGGTCAAAGTTAGAGAAAAGGAAGTTCGTAGTCCAGTATTTTCTTTGACAGATAGTATACAGAGACATGTGTGAAAGTAAATTAGAAACTAGGACATGCACAGTAGGAAATAAGTGAACCTGATCATTTTAGGTTCTCATTTCAAATTTAGTCATCTGTCCAAGTGAGGGATCACGTGTTAATATATCACAGGTACTTTTAATTATCTGAAGACTCTCAGATCTTATATTTCCAATAACCACACTTTCGTCTATCTTTTAACTTCTCTTCCTGTTTCAGTTGGACTTGTAGGGAACAAGACTTGAGTTCACATACCACTTTTGGCATTTTACTTGATATGCTGGGGCAACTGTTCAGAATTTCAATTTTCTATGTGTAAAATGGGACTAATGATACCTACCTCACAGCGTTTCTGTGGAGCTTAAATGAGAGGATGTGTGTGTGAATACATGCATATACACACATATATGCATATATAATTTTGTAAATATTAAGGCAGTAAACAAATACCAGTTATTCACAATTTTGATTCTATTCTCTCTTTGTTCATCCTGTAACATTATAGATTTGGATTTTCAAGGATAGCACTCAAGAGAATATTTATTTTCTCCTACATACCAATATTGACAATTAGTTTATTCTTTCATAGGGTGCATCAAAAGATATAAATAAATATATGTAATAGATAAAATAGATCCATTCAAATAGCCAAGAAAATCTATAAAAGTAGTTATGATTTTGAAATGTTAATGTACAATTTGAGAAAAATTTAAAGACATCAAATTGTAAAATAGGTATAATTAATTGCCTTCCTCATGAATTCTTACCAGTAAATAATTGTTGTTTTCATTCTACCTTGAATCTTTTAACTCAAAGTTAAAAATGCTTCCAGAGTTGATTCAGTCTTTGGTTCTTTTTAGTCTAGCTTCTTTCTTGGTATCAACTGCTCTTGCATCTTCCACAGCTGGTAACTCTGGTGCTTCAGTTTAGAAAACCATTCTAGTTATTACCTTCTCTTAATAGCCTGCTTCTGAAAGAAAAATCCCCAGAGATTTCATCCAGCTTTTTCTTTTTCTTCTTTTTTTAAGAGAGAGAGAGAGAAAGAGAGAGAGGGAGGGAGAGTGTTTTATTCTTGTTCTTTTCCCATGGGTTATATGGGGCAAATGCTCAACAAAAGAAATTAAGAGGGCATAAAAGGGTCTCCACATTTGCCATTTTGATGCTCCCTCATTATATTATGGAATGAAGTTATTTGCTGATAAAACTTTCCCTTTCCAGGCTTGGCTCTTTGCCCTTAAAAATAGCTATTTCTCAGTTTGAATGGTCTTTAGCAATATCATACCACAAAATTAGATACAAACCTGCTAATGATAGTTTAGAATTTTAACAACAAAATGATGCCTTTGCTACTGTATAATTTAAAAAATAACCACCCATTTCAACAGAACTTGGAAAGCATCGCACAGACATGATTTCATTGTATTCGAATACAAGGAAGTCCTAACTAATTATTGATACCTACTTTCCTGATCTTATATTTACCTTGTGTTAATAATCTATACTACATTAAAACTTTGAATTCACACTACACTAATTCAGGATTTTATAGAATTCCAAAGGTACAAAATTTAGCATTGAGAGGTTCCTCAGCAACCTACTTGTACCCCAAAGGAAGCTACATTGTCAATTCCAACAAGTAGTCATGAATGAGGGTACTCCACTGGAAACATTCTCCATTGTGGAAGTTGCATTAGGGAGGACTATCCTACCCATTATTCAATAAAGTATTTTCTAAACTAATTTGGAAAATACATAAGAATGTGGAGGGATGTCCTTCACTTGAGACAGTAAATGGTTTTCAAGCATTTTAATAGCTTTAATTTATATTTACAATATTTATTATATCCACTGTGATAAATAAGTCAATCAAAAGACTTATTGTCTATAAATGAATGATCACTATGTAGCTGATATTCTTCTAGTATTTTAGACATTGTATATCAGGGTTGGGGAACCTGCAGCCTTGGGGCCACATGTGGTCCCTCAGGTCCTCAAGTGCAGCCCTTTGACTGATTCCAAACTTTACAGTACAAATCCCCTTAATAAAATACAATAAAACAGGATATCTTAATCTTTTTATATTGTAGACCACTTTGGAAGGCTAGTGAAGTCTACGCTCTCTTCAAAATAATGTTTTTAAATACATAAAATAAAATACATAAGATTTCAAAGAAAATTAATTATATTGAGATATATTTATTAAAGTATTTTTTTTTAAATCTCACAGTCCCATGTTGAGAACTCCTGATATATAAGATAATATATAATTCACTGTTAGAGAAAGCAAAGGGGAGTGGGCAGAATGCTAAGCATACAATTAAGGAGATTTCCTTTACACCTAACAATGGTGCAACCCTGGACTATTTATTTACCTTCCATGTGCCTTGAGCAACCCCCAAAGATTTATCCACTAACCCATAGACAGGTCTTGGTTGAGGGCATTCCTCAATATGAGGTGGAGGTTGCAAAGGCTTCATGGACAAACTGAGCCTTGAAGGATGGGTGAAATTCAAATTATATATATATATATATATACATATATATATATATACATATATATATATATGTATATATATATATATGTATATATATATATATACATATATATATATATATATATATATATGCATCAGACCATCATATTAGTTGGGCAAAGTGAGCCAAATTATGGAGCACTATGGAAGCTCAAAGAAGTCTGTGTTTGAGATGAATGAAATTTTTTTAAAATAATTCTGTGCTTTAGATTTTCTATTAATTTGGATAAGTTTTCTAACTAATTGTCCTGAATTAGTGGAATTTCACTTTGATACATGTTTTAGTATAGTAGGAGTCTGAATTTGAAGAGATCTCAAAAGCCTACTTGTCCATCTGACCTATGCATGAACAAGAATTCTATATGTAATAATTCTGATAAGTGATCACTTGGTTTCTACTTTGAAGACTGGTGGGAAGAAAATTATTTTTAAAATGAGGGTGGTAGCATTTAGATCACTGAGAAAATACCTGATAAATGATTATCAAGGCTCCTAATCTCTATGAATAACTTTTGTTTTTCTGTCTTATCATGAAAAGAATAGAAGTTATCAAATCAGAAAGCTGCTGATCATGCCTTATAATTTTCTTTTGTAGGTATGGTCTTCTTGTGTATCCCAGGTTTGAACCACCACAAGTAAATGGAATTGGTCCCACTCTGTTCCAGAACTTCACAGTTTGGGGAAGCCAAGGTGGTATTCAGGTAAAGCCCAAGTTAGCCCCCTATTAATGTCCCTCATGATTCTCTTAGGACAGAATAGTGTATAAAGAGCTTTCATTTCTCTATTACTCACTGAGGATTTACTAAAGAGGGGTTAATTATAGCAATGATAACATGAATTATAATTTGGAAATAGATTATAAACTACAAAGCAGGGACAATATCTTTTATTTTTGTGTGTATGCTTACTTTAAAAGTTTTTTTCAATGAACAAAAATCTATTATTTCTCCTTCCCACATACACAAAGCTAGAGATCATATCTTTTCTTTTCTTTTAAAGCAACTTTCTTTTTTGTATTTTTATTTTAAAATTTTAAATGAACAAAAACATATCTTGTCTCCTGCCCACCTTCCCTTATTAGAGAAAAAAGAAGACCCCTCCAAATACTTACAATAAATATGCATGGTCAAGGAAAGTAAATTCCTACGTTGGCCAACTCCAAAGAGTATAATCTTCTTTGTAATCAATAGTCAACAAGCATTTATTAGCTACTAATTCTGTTCAACAGACTGTGCCAGGTGCTTAGAGGAGAGATGTAGCTATTCCAATAGTGGAATAGTGACTTTACTATCTCTATCCTCCCTCCATTATGCTTTCTCCCCTGCTTCATCTCTCTCTCTCTCTCTCTCTCTCTCATTCCCCATCTCTGTCTTTCTGTCTTCATATCTCTTTGTGTGTGTGTGTGTATATATATATATATATATATGTATGTATGTGTGTGTGTGTGTGTGTATGTGTGTGTATACATATATGTATATATACACCTATATATGCATATGAAAGGTATAACACACATAGTCATAGTCAATCCTTAATTTTTGCTTCCTAGAAAATGACCTGAAAGGAGAAAACAGGATGTTGATATATATAACCTATGGGAACTAGGAGGTTAGTGTCCCACAACCACCAAAAACTGTAATCTTTCACTAGAGACTGTTGAAAATAAACTTTTATTTATATAATTCTTAAAAAACCATTAATTCTGACAATATGTATTTTCCTAGCATAGTAACCATGAAATAATCTCTAAAATGCAATATATAAAATAAAATTGGAAACATGCAAAACATTTTTTCTTGCTTGTAATTGCCAAGAATTATGTGACTTTTTAAGCTAACATCTAAATGAATAAAAGATGATTTCAGATAATACCCACTTTGCAGAATATATGAAATCTATAGTACCATAAATACTGTACAGAAAATAAAATTCTTAAAACTAAAACATTTTTTAGCCTGAGTAGTGCCTTCTACTATATAGATGACAGTGTGAGGGTGTTATACTGTATACTATACTGCTATAAACCTTTCTACCTTGACTGCCCTCTAAATACCAAGGGAGAAGTTTCTAGGACTTTAGTCATTGCTCTTAGAAAGTGGTAAAATTGATGAGGTCTCAACATCACCCACAACATTCTATCCTTTATGGCTAGAAGATGCCATTGGAGCTCATGAAGGATATACCAGCTTGAAATAATCTGTCAGTAATACCTGCTTCCCCATTTGAGATCCTTAAGGCTCAGAGTATGGGAGCATAGCAGAGATGAGTAGTTTAACCTTGAGACTGTGATTGATGATGGGATTGGCAAACAATGTAAATGTGCAACGAATGCATGGGAAACTCTTTATAATGATAAGATGAACGTGAACAGTGAAGGGCTGTAGGATATCAGCCACTTCACAGATTTGCATGCATCCTGCCTCTCTTTTTTTCCCTCTACTGTGCATAACAGGTTGCCAACAAGAAAGTGAAAAGGAGTTACTTCTGTGAATGTTGAGAACTGATTATATATACACATATCCCAATAGCCATATATATTTGCAGTACATATAGTTCTATCTCTATGTATGTATATGTAGGACCCTAAGTAAATAATTGCTGAATAAATGAGTAACTTACCATTATCTTTCCATTTACTATTTTCTTTTGAAAATGACCAAAAGCTTTGGCATAAATCAGAAATTTTTAGAGTTGGAAGAGACCTTAAGTAGACATCTAGTCTACTCCCAATCATTTTAAAGATGAGGAAACTGAAATCCAGAGAGGTTAAATGACTTTCCAGGGTCAGTGGCATATCCAGGGCAAGACCTCCTGCTTTTCTCCCTTCCCTCTTCTACCTATGCTAATACGTTTCCATGTTTGTGGACACAGTGACCCAAGTTCAGACTTAGGCTATAATTGAGACAGGTACATATTGACACAGTGAATCTGTCCTTATGCTGTATTAATTGTCTCTTTATAGATTACTAATTATATTGATTAAGAGCAGCTAAATGGTGCAGTGGATAGAGTGCCATTCCTGGCATCAAGATGACCAGAGTTCAAGTCTGACCTCAGACACTTAGTAGCTGTGTGGTGCTGGACAAGTCACTTAATCCTGTTTGCTTCAGGGTCCTCATCTGTAAAATGAACTGGAGAAGGGAGTGACAAACCATTCCAGTGTCTTTGCCAACAAAACTCCAAATGGGATCATGAAGTATCAGACATGAATAACCAGCTAAACAGCAACAAAAAGATTGATTATGATAAAACTACGGAAGAAATATGAAGCTCAGAAATTTGGGGAAACTCATTTTTCTCTCTTAGAATTATATGAAAATCATGAACTTATTTTAGATGTTTTAAGTATATAGGGACTTCATGTTGATCTCATTAAGATGCCAGTTACCTTGAGAAGTAATTAAATATTTATAGAAGTTATTGCCAAATGGTGCTGATCCAAGTGGTAACAACAGAGCAGGACAGTAATCTCTGTGCTAGTGTGGGTAGGCAAACCTTTTTTATCCCTTGAGATTATATATAGTCTTCTTTTTGGGTAAGGTGGAGCAATAGAATATAAGCTCTCTGATGGGAAAGACTTCTAAAACAACATTCATATCTCCATCGCTTAGCTCTGTGGCTGGAACACCAAAGGGTCTTAAACAATTGATTACTGGATTGGGGAAAAAAGTCCAGATTTCTTTTCTTTCTTTCTTTTTTTGTTTGGTCAATGCATATGAAATATAAGATTTGAGGAAAGGATGATCATGCTATATAGCCATTACCATAACATATGCTATTGTTTTATAGATTTTCAGAAGTAGCAATCTTCAGCTTAAACATTTCCAGATTTACCCATGCAAAGATTTTGGGATTGACATCTTAGAAAGTGATGCAAATTCTTCAATTATTGATAGTTTATTGCTTGGTCATTATGCTGCAAAGGTAAGTATGGTCTCTAGATCTATGTTATATATTTTAGTTGAATCACATCAAGTCACCAAACATATGCTAAGTGCCCAATATGTGCCAGGCACAGTGCTAAGCACTGGTAATACAAAGAAAAGAGAGGAAAAAAGGAATGTGATATAGTGGAGACAGCACCAGACCTGAAGTCAGGAAGACCTGAGTTCAAATCTAGCCACAGACACTGTTTGTATGATCCAAGCAAGTCACTTCATCCCTATTTGCCTCAATTTCTTCATCTGTAAAATGAGCTGGAGAAGGAAATGGCAAACTATTCCAGTATTTTTGCCAAGAAAACCCCAAATGAGGTTTATTTTTAACCACTAGCAAGGAGGCCATGAAATATTTTTCTGATCTGATCTTAGTTGACAATATTTTCAGAAACATCCTGTATTCAAAACTTAGCAACAATATTAGTTATTTAAGCCTATTTTGCCCACAATGGAAAGATTATAGAATTTTTGTAGTGAAAGAGACCTCAGGTTAGCTAGTCCAACCTGTACATATCTTAATAAGAATCCATTCTATTACATCTCCAGCTTTGATCTAGAGACTTAAAATGATAGGAAAAATCTACTTCTTTCCCCCCAAAAAAACATTTCACTTTTGGAAAGTTCTAATTTTCAGGAGGGAAACAATATTACGTAATAGATAGAAGGTAAGGAGTCAGGAAGACCAGTGTTCACATCCCTCTCTGAACACCAATTAGCTGTATCATTATGGACAAAATATTTAATTTCTCAATACACCAGAATACCCTATAAGTTACAGATAAGCTGCCAACCTGTACACTGGGAGTTTCTTGCACATCTGTACCCTCTGCCCCAATAGTTAAGACATTTTCCCTTAAATTGGTATGAAATCTACCTTCCTAAAACTTCAACCCATTACTTCCAGGTCCACCTTCTCAGTCCAATTAAAACCTTTAAGCACTCTCCTTCATCTATGCCAAGTCAAACTTCTTTTTGGATCCATTGCCCACGTGCATGTTAGACAAAGAAACTTCTTAAGGGAGAAGTCATAGGCAAAAATGGAGATAATGTCCCCTCATTTCCTTAGATGAGAGGCATTGTGGGAGAGTGGAATAAGAAGTGGACTTAGAATGGAACCTATCTTTTATCTTCAGTTATGCTGGATTCCCATTGTGTGACTTGAGACATAGAATTATAGAAACAAAGATTTAGAGGTAGGAGGGGCCTTAGAGGTTATTTAGCCCAAACCCTTCCTTTTACAAGTGGGAAACTGAGAAATTAAGAGACTTGCCTAAGGTCACACATCTAGAAAATGAAACAGTCACAAGTCATCTACATTTTTTCACCTAGAAAATGAATAATAACCCTCACAGTATTTTTTTTGAAGCTCAAGTAATAAAGGTATAATATTTTGTAATAACATAAGGTTATGTCCACTACTACTACTGTTGTAGTTTTATGAAGGTTTCTCACTTCTATCCCAAGCCTACATTTCTAAAATAATGGCAATTGTTATAGATCTTTTCTCAGCCACTGCATAGTTGGGGCAATGAATAGGTGATGACTTTTTTGACTTGATGAAATTTAGGAACTGTTTCTGAGTGACTGTCTGTTTTTTGAAACATGAAGCAAAGAGGGCCAACATGCACTTACACTGAAATGGAAAAGATGGATATATGGAAATGGTGTGTCAGAGAGCTAGAACAGGCAGCAAGGGAATATGGTGTCTGTCTTGGTCCTCTTTCAGAGTAGTTCATAAATCTGCCATGTTGATGGCTTATACTGCTCATAAACTTGATGGTGACTTCCTAAAAAAGTGTACCAGACAATCTGGCAACCTCTAATACACAATTGTGTGAATTAGCAAATCTGTGGATTGAGCATAAATCAATGTTGTCTAAATCAGAACTGGGCAAAGGCAGAACTAAAGAAGGTTCTACATCTCTGGTTCTGATGATTTGTCCAGTTAGATTTCATGTATAGCACTTTGAAAATGTTAAAGTGCTTTATACATACTAGCTATCATCATCTTCATCAATGACTATCATGCTGTCTACTCCTCTTTAGGGATTATTTCACAGGCTAATAGGTATTCATACTTATAAGGACTTTTTAAAGCCATTATATTAAGGCTAAATTCCCTGTCCTGTTAGTCTTGCTAAGCATCTTTTGGACACTCCTCATGATGGGAAAATTAATGCTAATCTGAATCACGTATTTCTTGGGAGAGGATGCTCCCCAGAGTTAAAAACCATGTCAACAGTGGATCGGAGACCTTGAACATTCCCAGAAATCTCCTTTAACCCTTATCTCCTTCCCCCACCAAAAAATAAGAAGGAAAAGAGTAAAAGAAGAACCATGAAGCTGAATAACCATCCTGTTAAATTCATGTCACAAAGTTTTAATTGATGTTAACTAGACATCATTATTAATGAGAAAATTACATAAATTAAGATGTAAATTATGACAAAGGGCTTCTTATCATGAGATAATCAAAGATAATCACACCCCTGGGGTGCCAGTAGTAATGCAATGCAGTTAGAATGACTCTAAATCCCTTAACAAGTGCACTACTAGCTGTTAGGAAACATTAAACAAAACTCCCTAGATCTGTTCTGGACAAAATCTGGCTGCTATAATCTGCAAAGGTGAATCTTTACAATATTCCTGGCTTGAGGGAAGTCATTCATTTAAATCATAAAATTACAAGATTTTAGGGGAAGAAGCAGCCCTAGGGATTATCAAGTCCAACATCACTCCTATTTCTCACCATTTTATAGATGAGGAAACTGAGGTCCCATAAGTGAAGATGTAATTTTCCTAAGGTCACAGAGCTATTTAATGGAAGAATCAGGAGAATAACCTAGACCTTCTTGCTATCATTCTAATATACTTTCTATTCTGTAGAGAAGCTATATAATATCTAATGTATAGATCTGACTCCAAATCCACAGAGACTTGGATTCAAATCCTGGCTGTGAAATGTCAGACAAATAATTTAATTTCACAGTCCTCTAGGTACTTTATGACTTTAAGTTGAAGAGAGGGTGCTAACTTGCATTGATGAAGTGGGTTTCCTTACTTGGGAGTTCCCTATATGAAAAAAAAAATCATGATTCTAGTCCCTCCTTTTTTATTTTTTCATGAGAACAAAATATGGTTATCTTGTGGCTACTGTTGGAGTTTTATAAATATTTCCCATTGCAATGATAGTGGAGGATATGAGGGAGAACAGTGAATGATCTTGCAGTCAAAAGACGTGCATTTAATTTTGGCTCTGATACCTCTTAGTCAGGTAAAGTGTTTGATAAGAATCTGATGATGCAATTGTGGGTTACTATTTTTATTTTGGTTATTTGAATGACATTGTCTTAGTGTGATTCATCTGAAAATGTAAGTAAGGTATGGTTAGGCTACCACGTGAAGTTGGTTAGGACCCAAACCAAAGTTTATAAATTACTTCAGTTTTATCAAATATTGCTTTATACTCATATTTTTAACTTCTTCAGTTGATAAGAAAACAGAAATAACGATAGTGACATTAGTATAAATGGCATTTTACAATGGATATAGTGTCTTCCCATTTGCCTTTGCCTCAACCTCTCATAGAAATACAATAGACTTGGCAATCAAAGTGAAGAGACATCTGATTTTTCAGAGGAAAAGCTCTGTATGAGCTTCATGGATCACTTAAAAAAACAATTAATGTTTTCATTACTTGCAGGTGTGTCTGAGAAGCTAAGGTGTGTATATATATATAAAATGAAAGCTGTATAAGTTTATGTAGAGTGTTAAAAGGAAATGTACCTAACTTCTCTATTGGCCATGTCACTTTGGATTTAGCCACTGACTTTCATGTGGTCCACTCTCTTAGGAGTTGGGATTTTCAAAGTGCTTGGCCATTCTTAGACCAAATACCTAGAATTGTAAGCATGCAATCATTAATAGACATGAAACTACAGAGAATACATTACCTTCTACATACAAATATATAAATTGCATATCTGTGCAAACATTTTTCTCTTATTCATATATATCTGTGTTTTAGCATACTAAATGAAATCTTATTGGTTAGGTGGATGGATTAATTTCTTGTGGATAAATCTCCACAAGAATATTAACAGACAACTCACTTGTATCACATTTTCAGGTTTGCAAACTCCTTTCTTCATGTATACCTCATGAAATAGGCATAAATACTATCCTCATTTTTTAGATGAGGCTCATAGAATCATAAAAATATAATAATTAGAATTTATATAGCACTTTATAAACACTATCTCTTTTGATCTTCTAACAACCTTGAAAGGTAGGGTTATCCTATTTTACAGATGATGAAACTGAAGTAGGCAAAGGTTAAATGAATTACCCAGAGTCATAAAAGTAGTAAATATAAGGGTAGATTTGAATTCAAGTCTTTCTGATCCAGTACTCTATCCACAATGACACTTAACTGACTAGGAACTTAGAGAACATCTAATTTTCTCTTTCCCCAATTTTAGAGATCCCCAAATCATGTATCATAAATTTAGTTAGAAGGGATTTTAGAGACAATTTAGTCCAGTGCTCCCACTTTGCAAATGAGGAAATTGAGAATTAACTTGCCCAAGGTCATACCCCGAGGGTACCACTAGTAAATGTCAAAACTAGATTGGACACTCATCTTCTGACCCCCAAATTTAAAACTCTTTTTAATATACCCCATTAGTTATCTATTTTTAGAGATTTTTTAAAAAATGTAATGTGTAATATTTCAGTTTTGTAGGACCAAGGACTGGGAGGGACTTTAGAAGTCAATTAGCCCAAACCTTTTTTTTATAGGGAAGGAAACTGAGGCCCAGGGATGTGAGGTGATGTGTCCAAAGTCTTTGAACTAATAAATGTATCATCATTTACTCCACCAGACTTCAGAGTTAATCATAACTTCCTTCTATCTTCTTTTGGGTTCCCCACTGTAGAGGAGTCCTCCCTGAGCACATTCCTAGGAACTCACCCCCAGGCTAGGGTGAAAGGTGTAAATGTTGCCAGTCAAAGGACAGAAAGAGGCATGGCTTGGAAATAGCTTTTATGCTTGTTATGTAGCCTCAGCTTACATATAGGAGTGAGAATAAATTATTTTAAAAGTCCTGAACTCACTGTTTATTTGATATTTTAAAACTGATTTTATATATATATGTATATATATATATATATATACATATATATATATACACACCCATACATACATACATACATACACACACATATATGTATATAATATATATATATATATATATACATTTTTTATATATATATATATATATATATATATATATATGTGCGTATATGTGTGTATAGTGTTGTTAATGTATTTTTGCATAATGGAAAGATCTTTCCCATCCATTAAAAGGCTCAGGTGACCTTCTTGAGTCACATGGAAACCTGACTCACATGAGTCTGTGATGGGAGGAACTTGCTGAATGGATGGAACAGGAAGGGGTAGAGCAAGACTGGGAGGAAGTAAGATAGATCAGTCAGATCTGGGAGAGAGAGAGGAAGCCAACAGCCAGGACTGTATTTGCTGTTAATCCTACTCAGCAATGGGGGGAAGGCTTGGGAATGGAGGTGTCCCCTGCAGTGATAATGTGTACCAACATCTTTGTTGCTATGAAGGATTCAGTTTTCTGGTGTTGGGATTTGGCTTTCTGTCTGAATAAATGTTTTACTTCTGCCTTCTATATGGAGAGTCTGTTATACTTTGTGATTCAAAACTACACTGGCATATTCAAGTTGCCATAGGTGCTGTGAATATTGCCTTGGCAATACATATGTGTGTGTATTGAAATCAACAAAAATTTATTTTTGTCTTCACCTCGTCTAGCCACCCTGAGAGGGAAGAGGAAGGAAAATAAAACCCTTGTAATATATATGTAGAGCCAAGCAAAAGAAATTTCTGCTTTGGTCAATATCCAAAAATGTGCATTTCACTCTGAATATTTAATGTAGAATCATTCTTCATTGTCCTCTAGAATCGTGGTTAGTCATGATATTGATCAGGATTCTTAAACCTTTCAATGTTCATTTTTATAGTGTGGTTATTATTGTATCAACTGTCCCATCTCTGTATCAGTTCATTTCATTTGGCCAGTTGTTATATCTTCCTTTCCTTTTTATCATCAGCAAGAGAGTTCATGTATGTCAGCAGGAATAAAAACTCCTAAGAGACAGGAGCTGTTGGTGTCCAAAACTACCTTTGTGAATTTTGATCAAAACAACTGCATTGCCATAAGAACCTGCTCAAGCTGTTATCGAGGACAAGGTGAGTTCTAGGAGTACATGATCTAGAAAGGAATTGAGACTAAAATGCAACAGAGTATAATAAAACAGAGGTTAGCTAATAATTGCTTTTTTGGGGGCAATTGAGGTTAAGTGACTTGCTCAGGGTCACCCAGCTAATAAGTTTTGGAGGTCAAATTTGAACTTAGGTCCTCTTGACTCCAGAGCTGGTTGCTCTATCCACTGCACCACCTAGCCACTCCTAATAATTACTTCTTAATCGTGGAAATATATCAACTGAGACATCAGATAAAGTATGAAAAAAGGAAAATCCTGCTGAACAATCTAGAGATGAAAGGCTTATGAACTAGTTACTTAGATCTTCTAGCCCCAATTCTAGAATATTGGTATTCTTGTTATTGGATAGTAGAACTATTCAAATTCAGGATAATTTATCATCTCCACCCCAGTCTTCACACACGAATGGAATGAACAAACAAAAAAGTCTAGGGAAGCTTAAAGGTTATTTCAACATAACAAAAGGTAAAAGGAAATAGTTGGGAACCTGACCTATTGGTCATTATAAACAAATCAGCCAAGTCATTCAATCAGAGGGAGTCAGTTTTGGAAGAAAGTAAATTCTGCTCAGTTAGCATTAAGATTCCTTTGACAGCACTCCCCTCCCCCCCTTTTTTTTAATACCATAAAGAACTTTATTTTTTTGGCATGGAATTCATATTCATATTCCATTGATGTTATAAAGGTACTAATAATATAAAATATAGTTATTTGGAGGCCAGTATTTCATATTATGAAAAAGCTCTTCAGGAGTTGCTTTGCTACTTCACAGTTTTCTTGAGATGCTGAATAAATCAATGACAGGAACCACTGTGTAATGAAGAGTACTCATCTTTGAATCAAAACCTTACTAGCTGTGTGACCATCAGCAAGTAAGTCACTTTTCCCATCTGTAAAGTGGGTATAATGAATGCTATTTGCTCTACCTGTTTCATGGTTTTTGTGAGAAAAAAATCATTTTAAACCATAGTATAGTATCAATATGTGTCTTATAGTGATTACACAAGTGTTAGCTCTAAATTTCTGTGTCCTTGGGCACATCTCCGCTGAATGGTCTCTGATGTTCATTTCATCCCAGATTTCTGGGATTTTTTTTGACATGATCTCTTCTGCCAAAGGGTTTAAAATTTAGTTGGAGAAGTAGGAAATAATAATATTGATGATAGCGATAAAAAGACAAAGCAATAAGGGGAGTGCCAAAGGAGTGAATTAGACAGTAAATGCTCCCCAGAGTCAGCAGAATGTAGTTTAGTTTTGGTGGAATGTTTAGGGAATTTGTGAAAGACAAAGTGGCAGAAGGTAGATTGAGAAAATCCTGGTGACCTTTTGTGCTAGACATTTTCTCAGGCAGTAATGTCAGTTTCAAGAAGCTGGGAGACACAATGGACGTGTTGGGCATGGAGTGAGGAAGACTTGAATTCAAAATGATGCCAGATACTTACTAGCTGTGTGACTCTGAACCAGTCACTTAACCCTGTTTCTCTCAGATTCCTCATCTGTAAAATGAGCTGGAAAAGGAAATAGCAAACCACTCTGCTTTCTCTGCCAAGAAAACCCCAAAAGGGATCATGAAGAGTCAGACATGACGGAACAAAGATTTTGACAGACTGCAATGTTGGGTCTAAAATTAGAGAGATGACTATCAAGTTATATAATTTATACCTGAGCTGAAAAGAAAAAGTTAAAACAACAAAAATTCAAAACAAAACAAAACAGTATCACAAGTATGAGACAGAAGAGTATGAGTAGAAATTAGTTTACTTAAAGAAGATCTAGGAAATTCAATGTGTTATGAGTTAAAGAGTGTGATATACCAACCAAAGAAACTGAACATGATTTTAGGCTACATTAAGAGAAATATGTTGCACAGGGCCAGGCAGGTGGTGGTCTCACTGTTCTCTATCCTAGCCAGGCTACAGTATCTGGAATAGTGTGTTCTGATTCTAATGTCATATTTTAGGAGAGACACTGATGTGCTACAGAGAATGGCCGAGAGGCTAGAGACTATTACATAGTGGAAGTATTTTCTAGTTATTTGTTTTCTGATCCTTTTCACAGGGGTAAGAATCTAACAAATTGAAAGTCCTGGTCAAATGCATTATTTAATGCATGTTTCTTATCTATAGCTAATCTAAATCTATCTACAGATACATAAATACATATATACATTTGGAGATGCCTATGTCTATATCTATATTGATATATACATCTCCAAATCTGTCTCTATCTCTCTGACTTGTCTCTGTCTTTTTGTCTCTTTGTCTCTCTCTCTTTCTGTCTCTCTGTATATGTGTATATACTTTAAAGTTTAGATACTGGCTTAAGAGTTAAGAAATTCATACCATGGACAGAATTAATGACCTCTTTTTTTATTTGTTCCCCTCAGCTCTAAGAATTCATTGGTAAGAAAGGTCTCTCAGATCCCAGCCCAAGGCAATGAGAACAGACCCATCTCTATGAGGTGAATAATACATTAGCAAGGTCAGCCCTGGGGTGAGCCAGACTCTCTTTCCCTTCCTTCTCTCCCTCACCAATTATAATTCTCAAAGATCCCAAAGCTTGGCTTTGGGAATAGGAGAAACAGATAATACCAGCAGTCATTTCCCTAGAATCTCTGGGAAGAGAGGAAACTGGTGAAATATTACCCACAAATATCAGAGAAGTAAAAGATAAGCCTATAGATACAGATATAGATAAAGATGATATAAATGTAGGTATGTACATGGGGAAAGTTGGGAACCATTTTGCTACTGTCATGCAATGAATTGGATCCAGATGTTATACTACATGACTCCAAGACTGTACAGCATAGGAATTGGAAACCTAGTTGGTAAGATAAGAACATCTCTTACAGAAGGAGGTAGCAGCTGCCTTTTGAGCCTTACAGACCACAATCAGTTTTGACTACAAATATCTTTCATTCATTTGTGTAGTGCTTTCAGGTTTACAAAGCACTTTATAAATATTATCTCATTGTGTCCTCACAACTCTGGAAAGTTATTCTTCTTCCCATTTTACAGATGAGGAAGCTGAGGCAGACAGATTAAATGACTTGCCCTGTTAGTAAGTGTGTCAGGGTGGATTTGAACTCAAATCTTCCTGACCCCAGTCTCAATTATTTATCCATTGCACCTACTCAGATTTTGTGCACTGATTGTTTTTTGTTTCTCTTGTGTGGCTCCTGGCTTTAGAGAACATTTGGTACTAAGTCATGGGGAGAGTTAATAGGATAGTATGATCATGGTTATTGTTTCTGCTTGCATTTGAACCCCTAGCACTTGCCACAGTGCCTGACACATAATAAGTATTCAATAAATGCTTGTTGACTTATTCATTGTGTCCAGGTGTTTAAAAAGTAGCAATATTTTGTCTAAATTCAATATGTGTTGTATGCATAGATGTTATTGAAAAGAGAATGTTGGGCTATCTCCAGTCATCCTGATGAATATCTCTGGTCACTGAACTCAGATGGCTCTGCAGGAGAAGGGAGGCTGGTGACTTGCACAGCCCTCCCTCACTAAAAACAAAGTCAAGTGCAAGTCATGTCATTATTTCTCTGATGGCATGGTCTTCTTCGGCAATGAAGGATGAACACAACAACAACAATGTAGGTGCTCCGTAGGGTCTTTGTGTCAGCAGGGACTCTTATATAGAGCCTGGCCCTTAGCTTTTTGTCTACCAATGAATCTGACATCATTTCCACATGGAAATTTAGGGAAAGCAGAGGGCAGTTGAGAAGTCCCAAGAGTTTGGGAAATGTCTTTGACTGTACTTTTCACCCAAAGGATCCATGAAAAATCCAGAATCCTAGTATGCCCCTGAATTAAACAAATTAAATTCATTTTAACAAGCATTTACAAACTGGCCCTTATAGAGCACAATCTGTGCTACTAACTTGGGAAACAAAAAAACAAAACAAAACCAAAATCCATTTGATCATTTATAAAGGGAAACCTAAGTCTTAGCAGTATCATAAAGAAGTATACTTAGACATTTTCCTTCCAAATAAAATCACTGGGACAATAGCAATGAACTTTGTTAGAATATTAACTCCTTGAAGTTAGAGAGTGTTTTATTTCTGTTCTTGTCTGCTCAGCTCCTAGTACCATGCCTAGAATATAAATAATTACTAATCAATTGATTGATTAGTTGATGTTGTGAGACTTGATGAGTTTTTTTTAAACCTCTTTTCTATTTTCAGGTGGATTTACTGTGAAGACTGAACAGCTGAAGTTTCTAAACTCTCCTCACCGAGTAGCATTCCCATTTCCTCATGCAGCTATTATAGAAGACCTAGATGGCTCTGTTTCTGGGAACAATAGAAGTTACCTTCTTGCCTCTGCAGAAAACCTTGCTTCTTCTTGTCAGGTCAACCAAAGTTTTGGTCACACTGTCAGGGGCAGTGTTTGTGGTCCAGACGTAATCTTTCATCGCATGTCTATTGGCTTGTAAGTATGAGTTCTCTCCATTCTCACCCAAGAGAAAACAATAAACATACACTTCCTTGGGTCCCTTCTAAAGGGAAATAGTTTCTCATTTTCTAGATTTAACTGATTGGCTAACAAGAATAGTACATCAAGGGATGGGGAAGAAATATTTAAGAATTATGTTTGCCCAAGTTATCTTTTATACCAGTTACCCTGAGATGTTTTTGGGAAAAGACCAAAGGCCCCTAAACTCTAATTGGCATTTTGGATGAACAAAATTCACTTCTACAACCTTCTGACTAACAGGAAACTTGAAATAGATTTAAATTAAAAATGTTGTTTAAAAAGTTTCCAGCAGCGTCCGTTCTCATTTATATTCCCTTTGCCCAAGTGCACCCAAAGTGTTCACTGTGCTCCAGGGTAGCAATTGCTGCAGTCTCCCATTACTTGCAAAGTTGCTTCCCTCCAATTCATTTTTCCCTTGTTAATTTCATGAACTATTGGATTCATACAATATATTTACTATTAATATGGGAGAAAGCATTTCTTTGTTATACTGCTCAGACTACCATTAAATCAGCAGCCTGGCTCTTTATAATGTATAATAGGGTGGCCATTGCTCTTGCTAAACTTGAAGTTGATGGTTGCCAAATGATCGATCAGGTTTCTGTCTTTTTAATTTTTTTTTCCTTATCTTCTTCCCTCCCTTTGTTTTCAGGTATCTTATTTCCTTGTATTGTGATCTATTTAAATATAGTGAGCCAATCCTGGTCTCACTAACATTTTATTTGAATAGATAAAATTGAGGTGATGACATGAGATAGAATGATTTCTGAGTAGCCTTTTCTGATGTGTCCAGTTTTATTCTAGTTTCATCAGCTTGAAAAATGTTCATTATTAACTTCTAAACTTATGCTCAATGTCAGAGGGTCACCATGGTTAAAAAATTCACCTAGTAGCCAGCCTTCTAGGGATGAATCTTCTCATACATAGCTAAACTGGTCCCTGGACAGCTTACTCAGTCCATTAAATGCAGGGTGGTACTGGAAGCATTCCTGTTTGTTAAAATATGACAGACAGTGTTTTACTGTAATAGTTTTCAAAATCCCAAAGCTAACTTCACACCCATGAGGAAGCATTAAGAATTTGTGAAGGTATATAGATGTGATATCTAATGTTGGTGAGCATCAGTGACTTGAAGATATACAGCACCAATATAAGGAGTTTCCTTCAAATTTCCTGTCATGATTCCTGACTGAAACTTGGCTTTTGTCAGAACCTGGTGACCTGGTTCTAGTTATATGGTTATCTAAGTGATTCTATGGAAGACATTATATAGGTAAAGTTACTCCAACACTTTACTGCTTTAGAATTATATAATTCTGCAGTCTGTTTTTCATAAGGTGAAGAAATCAAATTAGTCGACTTGGAAACCATATCATGTGATTAGTAGTACTCATTCATGTCGCATCCCAATGTAAGCTTCGAAAACTTTCTTAACAGAGATGATCCTGGTTGCATTTTGATATAAAACTCCTTGAGGGCAGGGGACTCTTTCTTATTTTGTCATTGTATGTCCAGTTCTAAGTATGGTGCCTGGTACATTTGTTCTTGTTGAGTTGCTCCAGTCATGTCTGACTCGTTGTCACCCCATTTGGGGTTTTCTTAGTCAAGATACTGGCTTGGTTTGCTATTTCCTTATCCAGATCATTTTCCAGGTGAGGAAACTGGGGCAAATAGGGTTAAGTGATTTGCTCTGGGTCATACGGCTAGTGAAAGTTTGAGGTTGGATTTGAATTTAGGTCTTCCTGATTCCTGGCCTGGTGCTCTATCCAGTACCTAGCTGCCCACCTTGTGCATTTTAGGCACTTACTATATGCCTATTGGATTAAATTGTGTTGGATGACTTATTAGCCCTCGGGATCTCCTCGGGTTCATCCCATCCTGCTTCCAGTCACTTCTAGCTTCTTGTAGTTAGTGCGTAGTCATATGTAGTCACATATATGTTGAAATGTCTTTCTAAACCTATCAGAATGTTAAAGTAATGGAAATTTAGTACAATTTAAAAATTGATTAAACATCTGTTAAGGACCTACCATGTGCCATGTACTGTGCTAGATGTGAGGGATAAAAGATCAAAAAATTAAAGAAATACTTACCCTCAGGGAACTTACATTCTCTTAGAAAGATGCATATTTCCTTATTTTCTTGAGAGGCAGAGGTTGATTTAATGTGTCATCTTGGCAGAAATGCTTTGAGAGAGTAGCTCCAAAGTCTTTTGCAGGAATAATGAAGTAGATGAGGTTATTTTTCAGCTGTCTGTTGCTAGAGAAGATTCTACTACCTTAACTTCTACATCCCTCTGTCTCCTTTCCTCTCTCCTATCCTGTGCACAGAGGGTGGGTACTGACATGTTCTGTGAAGGTAGAGGGCAATGATGCCCCCTTTTCCTATAGCTTCCCTGCTTGTATGTAAAGATCACTTTTGCATCTAAAGAGTACTTTAGACTGAGGAGGTGACACCAAAATGGCAGAGTGAAGGTAATATTTTTATAGAGCTCTCCCTTCTACAATAACTTTTTAAAAAAATGCCAAATCAAAACCAATAAAGTGTTACAATGAGTCATATTTTCAGCCCAGGCAGCTTAGAAATAAAGAAAGAGAGGTCTTCAGACACAGGGGTGGGGGTTAGATGGGAGTGTGAGTGAAAGAGGAACCAGCTATGGACTATGACACTAGTAGTGCTGGGAGCAATGTTGCTCCCAGGGATGATAAGTGACTGGTTAGAAGGAGAACCCAAAGTACCTGTCCCAGGACTGGAAACTGGAATAGGTGCTTTCTGGTAATTTTGTCACTCACCTAGTTCTAGATTATAATTCCAGGGCAGAGAGGAATGGTTGTTGTGAGGGAGCAGGTATTCTACCTGAGACCCCTCCATGTATCATACCACTTTGAAAGCATTGAAAAGTTACAGGCCTCCACTGAGCTGTGAAAGAGGCAGAAGGACACAAGAGACAAAAACTCAGGTCAGACATCCTTCTTACCCCTAGAGATGATCAGAGTCTAAGTGTAACATAAAGACCAAAATCAAGAGATAGGCTGGAAACATGAAAAAACAACAAAAAAGAACCTGATCATAAAAATCTATTATGGTGACCATGAAGTGCAATGTACAAACTCAATAGACAATGACTTGAAAAAAAAAACTACAAGTAAGGCCTCAAAATGAAAAATAAGTTCAGATTGCACATGAGGCAAAGGAGATTTCCTAAAAGAGCTAAATAAAGAGATGACAAATAAAAGAACAAACATTATTTCAAAAATCAGATATGAGTGGAAGAGGAAAAATTGGGGAAAATGAGAGATATTCAAAAAGAAATTACAAAGAGAATTAACAGCTTGGTAAAAGAGGAAAAAAAATGAAGAAAATAACTCCTCAAAATAGAAATTGACCAAATTGTAAAAAAGAAAAGGTGCAAAACTTCACTGAAGAAAATATCTCCTTAAAAATTAGAACCAGGCAAATGGAATTTAAAGATTCAATGAAAGTCAAGAAATGATGAAATGAATGCAAAAGACCAAAAAATAGGAGAAAATGTGAAATATCTCATAGAAAAGGAGCTGACCTGAAAAGTAGACTGATGATAGATGATAAGAATTATTGGACAATTAGGCAGCTGGGTGGTACAGTGGATAGCTCACTGGTCTTAGAGTCAGGAGTAACTGAGTTTATATATGACCTCAGACACTTAATAGCTGTGTGAACCTGAGTAAGTCGCTTAATGTTGATTGTCTCAAAAAAAAAAAAAGAATTATTAGACAACCTGATCACCATAGTAAAAAAAAAAAAGAGCCTAGACATCATATTTCAAAAAAAAAAATTATAAAACTTCCTAGATATGTTAGACCCAGAGGGCAAAGTAGGAATTGAAAGAATTCACTGATCACACCCTGAATGAAAACTCCCAAGGAATATGATATTCAAAATCCAGAGCTCAAAGATAAAGGTAAAATTATTGCAGCAAGCAGCCAGAAAGAAAATATTCAAATACCATGGAGCCAACACTTGAACCTGACTTTCATCTGAACTGGTTCAAGAGGGGAAGAATTTATATACACACATACAACTGAATATAAAAAAATCATCATACCCAATAGGGAGAGAGGGTAGATTACGAAAGGCAGTAGTTAGAAGCAAAACAGACTTTTGAGGAGGGGTTATGGTGATAAAGAGAATCATAAGTAGAAGAGAACAGGATGGGGAGATAGGCATAGTAATCCTAACTGTGTAAGTGAATGGGATGAACTCATCCATAAAACAGAAACGTTTAGCAAAATGTAGTAGAAACTTGAATTCAATAGTATATTGTTTACAAGAGACATACTTAAAACAGAAAAAACACACAATTAAAATAAAGGTCTATTATGTTTTAGCTGATATAAAAATGGCATGAGATCAATAATTATTTCTGACAAAACAAAAGCAAAAATAGATCTGATTAAAAGAAATAATCAGGGAAATTACCTTCTGCTAAAAGGTGCTATAGACCACTAAACATATATGAACTAAATGGCACACACAGCCTCCAAATTCTTGAAGGAAAAGTTGAGTGAGTTACACAAGAAAATAGCCTGTAAAACTACACTAGTGAGGCACCACAATTTATCCTTCCCATATTTGGATAAATGTAATAAAGAAGAATGAAGTTAAGGAGAGAAACAGCTTATTAGAAAAATTTGATATGATAAATAAAGTTCTGCAGAATATTGAACAAAAGCAGAAAGGAGTATCCATATTTTGTAGCTGTTTATAGCACCTTCACAGAAATCAGTGCTGCATTAGAGCATAAAAACCTGGCAAACAAATTCAGAAAAAAAACAAAACATGTTCAGAATGAGTTCTAACACACGTCCAACTTATGGCAAGAGATACAGGGTTAATTGGGAGTCAAAGGATTTATGTATTGGTTGTGCTAGTAAATATTTAACAACCAGCTTTCAAAAAATGTGTCCAGGGCACAATTTTAAATTGAATAGGCTTTATTAATATTTTATCTACCATTTTCTTAAATGTCTTAAATCAACAAAACAATAAATCAAGCCATGATTTATAACATTTGCCAACTTTTGAGGTGTAAATTTTGCTCACAATGGAAAAATAATTAACTCTTACAAGTTAGTTCTAACTGACTCTAGCATAGTCTGGGCTTATACAAACTTATTCAATGATAACAACTGAAATTTATAGAACAGTTTACAAAGTGCCTTACACATATTATTGTATTAGATACTAATAATAAAACTCTGAGTTACAGGTACAATTATCTCCATTTGATCAACAAGGAAGCTGAGACACAGAGGATTGTGACTTGTCCGTGGTCACAGTAGAAGTAAGCATTAGAGACGGTATTTGAAACCACATCTTTCTTTGGCTAGAAGTTCCCCATTTTTCTACTATCTCATGCTGTCTTTTGGAGTAGGTAAGGCACTTCATCTCTCTGGGCCTCAGTTTCCCCATATGTAAAGTTGGGGCTTGGCCTAAATATACAAATGTTTTGTTTTTTTTTCTTTTAAATTAGGAGTGGATGGGAAGGAAAGAAAATAAATTCTTGCTAATTGAAAGTAAAATTAAAATTAAAAATGACCCATAAGGTTTCTTTGAGTTTGAAATTTCATGGCCTACTTGCAATGGAGTAGGGGTCACCTAGCAAATATGGTTATTTTATTTTTTCTTGTGATAAGTTGTATCTCAATACCCACCCACTATTTTAGCTTGAATAGCCTGCCATTAATTATCTTTTGATGTACTCCCTATCTTATCTGTATTTGAGTCACAGTTTTTGAGGATAGTGACTGTGTCTTCACATTTCCAAACCTAGCATAGAGCATTCCATAGAAGAGGCGTTCTGTAAGTATTAGTTAGTTGGTTGGCTTGCAGAAAGCTCTGTATCATAACTTTGATTCCAAGACACTTGATCGATGCTTTACTTTGAATTTCTTTTTTTAAGAAAAAAATCTATCATTCACCATAATGCAGTTTTAACATTTGAAAAATATAGGCAACCTGCAGATTTGTTTCTTCTCCATTACCTCTTTCCCAGGTTAGTGCATGCTTCTGTAACGCTTGCCACTTTGCTGCTTTTGTGTGATTTCAATCTGATATCCAGGTTGTCTGAAGGATGTAAATAACTGATGTTCATAATAGTTAGTATTTGAGGTGAAGGGATGACACTTACCTCTTGAAAGGCATTGCATGTTATTTGCTTCACTGAAATGAGAAAATGCTTCACTGGCATGAAGACTGCTGTTTTAGCTCTTTCTACAAAAGTCTCCATCTTTCCTTGACATTGACATATGTCTCCCATGAATACTGCAGATATCAAGACTGTGTTCTTATCCCAGTTTTTTTCCACAAGTGTTATTCATCCCCAGTAACCAGGGTAGTGTAATCTCCTCTACTGGAAGATGGAAACTTAATTTATAGGATCATAATTTAAACAAGAGAAAGACTAAGTGATCATCAACAAGCAAATATTTAGTAGCTATTATATTCCAAACACTGAGCTTGAAGGATGGATATAAAGATAAAATATAAAATAATAACTACTCTAAATGAGCTTACATTCTTTTTTTGGAAGGGTACCACTATACATACATACACACACACACATGCACACACATACATATATATATATAAATAAATTTATAAAGAATAAGTAGGTATATACCTACATATAAATTATAAATGCAAAATAAAAATGATCACTTAAGGAAGGAGATCATTAGGGATCATGAAAGACAGTGTATAGAAAGAGGTTCTTGAGCTGAGTCTTGAAGGAACTAAGAGATTTCCTAAAGTATAAATGAGGAGGGAATGCCTTCTAAGTATGGGGAATGAACTGTGCAAAGATACGGTCATGGGAGATGGATCTTGGTATATGAGAAACAAAGAGAAGGCAATTCGGTTGTACTAAAGAGTACAGGAAGGGGAACAATGTATAATAAGGCTAAAGATATAAGCATGGGAATAGGTTGTGAAAAGCTTTAAATGCCAAAGATAATTAAGTTTTGTTTTTAGAGTAGGGGAATAGCACAGCCAGAATTGCTTTTAAGAAAAATCACTTTGGTATCAATGTGCAAAATATACTGGAAGAAAGAGAGATTTGAGGCAAAGAAAACAATAAGGAGAACGTTATAGCAGTCAAGGCGAGAGGGGAGATGACCTAGAGTAAAGTGGTTATTGTATGAAGAAAGGGAAAGTTGCCAATTCAAGATATATTGAAGAATTGGAAATATCAACATTTGTCAATTGACTGAATACCTAGGGTGAGAGAAAGGAATAAGTCAAGGATGACACTAGGCTTGTAAACCTTAGTGACTAGAAGGATGGGGTGCCTATGACATTAATAGAAAATTTTGAAAGGTGAGTTTGAGGAAAAATATGACGTTTTAGGTATATTAAGTTTGAGACATCTATTATACATCCATTTCAAAACCTACAGTAGGAAGTTAGTAAGTTCATAAGAGAGACAAAGACTGAATGCATAGACTTGGCAGTTATCTCTATGGTGATTAAAAATGAACTTTTAGTATGAGAGTTATCAAGTGAGAGAATGTATAAAATATATTTTTACATTTATTTTTCCTATATTCTCTCATTTGGTGACCTAGAAAAAGGAGAAGAGGAGATGTGACAGAACTTTTGGGTACATTTACAGTTAATGAGTGTGACATACATAAAGGTCTAGCAAAAGAGACTTGGAAATATTCTTCCAGAGAAAGGAGGGAGGAAGAGAATGAAAGAGGGAGAAAAAGACAGAGATAGAAAGACAGAGAAAGAAATACAGAGAGACAGAGAGATGTTATGAAAACCCAGAGAGGAAAGAGTATCTAGAAGAAAAAAGTTGTCAACAGAGTCCAGATGTGCCAAACAGATTAAGAAGAGGACTGAGAAGAGACTAACAGTTTGAGAGGAGATAACTTAATGACTTTAGAGAAAGTCATTTCAGTTGAATGATTAGGTCAGAAACCAGACAGCAGAGAGTTTAGAGAGAGTGAGAGAAGAGGACAGAGATGCTTTCATCTGTACAGTATTTTACATGTGCTGTCTAATTTGATCCTCATAACAACTATTCTATTTATTGTCACTGTTTCACAGATAGGGAAAGTAAGATTGAGATAGTATAAGAGACTTTCCTAGGCTCATAGAGCTAGTAAATATCTAAGACAGGATTTTAATCTATAGCTTCCTGATTTCAGGTCTAATGTGTTATCAATTAAACCATGCTCAAAATAATATTATGCCATTTTAGACAATGCAAGGAAATAATATTTCAAATCCTCTAATTAAATTCACATCATTAAAAATCAAGCAGACATTCAAGACCAAACATAAAAACAAGGTCATTTTCATCCTGAAAAAAAATCCTTCGTTGACTCGCTCATGCCAACTTTGGTCTGCTTCCTTCCTAATTCTGCCAGAGAGGAGGAGGTTAATGCTCTTGTTTATCACCTTGATTCTTAGATCTTGGCTAATATCCTCTCCTGTAGTGCATGCGTTCAGTTTTTACCTATGTAGCAGCTCTTAATGTGTCAGTGTTCAAAGTATGAGACACCCCCTGCTTCTGCGAATTCAAAAGTAGAGAAGAGTTCAAATGGAAATTTTGGCCTAGCTTTTCCTTTAATAATCGCCTAACTCTCCTTCCTAGGGATAACAGTCATAGCATCACTAATGGTATCTCTTCAACTCTCACAACACCCCTGTGAGACAAGCAAATTCAAAGAGGTATGGTCTTCACTTGGCAGCCAGAGTGACAGAAATAAAGTCAAGTAGAAAATAATCTAGGAACCATAATGGACCACAAGCTGATCATGAGTTATCTGTGTATTGTTTTCATTTTTTAAAAGGATATAATACAATTTACTCATAAATTAAAGACAGCATTTAACCACTAGGAAGTATTCTTTCCATTGTAGCTGCTATGAAGAAAAGTGCTAATTTGCGAAATTCGGAGAACTTAGTTTTAGCCTAGAAGAAAATAATTGAAATAAAGAGTAAAAAAATAGAAGTCATAGGGAAAGAAAGTATCAATGAATTAAGTTCATCCAAACAACAGGACAGAAGGCAAATATTTTGAGAAATAAGAATTATCATAGGGAGAAAATGTCGAACATCTATTTTCTATCTTCATTGAACAAGAAGAAATGGGGAAACATTTCTCTTACATCATAGTCTATATATGGGTATAAAGACCTAGAATATCATAGGTGGTGTGAAGGCTGGTGCCATTTCTGCCCAGATGTTTCAGGTGACTTGACATGTCCAGCCTCGCAATAACTGATGACTTCAGTAAAAAGCATTAGAATGAGCAGAAATATGGGATAAATGTTGCTATTAGTGCCACAGACTAGTTAAGAATGTGAAAAATCATGCTGCAATAACATAAGGACTCATACACTCTTAAGTCTTGTCTACCCTCTTGCGTAACTTACTCTAAGAAGGGGGATCTTAATCTTCTTTGTATCTCGATCCCTTTGGCAGCCTGGTAAAACCTATGGATCCCTTCTCAGAACAATGTTTTAAGGACATAAAATAAAATACATAAGAGAGTAAAGGAAAACAATTATATTACAATATAATCTGTGGCCAAGAAGATGGCAATCATGTATTATCTAGAGGAGGGTCAAATGATTATATAATTGAGAAGTAGTGATGAACATAAAAATATTTGGAGATATCTGCAGCAACTGCTATGTAACATGAAAATATATGTGATTTCTACTGTAAAAAAGCCCTCATCAGTATGGTGGTCTGTGGCCTATCATCATAATTGAAGGGTATGTTAAATTTCAGTTAGAGGTTAGTGAAAATAAAGGTGCAATTATTTTCTGAACCAAGTTCATGAACCCTCCCCCCCTTGAAATCTATCCATAGACACAAGTTAAGAAACTTTGTTCTAGAATGTTGGCCAAATTCTATGCATTTTTGGACTTTGAACTGGAATTTAATGGGGTTTTTTTGGGGAAAAATTTCTTGGATGCCACTATTTTCCCATTTTCAGGACCTACAGACCTAGTCTAGAAGTGAAATAATTTACTTTTGTCAAATCCACAAGGGTAGTTGCCTAGACATTATGGTCCCTTCATGACAGAGTTAATATAAAGAAGTCAAAGCAATGGACATACATACCAACACATAGCCATTCCACTAAAAATAGTTTGTAGTGTTCAAAATTTCCATTTTCCCCCCTTTGCTTGATAACAGATGAGAACAGGAGCAGTGATGAGCACTAGTATCCAGTAGACGCTTGCAGCACCATTTGAGGGTTGGCTATTATGATGGGCTCTAGTTTAGGACATGCATAATGATACACAGTGTTATGGATCCTCAGGATAAGTAAGCTAATGGTAAACATGAACCAAGGAGCTAATATTTGTTCTAGTTGGTATTGTTGATTGGTTTAGCAAATCCTTTGTGGGCAGTAGACATGCAACAGTTCTGCACAGTACACTTGCACTAAATTATATAACCATTTATACAACTGGTATAGCAAATTGGTGTTTAAACAGAAAGATTCTAACTAGAAATTCCTCCATATTTCTAAAGCAAATTGTCCCCCCCAGTTGAAACTTGCTTGGTTATAAGGCTATTCCCACCTCACTCTCTGCATTCCCTCCAAAAAAAAAGAAAAGAAAAAAGGCACATAGAAGATATATTATTCTGCCAACCCCTTTAGTCTACAAAAGCTGCTGTGAATGCAAAGCAAAGAGTTAATTTTGCAAATGGACTGGTTGCCTCCTGATTTTTCGCACATAAAGCCAGGAGAAGTTCAGGGAGGGACGTCTTCTCCCAGTAATGAAGCTTTCTGCTGCTAATGGCCCATGCAGACTCCCTTGGCTCCTCCAAATTAGAAATACTTTTGTGTTCCTGTGCTTCATTAACAGTAAAGAGAGGTAGATTGGTGGCTATTTAGGGCACGGTGAAATTGGTGGCTATTTAGGGCAAACGAAAATTGTACTAATTATGGTTGGGAAATTCTCTTCGTGGTGCGGTTCCACTTTTGATGTTCCTTTGGCACTTTACAGAAATTGCCCGCTGCTAGTTCTGCTATAGTTTGGCCTAGAAGAATGTGAGCTCATTCAAACTTCATTTTTCTACTCGTTAGATGGTCACTGAAATACCCTGGGTAGAGTGGGGGGGTAGATTTTTTAAAATTACTTTCCAGACTGTACTGTGTATTTCTCATTTCCACTGCTTGTCCAGAACTACCCTGCTTATCCCTCTGTATTTAAAAAAAATGACAGTATAGATTTCATGAAAAATCTCATCCCATTTAAACTTCTGGGCGCAAAGAAGGTGATTAGGTAATGCTGATGGGTGACACCATTTCTTGTAGGATCTAATCAGTCTTTTCCAGCATATCTACCTAGAATCTACAGCTTACTCCTTTGTGGGGGAGGGAGGTAGCTTTGTTAATAGTTCCAGATTAGTCAAGTCAAATCAACAAGTATTTATGAAGGACTTAGATCTTACAGATACTTTGCTAAGTGCTAGGCATATAAAAATACAGTTTTTGCTCCTAAGAAACTTAACTTCTAATGAAGAAGACAATGTCTTTCTTCCCAAAGAAGCATTGGACCTGAAATCAGGAGATGGGGCTGGGCCTTGGTTCTCTGTGACCTTATTCCTTAATTTAAGTAAGTCACTTAATTTTCCCTGTTTCTTCATCTTTAGTATGAAGGATTGGGCCTACAAGTTAAAACTTTTCTGACTATGAAATTTCATTCTTCTAAAAATATTGCCATCGACTTGATTTACCATCACAGCCCATCCCTACTTTCTCTTGCCCATTTATGTTTCTTTCTGTTGTTGCCCAGAGACAACAAATTATTAATGGATTCTACTGCCTAATATAGCATTTTGTATAAGAGAATAGAAAGAACAGGTCTAGTGGTTTGCCCCAATTAGGACCCTTTGGCTCATAAACGTGATCCAACTAAATTTAGTGGAAATAATGACTTCCCTTTCACCCCTACCCCATCCTCTGCCCCTCACTGAACTCCTTTATGTCCTGTACTTGGTGATATTCCAAAAAGGGAAAAGTAGAGAAATTGACTCATTTCTGGCATGTGAACATGTGTTTATGCTTTGGAGTGTACTTATAGAACCCAATCTGATCAGAAGGGAGGGTGAGACTGAGAAGGCTTAGGGAAGTAGAGAAGTAGAAACAGTAGTGTGTACTTTCCAAAAAATATTTGAGGTATCTAGGAGAAGGAGAAAGTTTAAGAATATAGTCCTTAGCACATGCTCCTAACTCTTCACTCTTTCTCTTTCACCTCTCTCTTTTTCCTGCTTCCTTTCCAGTCACCCTTTGGTCCTCTGGGTTAGGTTTCCTTTAGCAAAGGTAGCAGTATTTTATGTTTCCTCTCAGTTAGTCAAAGATAGCTGAGAAAACTTTTTCCCCCAATTTGTTTATTTTTAGTTTCCAACATTCACTTTCATAGGTTTTAAATTTTCTTCCCCTCCCTCCTCAAGACAGCATGCAATCTGATATGGGCTCTACACATACATTCCTATCAAATATATTTTCACATTAGTCATATTACATAGAAGAATTATAATGAAGTCGAGAAACTATGATAAAGAAAAAACAAAACCAAACAAAATAAAACAAAGAAAATAGTCTGCTTTGCTCCTGCATTCAGATTCCATAGTTCTTTCTCTGTATGTGGATAGCATTTTCCATCATGAGTCCTTTGGAATTATTTTAGGTCCTTGTATTGCCGAGAATGGCTTAGTCTATCAAAATCAGTCATTGAACGCTTAGGCTATTTCTGTGAACAACATTTTCCTGGTTCTACTCATTTCACTCAGCATCAGTTCATATAAGTCTTTTCAGGATTTTCTGGAGTCCGCCTGTTTGTCATTTCTCATAGCACAATAGTATTCCATTACATTCATATACCACAATTTATTCATCCATTCCCCAATTGCTGGACATACGCTCAATTTCCAGTTCTTGGCCACCACAAAAAGAACTGCTTTCAATATTTTTGTAGGTGGGGGGGCGGGATCTTTTTCCCATTTTTATAATCTCTTTGGGATACAGCCCTATAAGTGGTATTGCTGGGTCAAAGGATATGCACATTTTTATATCCCTTTGGGTATAGTTCCCAATTGCTCTCCAGAATGGTTGGATCAGCTCACAGATCCACCAACAAAGAATTAGTGTTCCATCTTTCCCACATCTTCTCCAACATTTATCATTTTCCTGTTTTGTCATGAGAAAGCTTTTTAAATTGCAAATTGTATCTAAAACATCTGGAAGTATGAGTACATGGGAACAAGGAATTTGTCATTCATATACGTACTATCTATATATTGTATCTTATTTATAAACCATTTTCTACCTTCTTCACCTCCATCAGGAACCAAGAGTACTTTAGATGTATTATTATTTCTACTTTGTTTTATCATTGCTGACAGTTTATCTCTTTATTTATTTGACTATAACAAAGAATTAAATATTTTTTGTATAGACCAATGATCATTTACTGGTAAACAGACATATTTTTACCTAGACACATTGAGCCATTCTGTGGTTGTTCAAGTCTTCTAATAGCTCACATTTAGATAGCACTTACTATAAACTAGGCACTGTGCTAAGCACTTAATTATTTCATTTGTTCCTCACAACAACCATGGCAGATTATTTATTATGCTTGTCCCCATTTTACAGATAAAGAAACTGAGGCAAACAAAGTTTAAGTGACTTGTCCAGGGTCACATAGCTAATAAGTATCTGAGGTTGGATTTGAACTCAGATCTTCCTGACTCCAGGCCCATTGCTCTATCCACTACATCACCTATTTATTTGATGCTTTTTTAAGGCCACTTTTTGCTTCACAATGCCTCTTCTGGTAGAATCCTTTCTTGCAAAAAATAAATAGAGTCAAAACAAATCAACATGTTGACCGTGTCTGAGAATGTATGTCCCCTTCTGTATTTACACTTCATCATGTTTCTCCCAAGACAGAGAAAGCATACTTCATAATTAGCCCACTGGAGCTAATTATATCACTTCATTGATCTGAGTTTTTGATACTTTTGGTGTTATTTTTCTGACTTCCTTTCTTTTTCCTCTTCCTCCTCTCCATCTACCTTGGCATCTTAAAAGAATCTTAGCTTTGAGGCCCCACCATCATGATTGGTAACTGTCTAGCCAGATCACTATCTCAGGTCCAAGAAATGGACTCATTGTGCTGAGAAGGAAAAGCTACAATTTAGCTAAGGAGAACCTTGAAATCTAAATTCCATTAAAAGTGTGTCTCAATTTGAATCTGCTTTCCTCTGGTCTCTATTTGCATTATTGCCTACACTTTTGAGGAGAATGTTTTGGACCAGCTGGACTTTCTATACTACCTGAAAAAATTCCCCTTACTAAACTGTAATCAAGTCTGATTGACTAATTGATATCAACTAATGATCATCAGTAAAGTTCATTGGTAGAGTTTATGAGAGATATACTACCGCCCCAAATCCTCAGGGGTTACTTCTAGAAACCTGATGGGGAGATAGAACAGCCACTCCCTGGGAATTCATTGTTCTATCATTGCAAGTCAGGGTTAGGAGAATGGAGGTTAGCTACAGAACTGGGAATAAAGCAACTGACATGGAACAAAGAAGACTCATGTTCCTGAGTTAAAATCTGACCTCAAATACTCACTGTGTGACCCTGGACAAGTCATGTAACACTGTTTGCCTCAGTTTCCTCATCTGTAAAATGAGCTGTAGAAGAAATGACAAACTACTCCAGTATCTTTGCCAAGAAAACCCCAAACGGGGTCATGAAGAATTGGACATGACTCAAAAATGACTGTACAACCACAGAGCATGTTTACTACAAATGCAAGATAGTTTTGGGAATGAGGGCATAAGTAATTAGAAGGATCAGGAAAGATCTCACCAGGGCAAATAGATGGTGAAGTGGATAGAGTACTGGAGTTGAATTTAGAAAGACTCAAGTTCATATATGGTCTTGGACACTTACTACCTCTGTGACCCTGGCAAATCACTTTAATTGCTATCTGCCCGAGTTTCATCTAATAGCACCCAGGATTGTTGTGAAGGTAAAATTGAATAACATTTGTAAAATTCTTCACAAACCTTTAAGTGTTATATTAATAATAGTAGGTGGTACTTGAGTTAATCTATGAAGCAAACCACTGATCTGTAAAGCTTCACCATTAAGGAGGAAGAACATTCTAGACCAGTAAAAAAGCAGGGTGATGGAAAACGGAGTATTAGGGATGAGGAACATAAGTATGCTAGAAAGTCTGTACTATAGAGTTCAAGTATAAGCAGGTTATAGCCTTTATCACCAATGATAATTTGTGTTTGTTCAAGAAGGGACAGAGGTGCTCTTGTAAATATTGAACAATCAACCTTCTGAAAAAAAGTGCACATGAAAACACTTTTAAGTTTAACCTGCATTATTAACATTTTATTCATTATTTTCTAAGTCTAGACCAGTAGTGTCAAACAAAAAACAAACAAGAACCAACTGGCATCACTAAACTGTCTATAAAGATCCCTGGGGCTACATCTTGACTTAGAAAACCACATATTAACATTACATATGTTCTATTGTATTTTACTTTATTTGGTTAGCTATTTCCCCATTTTATTTTAATCTAGTTTAGAATTCTTATAAGCCCCATTCCTACTAACATTATGTTTGACAGCTTTAGATAATCCACAGAATCATAAATGAAGCCCTGCTTTGTTGTCTCTGCCAATTTCTAACGTGTAAATGCTCATTTAATAATCACCTCTCCCAATCTGGTTTGAGCTGGCTCCAGCATGAAATAGAATGGATCATTGTGTATAGATATAGCTATGTGTGACTAGAAAAGAACATGAGTTACTTGTATAGCAAGAATGAGAACAGTCAGCTAGCCTGAACACTAACACATTAGATGGATCCTTTTGGGAAAGTTTTCAGAAAGATACAGACAAGAATCATACAGGATAAGAATGGATCATGCATGGATGGGTTATATTCGCTTCTGGTAGACAAAGTATCATATTGATCCGATCATGAATTTATTGAAATAATGAAATATTATGATAAAGATAATAAATAACTTTAGAATGCTAAGCTTGGGGAGAGGAAGATCCAAATCCCACTTCTAACCCATAAACTATTTTCTGTGTACATGTTCTAGAATACAAAAATGGCCAAAGGAATAATTGTCTGATTTTTGTCTTTTCATCTCCAGTGCCCATTCTGTAATAAGTAGTCGAATAGAACTTAATTATATTGAATTGGATATTATAATTAAAATTGTCCCTATGGTAATATTGTGCTTATATATTAGTATAATTGGTAGCCGGTTGATACAATGTATGGAGGGCTGGACTTGGAGTCAGGAAGACCTGAATTCAAATCCAGCCTTGGACATTTAACAAGTTGTATGACCTTGAAAAGTCATTTAACCTCCATCTGCCTAAGTTTCCTTAATATAAAATGGAAATAATTATAGCACTTACCTTCCAGAGTAGTTGTAAGGATAAAAAGAGATGATATTTGTAAGTTGCTTTGTAAACATTAAAGCACTATGTAGATACCATTTAATATTATTACACGTGAGAGGCAGAATGAATTAATGGCTGTATAAAGACCAGTCTTTAGAGTTAGGAACCTTAGTTCTAGTTAGCCTCTGAAACATACTGACTGTGTGTTCCTAGACAAGTCATGTAACCTCTGAGTGCCTCATTTATCTAATAAAAGATACAGTGTTTATTAAAGAGCTATATTTAGCATGAAGAATTCTCACACAGATGAAATCACAGATTCTTTGTACATTTAGGTATATCCTAAAAATAGTCATTGAAAAGAGACTTTATCACTTACATGGTTAACTCATTATCCTATTTCTTAGTCTTTATTACTAGGAATTATGTCTATTTTCCTTAGAGTAAGCAATCTAAAAGGTCTAATTTGATGGACTAGGAAGGATCTTATTTCAAAACAGATTTTTTCCTTTTCATTTGTAACAGTGTTTGAAATTTCACCATTAAAATTGAATTCTTTGGGGTTAGGCCACTATGCTAGAACATTAATGTCCTTGGAAGAGACACTATGTTTATCTGTAAGTCATTTACATTTTTGCTTGAATTCCTTTCTTACTCTTTTTTTGAGAAGCCAGAGACCCAAGGGAATATCCATTTTTATTGGGGACAATTACTGAGTAAGGATTGAAGAAAAGAGGGAAGGTTAATTCTGGAATATGAGAGGATGGCCAGGTAATGCAAACTTGGTTGATGTTTTGCTGCGGAGGACCACTAGACAGCCAGGAGGCAGACAGTATGGAAGCACTGGGTACCCACCGAGGGAAGCTGGAAGCAACCAAAGACAAACTTCGGCCAAATCAAGTTTGCCTCAATGTTTGGGGGATCCAGTAGTTTTTTTTTCCCTTATGCCCAATTTAAGTCTTTTTGTTGTTATATTCCCATCACCTCTTGTTATATTCTCTAAGAAAATTTAGATATAAAGAGAAAATATAAAATAACTTCACATATTTGGTTCACTGTATATGTAATAACTCACATTTATATAATTCTTCAAGGTTGGCACAACATTTTCTTACTAGCTTCCATGGCAAGAAAGTAAAGCAGATATTATAATTCCCATTTTATAGATGAGAAAATTGACGCTCTGAGAAATTATGGTTGATGGCATGATCACAACTAACAAATATCTCAGGCAGAATTTAAACCCATGTCTCCTGACCTCAGGTTGCAGCTTCATACACTATATCTGTTGCCTTGAGGTGAATTATTTAGTCTTCTCTAATCAGATAACTTGCATTTGTTTCCTAGACGTTTTGATATGTAAGAAAGCAAGCAATTCTAGTAGGAGTAACTTTGCTCTGTGTAGCACAGAGGATAGAGCTAGAAGGTGTCAGAAGACTGTGGTGTAGGGTTTGAAATCAAGATAGAGCTAGCTGAGTTTGAATCCTTTTAATACTTGCTACCTATGTAACCCTGGGTGAATTCACTTCTTTCTCTGGGTTTCTCACCTGTAAAATATTAATAACAATATCTGCCCTGCCTACCTCACAGAATTCTTGGAAAGAAAATACTTAGTAAACCTTTCAGTGACATGATAAATGAATGTTATTATTTCATTATTTTAAAATCTAAGATTCTATAGTTGTCTAACATTCCTGACCATTTAGGAAATATCAAAATTAATAAAAGGCAAAAAGCAAGGGATGTGAATCAAAGTTTTTTCCCCCTTAATTTCCCCACCCCCCAAAAAACCCTCTTAAAATGTTCAGTTAAGGCTAAATATGAAATCTGAACATTCTTTTATTCTCAAGCATCTCTATATTTTTTATCCCTTTCATCACATTAGGGTTTAGAACATAAGAACCCTTAAAACCTTGCAAGAGATTCATATCAAATATGAAATTACCAGGAGCAAAATAACCTACTGCGAAAAATACTTTGAATGTTAGTGAATGAAAGATACTTTGCAAGCAGGGAGCTTGACCAGAGATCCAGGCTAAAATATCTATGCTTAATTATTTCTATAATTCATTAAATGTATAATTTCATACACATGGATTATACTGAAGGAGATGGAAGGCAAAACTGATAAAGTTATCCTTATGAATTTCTGTGTCCCCATCACTACTCATCATAGGATTACAGATTTGGATGTAGAAAGTATCATTTTACAGATGAGAAACCTGAGTCCAAGGGTAGTAGGGTGACCAATCTAAGATCACACAGGTAGGAAGAACCAGAATCAAGATTGGAAACTGGGTTTTGGGGGATCAAATCCAGTACTCTTTCCATGGTGCCATAATACTTGCATTATGGCTAACCTGGTGATGAACCTCTCAGAATTTAGTTAGGCAAGTTCTTGAACTGCAGTTATATGGTCTTTCATCAAGTTCATAAATCAAGTCCTTTCACTTTGGCAGGATGTTTCAGAGACACCAATTCCCTGAAATCGCCTACAAAAATATAGGGTTGCCTGCGTACACTATAATGAGGCATTAGATTAGAACTTTAAGTGGAAGGCAGATTATAAATCTAGAACTTAAATTAGACAAGACTCAGGATTTCAGAACTATAAGTTTTGGAGTTTTCTTTTCTTGATACAGTTTGTGTTTAGGGTAGACCTGGGAAAAGCATACTACAAATGTTTAACAATCCTACTACCAAACGAGAACACATGGCATATTTTAAGATTAATCTTAAATATGTTCATCATCACTTTCTAAAGTCTATAAAGCAACAAAACAATAAATCACGGCACGATTTGTGGCATTTCCTTCTTTCAGAGGTATAGATGTTTATGTTTTTAATGAAAATTTAGCAATCAATTCTCATGAGCCAGTTTGAGCATAACCCTGGATATAGGAAATATGCCATTTGTTAATATCAACTACGTTTGTCCTGATAATTTTTCAGCGATGCTACTTATCTCCTTAACTTCTTGACAATCCTAGATTCTTTTCCTGGGCATATTTTAGAAAGTTTCTTACTAGAAAAGCAGCATCTTCCTTCAGCCGAAATAAAAACAAATTCACATACAAAGATTGGTATTTAAAATGAAAAAGAGAATGAAAAAGAGACTTAAAAATTAGGGTGTAAAAGAAACTGGAAATTATGGTGGATGTTCAATACAAAAGAAAACTTCTTAAGTTTAAAGCCATTCAAAAGTAGAATGAGCTTCTTGATCAAGTAGTGAGTTCTGTATCACAGCAGGTCATAAGATTATGGGACCATAGCTTTAGAGCTTGAAGGGACTTTAGAGACCATTGAGCATAAACTTTACCTCTCCCCACACAAACACTTTACAAATGAGGAAACTGAAGGCAGAAGTACAGAATCCCAAGATAGTAAAGTCCTAATAATTACGGTAATAGTGCTTTATATAGAATTATACGTGTGTATGTGTTACACACGCACACACATATCCCTTACTTTGTATCAGGCATTCACATATATTGTCACCTTTGATCCTCACCATAACCCTGGGAGATAAGGGCTACTATTATTCCTATTTTACAGATAAGGAAATTAAGGCAGAGGATAAGTGACTTGCCCAAGGTCATAGAACTAGTAAGTATCTGAGGCTGCATTTGAACTCAGGTCTCCCTGACTTTAAATCTAGAATTCTATCTGCTACACCAGATGATAAATGTTGGGAGTTGGGAGGAGAGTTTTGAACTCAGGTCCTTTTGACTCCTAACCCTGTGCTCTATTCACTAAAGCAAATAGCTTCCTTCACTTAGAAACTGGATTATTATTTGTTGAGGATACTGTCTGCAGATGGGACTTTGTTAGGGATATCTTGGGGGAATTCCAAGGAATTTTTAAACTACTGTCTGTTGTTCTTTGGGTGTACCTGATGGCTTTTAGGGTCTATACATGTATATAATTTAGTAGAAGGGTCTGGAAAATCACTTCCTTGAATCAATAAAAAATAAGCATTCATTTTTTCCAGGTGCCAAGCACGTTATAAAGTGCTAACTGTACAAAAATCTATGCAAAACCAACTATACAAAAAACTATACAAAATCAAGAGAGTCCTAACCCTCAGGGAATTTAGAAGGAAGCAACATTTTCTAGAGGAGTAGTGACCAGGGAGAAGTGTTTTGGTTTGAGAAAACACCATGATGGTAAATAGAGCCACATGGAAGCAGAATGACACACTCTAGTCCCAATGGCAGGGTTCATTGGATTGTTGTTCTGGACCTGAGAAAGGGAGGAGTGGGATGAGAAAAGAGGAGTGGAGAAAGTACTTGGACTGTACAGGTCAGATGTCAACAAAAAATGGCCAAAGTTCAGAAGCCAACTGGATAACATGGGCCACGTGACTTATTTATAGACCCCAGGGCAGGAGTTCCAGAAGTAAAGACTATGAATTGTATAGGTATAGTAATGAGGCAATGTGGTATTAGTGTATTCATATAATCTTAGTACCTACCTCAAAGGGTATTAATGAAAATCAAATAGGATAATGTATAGAAAAAACTTTAAAGTACTATAAAATTATGTGTTTTTTAATTCAACATCACTGTGTTCTTTACATTATGTTTGATAAAGTTCAAACAGCTAAGGAAGTACAGTAGGTTGAGCACTAGATCTGAAATTAGGAAGACCTGAATTCAAATCCAGCCTCAGACACTTATTCACTCTATGACCCTAGGCAGGCCAGTTCCCCTCTGCCTGCCTAAAGTTTTCTTATCTGTAAAATGGAGATAATACTAGCAACTATTTACCAGGATTGTTAGGAGGGTCGAGGGAGATAATACTTGAAATGTACCTTAGAATGCTACACAAACCACACTTATTTCTACTTACTATTAGGTAGAATCGGTACTGAGTTAAGGCTTTATCTTTATGTCTAATATTGGGAGAATCATTGGACAAGTGAATTACACACATACCCATGCAAATATATGTATATATATATGCATACATATATTATATGTATGTTTACATAAATTACTGGAATGAAGTCTTATCTTTTGTAGACTTAATGAAACATCTTTGGGACAATTTTAGTAGTAGTGGGGATGATAAAGTTAATATATCCTTGTTCCCACAAAGTTTTTCCACTCTCCTAGTTCTCCATGCATTAATTATTTGTTTATTATATCATTCTCATCTTTTTATGAAGGTATTTTTTGAAGGTACAAGCTGCTCTTCTGCTGTTCGTTTCTATTTAGCATTCTATGGAGGGTTACATAGGTGGGTAAAATAATTGCTTTTTATAGTTAAGTAAAAATGTCTAGATGTAAACTCCTCCTGGGTAGGCTCATTGAACTCATTCTAGGAACAGTTGTAGTAGCAGATAGGACAAGAATGAAATGAACCTACTCATCCTGTTCCCACGTGATTTTGATCTCTTCTTCTAGGTCTCAGATATTTTGAATGTTTTTGATTCCATGCAGGTTGGAAATTTATGTATATGTGGTATAATGGCATTATGAAAACATTAAAATCACTATGTCTGGGCAAGTGTGGGCTACAGTTTGTTCTGTCATAATGGTCTAGTTCCAGTATAGTTTATTGATTGGATTCTCCGGAATATTTTGAGATCTGTATTTGTAGAATGGGGATTTGTCATCTGTCCATTCATGAAAGCTTCTGATGTGTAAATCCAGCCACCAGTTCATTTCATGTTTGGTATTCTGTAGATACTAACTTTTTGCATCCTTCAGCGATGTGTTAGATATCTTCTACCATGTCCTTGCATGATCTCTATTCATCACTAAATCTAGACTTCTTAAGGATCACCCTACTCTGACTTCTGCATCTCTCCATCACCTTCATCATCATCATCATCATCATCATCAACATGACCATTATCTTCATTATCATCTATTTGCCCCTTCAAGTTATTGTGGAAACATCAACGTTTGCTCTTAGAATTTAGAGCTAGAGGGGAAGTTAGAGTTCATTTCACCTAATTTTCCCTTTTCTAGACCAGGGCGCTAGGTGGTATAGAGTGAATACAGTTCAGAACCTGGAGTCATAAAGATCTGAATTTAAATCCAGCATCAGATGTTTATTCGTGGTGTGACTTTGGGCAAGTCACTTAACTTCTCTCTACCTCAGTTTCTCCAACTATAAAATGGAGATGAAAATAGCACCTACTTGTCAGGATTTTTGTAAGAACCAAATGAGATAATATTTGCAAAGTGCTTATTAGAGTGTCTGACGCAGGGTATATTCCTTTTTTTCTTTTCTTTAGTAATTGACTTGTCTAAGGTCACATAGATAGTGATGTCACAGAGTCAGGATTGAAACCCAAGTTCTCTGACTGAATCTGGTGCTCTTTCTACCATGCAAAAATTGTATATAACTTGGAAATTATAACCATTGCTACCATGATACTGAATGTTAAGAATGTCTAGCCATTCCTAAAATAGTCATGATATTTGGGAATATGGCTCCTTTATTGTTATTTATCATCATCATAATATTATTAATAATATAATAATACTTATTATTATTTGTAATATCACTTATCCTTTGTGATTCACTCAGCTACAAGAAAGGAATTCTCTCTGCTGGGGAATCCCAAACATGCTTCAGAGAAGGAAGACTTTTCAGAATCTGGGCTTCAGCCACTGGTTAATAAGAAAACCTTATTACCAGTATTAATGTATTATCTGGAACTGATAAGATAATCCTGCTTCACGATTTTAGCTTTGGCCATTTGCTTAATTAATAGCAAAAGGTCCTGACCCATATGACCTCATTAAGATTCCATTTATTAGTGACCAGAGAGCTCTGAGGATATTGCCAACCGTATCCCATCAAAGTTGTGTTAGATGCAGGAATGATCATCAAAAGATACTTTCTCCAGGGTTCTTTTGAGCTCACAGGGGTCCACCCTAGCCTCCTTTACAAAAATATAAATGACAGCAACATCACGCACTTAGTTGAGGAGAGGATAGGGACTAAATCTATGATTTCATTAGTGTGAGGAATTACCAGTGTAGGAAATTCTCTCTGTCTGTGTGTTCTCACTTTCTCTGAAACTTATTGCCTTAGACAGCTGCCTAGGGCACTGAGAGGTAAGTGACTTACCCAGGGTCACACTGCCACTGTGTATCAGAGACAGTCTTCCTTGCTTTGAGATCTTTGGAATAAATCACAACTTGCATCTATAGAGAGACCTAAAGTTTGCAAAGTATTTTACCTATATTACCTCATTTGACCCTCATAACAACTCTGGAAACCAGGTGCTATGATGCCCATTTTATAGGTGAGGAAAGAGGCCAAGAGAGGTTTGATGACTTATCCAGTCACACAGTCTTTGTGTATTAGAGGTAAGAGCTGAACTCAAGACCCTCCAGATTCAAGGCCTGCTTTCTAACCACTAGTTGCTGCTAACTTTAATGGGTGGCCCTATAGAAATATTTGCAGAGGAAGGATCCAGAAGGGAAGAGAGAAGTCAAGTACTCATGATTCAGAATCGGTCAGTAAGCCTGAAACTTCCTTGTGTTTTGTGTTAAAGAGGCAGTGTAGGTGGTGTAGTGGATAGAGTTCTGGACCTGGAGTCAGAATCTAACCTTAGACACTTACTAGCTGTGGGACCTTAGGCAAGTCACTTAACCGCTGACTGCCTTATTTTTCTCAACTGTAAAATGAGGATTGGGGCATCTAGGTGGTGCAGTGGATAGAGCACCAGTCCAGGAATCAGGAGGACGTGAGTTCAAATCTCACCTCAGACGCTTGACACTCACTAGCTGGGTGACCTTAGGCAAGTCAGTTAACCCCAGTTGCCTCATCCTGGGTCATCTCCAGTCATCCTGATTAATATCAGGTCACTGGATTCAGATGACTCTGGAGGAGAAGTGAGGCTGCTGACCTGCACAGCCCTCCCTCACTCAAAACAAAGTCAAGTGCAAGTCATGTCATCATTTCTCTGATGGTAATATCTAGATCTATTTCCATCTATCTATCTATCTATCTATCTATCTATCTATCTATCTATACACACACACACACATGCACACGTGTGCGCACCACACGCACACACTCAACACCAGGGAACATAGCAGATGCTTAATAAATGCTTCTTCCCTTTTCTGATTGTCTCCCTAGAACCGAAGCACCAGATGTTGCTTTTGATTTGACGGTGACTGACAGTAGGAATCAGACCACCACTGTCAACTATGTGTATGACACATTGTCAAACCTATATGGTTGGATGGCTCTGCTTTTGGATCAAGATACCTACTTGCTGAGATTTGAGGATCCTTGGATCGATCTTCAGGTAACCCTCAGCAATTTTTGATTAGTTACTGCAAACTCTCTAGAAACCTGAATCTCTCCTCCTAATCATTTTTATAACTCTTTTCTTAGAACTCCTCTCATGTTGAGATGTAGCTATTTTTTAGATGGAAAAAAAAATTAGAATCACTTTAAATCTCATCTCATCATATGTCTTATACTTGAAGAATATTTAGTAATTCTAATACACCAGGAAGCAGTTCCACCATAAATTTGTCTGTAGAAATTGCTTTATGATTTGCCAGATTAGAAAACCAAATTATTCCCATTAGAAAATATTTGCAGCCAGATAAATAACATGGGGGTGTAGTTCTGTGTTGACACAGTGCCATCTTGTGGCAACCTCTTAAAATATAAATAAATACGTTGGGATTTCTAGTAGTAAGAGGGACATTTTGTTTTTTAAAGGTTGAGTCACTACAGGAAGGTCATTATTAGGCTTTATCTTTGCCCTTCAGCTCTTCTATTAATTCCTCTTTCACTTTGAGTAGTCTCGCTTAGGGAACAAAAGTGGGGCTTGCTAAATAGAACCCCTTGGGGATTTATCACCACATTTCTCTCCATCTTTTCCTGAATTTCTGAGCATTTGATTTCCTTTCATAAGTCTTCTCATATCTCTTCAGTATCATTTCTGAGAATGTTACTGATTGCTTGAACCTCTTAAGAGTAAGGAATAGGTTGGAAAAACTTTGCTTTATTAATCTGCACAGTGGATCCTGGTCCCAGCTGTTCAGTTACTAATTGACTGAGTATGACTTTAAAAAATCTCTGCCTGTCTCAGCATCAATCAACTCAAATATAATATAAGGGCATTGAACTTCTGATGTCCCTTTACTTCAATATCTATATAATCTCTAGTTATGAATGTACAACTTTGAGAATGCTGCTGATGTGATATGACGATGACTTACCCTTCTTGGCAACATTCTGTCATTCTCCACAGAAAGACATTGACACAGAGAAGGGCTCAGTGACTGGCCTCAGTCACAATGGTGACTTTGTAAAGTTGGGATTTGAAGCTTAATTCTCTAATTCCAAATCTCACATTCTTTTTCACTGTGCCACACTTCCTCTTGATGGGGCATTATTTCCAAACTACTAAAAACCAAGATGTTCTGTTAGTGACCAGTATGATCTGTTTGTTTTCTATAGTACTCAGCAACATTTGATAATTTTACTTCTGGAAATTACTTGCTCATGATGCACAAAGACTTGCAGCCATATGTTGATATTCTGGTGATGTGTGGAACTAGAATTGGCCAGTCCCTTCTATCTCCCCCATCTGCCACTCACAATAAGGCCTGTGATTGGTTCTTCAATAGCCAGTTGGGAGAGCTCACTTATCTGGGTAAGTATATGATCAAGAATGTCCTGTGGATGTATGCTACTTATTTGAGTGTCACTTGACTTTCTTTGTATATGGGTATGTTCCCTCTAAGTGAGTACCTGAAAAGACCAGCCTAAAAAGAACAAGTTTTCCCATTGCATCCTGGGCCATCTCCAGTCATCCTGATGAATATCTGGTAACTGGACCCAGATGGCTCAAGAGGAGAAGTGAAGTTGGTAACCTTGCACAGCCCTCCCTCACTCAAAACAAAATCAAGTACAAGTCATGTCATCATCATGTCATGGTCTTTGAAAACAAAGGATAAACACACAATGGGTATGTATATTGCTTTTCTTAATTAGGGGACGTGAATGTTTGTAAAATAATAAACAGTGGGGAGAATATATGCTTTATAGTAGAGGTTTCAAACATGTTACTAGTAGCCCGAATTGGTAAATATTTAACAAAATAAATAAATATAGTAGAATATAATGTTAATATATCATTTTCTAAATCAAGATGAAATGCGTAAGAGTCCTTATATATGGTTTAGTGGCCCCATTTCTATTTGAGATTGATACCATTTCTTTAGAGTATTCTGATATTAGTATACAGAATTGCTGCAAATGGAAATTAAAACATTTTTTCTCAAAGTAGAAGGACACACCAGGATTTTTTTTGCATAGATTCAGATAATGTCAAATTGGCAGAAAACTTTGAACCTGAAGAATGAGAAATTAATTTAGGATGTCTAAAGAATATCCAGTGCAGGTGTGTTTGTGGAGAGAGTAGAACTCCAAAGAGAGATTGATAAATTGAGCTGGGAAGAAGGAGTTGGACAGTAAATCAAACAATAGCATTTATTAAGTAGCTATTAATCATCAGATACTTTTGACATTGAGTATATAAGATAAAAATAAAATTGACTCTGCCCTTTAGAAGCTCACACACTTTCGGGGTTGTATTAGGTTGAATTGAATTGAGGAGACAGGAGGGTTTGAAGCTCTTGGTGTCTACTCCTGGAGCAAATGCATCAATTTTCATGTGCTTTATTGTGATTTGGAGGACTCACAGTACTTTAAGGTCTATATAAAGCAGCCACATAGTATTTCTAAAATTTCTGGGAAAATGTGTAAGGCCTTTCCCATGCTGACTGATACTCTAGTGATGATAGAGAATGATGATACAGCTGATACCCAGAAACAGAAGCAAAGAGGTCCAAATTCCACTCCTTCACATTTTATTTTGAGTTTTTATTTAAACTTAAAGAGGCAGCATTAGCTAATGGTTGGAAAACTGGTTTCAGTCAGGAGGACATGAGTTTAAGTTCTACTTCTAACACATCAATCAGTCTTCAGTGTGCATTTATTAAGTACTTACTACTTGTCTAACATGCAAAGCACTGAAGATTTTTTTTAAAATGGCAAAAATCATCCTTGCTCTAATAGGGGAGACAAAATGTAAATAAATAGCTAGGAAAAGATACTAGCAGCTTGGAGGAGAGGGAAAGGTCTCTTTTAGAAGGTGGCATTTGACCTAAATTTTGAAATTAGCCAAGCATTGTATGACCTTGGGAAAACCATTTAATGTCTCAGTGCACCCAGGAATTCTTTGAGAAGATGCTCATCTATATTAGTAGATGGAATTTATTTTCTGAGAAGCCAAATATACTGATGAATTTACTAGTGTGTTAAAACAATTCTATAAACATTTATTAAATACCTACTAAGACAGTACCTGACTTCAAGGATCTTACAATCTAGTAACAACAACAAAGAGAAAATCCAACCCATTCAGTGCCTAATTCTTTTCCAACCTAATTCTTGAGACTTTCTGGTGGACATGGTATTAACTAGTTAAAATATACAGAATTCCTTCCATTTAGGAAAGGAGCCACATTCAAGACCTCATCATCTAAATGTGCCATTTCTGTGAAGATTCATGCCCATGTTTTAGAAGCTTGAGTTGAAATTGCCTCTGAAAGACTTACAGAATTCCCTTCAAATTATTCCAAAGGGTCCTGAAAATAAAACTTTGGCCAGTTAAGTGTCTTTGGAAAGTCATTTTTCTCATTAAATTTGCTTTGACTCCATTCTCAAATCCTACAGTAAGCCTTATCCCTTAGTATTTGCCCATCCCTCTGCTGCTTGCTATATTAACAAGTTAAAGAAACAAGCATGGAATGGAGGGTAGCAGAGATGTTTAGAATTTACCCACAAACATGGATTCCCATGGAAATTAAACCAAAATGGAATAGAAAGGACAACCAATTAATACATAACCTTATGCGGTTTTCATTAAACTGGCTGCTTGATTTCCTCCCTTTCCACCTTTGTTTAAAGGTAAGGCTTGCATATGTTTGTATAGTGATCAATATCACATGCGGAGGTGCCTATTTAAAATACTTTTTCATTAAGTCTGGTGGTTACATACCTTGTATTATAAATTTAGACCTTGGAAAACCCATGGAGATCACCTAGTTTAATTGGTCTATTTTACAAACAAGGAAACTGAAGTCCAGAGCCAGGAAATGACTTGAAATATTACCCAGTAATAGTGAATGGGATTGTGATTTGAATACAAGTGTACTGATTCTGCATTTTTTTCCCCACTATTAGAAGAACAATTTTAGGACAGTGGGTTGCATAATTGTTTTGTCTGAGCCATAGGGTTTGTTTTCATTTTATTCTTACAAGGTAAGAATGAAGAACATTACCATTTTCAGTTATGTCTACTGTACAGTTAACTGCTTGTCTAAAGTCACTGGCAATGGGGTATGGGGCAAGGTTAGAAGAACCCAGGTGTTCCAACTTCTAAACCACTACGTATCTCCACTAGAGTGTGCTGCCTACTAGATAATTGCTGGATTCAAACATTTTGCTGAGGCGGGATGGGGGTTGGTTGGGTGGAGAGCTGCCCTTACCCCATCCATCACAGGAGGCAGGATTTTAGCAAGCTCAATGCCTCAGTCAAGCATTTTGTTGGCTCCTCCCCCCTCCATAGGGACAGCTTTCGGCTTCCTTCTGGTTGAAGACAAGCTTTTCCTTTGTGACTTGCTTTTAACCCTTGAGGAAAAAGCCCTTTGAATTTCTTCCTCCCCCTCAGTTTCTTCATCTGTAAAATGGGTTAAAAATATTTACCTCAGGATATTTTAAATACCTATGTACCTTTCTACAAATTTGTTGTTCAATGAGGCTGCTTTAATTGAACTCATTTCAAATCCCTTTTATTTGCCTGAAGGATCAGAAATATCATGAGATTCAAACCAAGCTTACACCCAGCAAGCATTTCTGAAAGGATATCATTATATCTTTTTAGAACTTACAACCAAGACTAACAGAGAGGCATGTGACAGATATCTGACCTGAGTTTTCTCAGCTGGAGACTACTATTCTCTCAGTGATCAGTCTCAACAGAATAATATGACTAATTGAACAAATACAGAGTTCTTTAAAGACCGAAGGCTTGATTCAGAATGCCCTAAATCCAATTGACAATTTTGAGGAAGCAAGGATTCAGATCATAGATCTAGAACAAGAAGAGACCTCAGAGGCAATATAGTTCAGTCCTCTCATTTTACAGGCGAATGAATGAATGAAAAATATAATAAGCCCTTACTATGTGCCAAACTTTGTGCCTTTAAGCATGAAGGATACCAAAAAAACAAAAAACCAAAAACAGAAACAAAAACAACAATAAAAACAGAGTAGAGAGGGTCTGTCTCTTCAAAGAGTTTACTTTCAGATAAGGAAATTGAGGAGGAAAGAAGTTAAGTGACTTGCCCAAGGTCATACAAGTAGCTAGTAGCAGAAAAAAGGATTTGTGAGATGAAACCTAAAGTTAAGCTGACTGGGCATAAGTATGCCCACTGTGATGGCCTTGAGTAGAACCTAGATAGAATTTTGTTTTGTAGTTTCATAGCTGTAGAGCTGAAAGTGATGTCAGAGGTCATCTTGTCCAAATCTCCCATTTTATAGATGAGGAAACTGAGGCTAGAGAGGTAGAACATCACAAGTTCGTTTGATCAATAGTTTTGAAACGTTCCATTTCTACCATGCTCAGAAGCAAGTATGATCCAGAGGTAATGATTCTTTTATGTTTGCAGTGGTCTGCGCTCCAACCAAGAAGGACTATTTCTCCTTTTATGGCCCAATGTTTTGCCTCTACTTTGGCCCCACTGAAGGTCCCTGTCACATAGAGTTCTCTCCTTCCAGTTGTCATTTTCCTCCTGTCTTTCATAAGGAGATTTCTTCAGTTTGTGGGGAACTATTTTTTTTTATTTTTTAGTTACATTAATGCTCTAAAATAATTAGTCAGCTAATTAATCTGGTTTACAAGCTTTGTAGGATTCTTCAGCTGTCAGTCGGACCTAGGCCCGAGGCCTACATTTCGTCTCAGCTCTCTTACCCATGTGACTCCGGTTGCTATGACTACCGGCTACATCTGCTGACACCCCACTCTCTATTTATTGCTTAATTAAGAATTTCACGCTCAGTCCTTATCTGCCTCTAAGAACAAGCACACACTGTTAAGAAATTCCAAATTTAGTCCCATGGACAAGGCAAGTCTTTCTTGCAGGCCTAGCTCTATGGAACCGTTCTAACCACCCTCTTGGCATCCAAGCCGCCACCCTTCAATCAAAAACCATTAAATGGAGCAGAGATAATGAGCATGCAGCATATCAAAAGAAGGATGTTTGCTTGGTCCAAAGGAGGAAAAGCTGTCCAGCCCCATGTGCAGCCGCCACTTCAAAGGGAGAGGAGTTCTCTCGTCAGTAGGGCCCAATAAAGCTCTGTTGTTCTGGGCTTGACTTATGCAAAAGGTCTGGTATGTCAGAGTCTCATCTCCCAGACGCAGGCCCCGCTCAGTTGCCTGCTCCATGTCCCACCCCCCTCCACCTCTTGCCTTCCACACGTTCGTGTGTCAGCAGTTAGGCAGCTGGGTCCCCCAAAGTATCAGTCGGAGCGTATAATCACTGACTCTTCACGGACAATGGCCACTTGTAGGGGGGTGGCCAGGAGGAGGTCTTCCTTACAATAGGAACACAATTATTGCAGCTGCTAGGGAGGGCCATGATTCTTCCTGTAGAAAAGTAATAGGTCCTGCCCAAAACAGAGGGAGAAGGTTGGGGCGAGGCAGTGAGGGTGGAGAAAACAATCTTGAGTTTATTATTCATTTTCTGACTCTTGGAGACCCATTGCTAGGCCAGTGGGGTTCTGGCAGCTGCTCGTACATAGCCCCTTTCTAATAATTGTACATTCTGTCAGGGGTCAACTTACTTTTGACCTCATCCTTTTGTACCAGTAAAAGACTCTTTAGGGCAAACTGTTGGGTTGTGGCAGGAGTGCATTAAACACCCTCAGCTCCCCCCTGGCCAACCAGCACCGGGTGATAAATTTACATCAGATGCTGGGCCATTCACAAGAGAACTCTGGAGTTCACACAGTCTCCTCTTACTCAGTGGCACATGGCTGAACTAGGGCATTGTGGGAGCTGGCAGCTGAGCAGATCCACCATGGAGTTATCAGGCTCAGATGCTTCTGACATGGTACTCTCTTCTGACCTGACTAGAAAAAAAGAAAATCATATCCATCCAGCCGAGCAAATGCTCATCTCTGAGCTCTCCCAAGCACACAGAGAAAGGGAGTTGGGCAGGGAAAGAAACTGGTGTTGATGTTTATGGGGGCAAGAACTCTTTTGGCTGGGAAGACAGATGGGCTTTTCCCATCTGGTTTACTTGTTTGGAAAAAAAACAACTCTAGAAGCAGGGAGATCTAGGAGGATATTCCCAGTTAAGGAAAATCTCCTAGGATCTAATTTTTCTAGGGGATAGACATGGGCAGAAATGTCCACTCTCTAGGCTTCCTCTTTCTCGAAGGATTATGAGTAATGAGACAGAATACATCACCGGTTGGAATCTTCTGTATTTAATCCTGTTTCCTAGCCTCCATGTAGCTCTTAGAAACAAACTGAAGTCTCAAGGATTTTGTTTCTGTTTCCTAAAGCTCTCTGGGAGGATTTCCTGGGATGGAGTGAGGGGAGGAGTGTGGGGAGAGGTGAATCTTATTCATTCCTCTGTTGCCATTCTCGTCCTGAGGTCCCCTAAGGCAATCCATAGCATTCTAGTTACTAAATTAATTTACATTTATATAGCACAGTTCATCCCCCAAGGATGCCCAAGCACTTTACCAGCCTTGTGAAGGGCTGACTTAAGGGAAATACACCAACCTCCAGGGCAGAAATATAGGTAGTAGGACAGAACTTCGAATATATGGAAAGGGCTTTTGTCTGATTGGCATAAAAAACTTCTCTATTGGGAGAAAGGAGGAAAACGAAAAAAAAATGAAAACAAAACGGAGTTATAGTTCTAATGAATTCTCCAAGACGCAGACATCTAGGTGTTCACTCTATATCCATCAGGTCATCTTGCTTCATCAAAAGTTCACTGCAAGTAAGCCCTCTCCTGTGAGATTTCCTCTCCTTAACTGCATGAGATACAATATAAGTATTGCCATTGCAGCCAATAGCTTACTACCCTATCACTTGAAATGGGCAAGGAAGACCAAAATGACAACGACAAAACACCCCACAGTGTGGAAATTACATGAAATATAAACATTTTCTTTTCTTCTTGTATTTCCAGCCTCAGAGCCCCAAAACTAAGTCTAGGAACATTTTAAGGCCTTCATATTTTCAAAAAATGCTAAATAAACCAATCAGCTCTTTTCCCATTGTTTGTTGTCAGGTAACACTCATCATATTCATTTACCATGTTCACTATTATCATAACTAAGATTAATTATAGATCCAGACATAGTGTAGTACTATATTCGGTGATTGTGAAGGATATACTTAGTTTTAAGGAATTTCTTCTATATATTTTTCAAATCCCTATTGTCACTTAAAATAAACCTAGCAAGAGTTAATTTACTGACTTCATGACCAGAATATAAAGGCTTAGTATTATAATAACACCCAGAGGAGGTGGGTGGCATCTCTTCTAGTCTTTTTCTTAGACCCGTACATACTAATTCCAGATCTGAACAAATCTAGTACAATGCATGGAGAAGAACACAGATCTTCTTTTGAAAGTAGTTTTAGGACAGTAACAGCTTGGGTAATGAGTAGCAAAGGGCGTCTTTCTTTTTTGCATTGACTCCTCTCAATCCTGGATGTTGCTTTGTAGTAAATAAAATTAACTTAAGGCCAAAGATAGTTGCACTGTTATATTTGTATTCTCCCAAATCACCACAATTCCTGCACGCTTCTGTAATGGATATGTAATACATATGTTGATTAGTTGATTCCAGCTCTGAGTAGTAAAGTTTGAATGTAATGATGAAAAAGCATGCCCTGCTTATTTGCTATTTTGGTACTTCCCTACTTAATCAGGCAGTCTATCAAAAAGCACTTATTAAGCACCTATCCTATGCTAGGCACTCTTCTTAATGCTGGAGATACAAAGAGAAAAAAGAAAAAAAACATCTCCGTCCTCAAGGACCAGCAGAGATATGTACATGTAGTGATATACTGTATATAAAATATATTCAAAGTATATAAAATATTTTTCCAGGGGAAAGGAATTGATAATAGGGAGTGTAGGAAAAGGAAGAATCAGAAATGATGTCATGATGGAGATGATATTTGTGCTTAATTTTAAAGAAGGCTAAGGATTTTAAGAGGCAGATGAGAAGGGAGAATGGAATGTAGGCATTGGGGGAGGGCATAGTCTTTGAAAAACCATAGCTTATGTGGCTGTCCCATTCTGGAGTTAGCATGAAAAGAGAGAGTTGTAAGACGGGACTAAAAAAGGAAGGAATGAATGAACAAGTGAATGAATGAAAAATAAATTCAGTGCTTACTATGTGTCCAGTATTGTAGAAGATAGAATACCTTACTCCTTTTGTTGTTATCTAGCAATGCCCCTGCCCCCTCTTTTTTTCTGGGCATCAAGGAAACCTTCACCATTAGCTCTGGTTAGTTTAGCTTGTGACTTTCTTTTCATCCTAATACTTTCCCGTTTTCCTCCTTTGTAATACTCCCAATGTGTTACTTTGGTCACATGTATGTTTTCTGAGAACTGAGAACAGAGAGCTCTAAATGTAGACTGAAGGATCTTTCTGTTCCAAGGGCTCCAGAGTTCCTGCTGTGTGTGTGTGTGTGTGTGTGTGTGTGTGTGTGTGTGTGGGTATGTGTGACATTCACCCATCCTCCTCCTGCCCCTAATGCTTACAAGTACAACTTTGTTTTTCCTTGCTCTTGAAATACATCCTTTAATCTTATTTGCCCTCTTCCATTGTAAAAGATTTACAAAATCTAATCAGACAATCACAGAACTGGAATTGGAAGAGATGTCAGTGACCATTTTAAAGGGAGGTCAGATGACTGCACTTTAAGAAGTGGTCATACAGTTTCTGTTCTGGGTTCAGTAAAAAGAGTACTGCCTGTGGAAATAGAGAGCCTAAGTTTAAATTTCACATCTGACATTTACTACCTATGTGACTTTGGGTAAGTCATGAACTCACTGGACCTCCTTTTCTTCTGTAAAATGAAGAGGCTGGATTAGATGGCCCTTGAGGTCTCATCTAGCTTTAGTTCTGTGTTCCTGTGTCTTCTAACGAGAGAGAACCTATTATCTTTCAAGGTAACCTAATCCACATTAAGATAGCACTAATCATCTTATGTTACATCAAAATCTATTTTACCTAGTATTTCTAGTTTTGTCTTCTGAGCTGAAATGAAACAACAAATCTAATTCTCTTCTGTATTTTAAATCAGTCAGTCAACAAGTATATATTAAGTGTTTACTAATGTCAGGCACTGTGCTAATTCTAGGAATTGGAAGAGCGGCAGAAACACCGTCTTTGCCCTCAGTGTTCAAAGACAACTGTCCACTTCTTATATTGTCTCTTCTTCAGTCTAAGTAGACTTAATGCCTTTAATTTTTGTATGGCACAATCCCTTCAGCCTCTCTTAGTACATAAAATGAAACATTTAGAGAGAAGGAATGATGTGGAAAGAAGTGAGGAGTTATTATATAAAAAGATAGTTGACATTGCATGCTATGAAATCTATTACGTTTTTCTCCATTATCCCTAAGACCTTTTTAAATGAGGATCTTTGCATCCCCCTTGTTCGAGTACCCTTGGCACTGAAACACTCCAGCCATAACTAGAAGAAGGGAAGCAACACCTCACATCTCATGTTTCAATGTATGTACATTGATGTCAGGGTGTGGTACAAGGTGAAATGGAGAAGAAAGATGTCATGTTTGCTAACTACCCTTGAAAGAGTATCCATCTTGCCAGGGATTGCATAATCTTGGGAGAACAATCCTTGATGGCTCTTTTCTGGAAAGTGCCAAATGGAAAGCAGTCTTGAGCAGACTACTCAGCTAGATGAGATCATGAATTCTATATATGGAATGTATACCCATTGCATCCCTTCATAACGGTCTTCCCAGTTTACCCTGAAATTGTCCATTTCATCATTTATTATGGTATGATCACTTTCCATTATAGTCATCTACTGTGGTTTGTTTAGCTATTCCTGCTCTGATGCACAGTCAAGTGAATAGAAACACTTGAACAGTTAATACAATGATAAAAAATATAAAACAAAACAACCTTGAAAGACTTTAAATCTCTGGTTGACTCAGTGATAAACCAGAAGTCCAGAAAAATGAAGATCATACAAGCCACTGATAGATAGGTGATGAATTTAAAATTTAGAAAGCAACATTCACTTTTGAACATGATTAATGTAAGAATTTGTCTTGCTGGACTCTGAAGATAAGTACTGAGGGAATTTTTAAAAAATAAATTTTTGGGAAATGGTAGTGGGTCAAACATATTAATAAAAATACTTCTTAGTCAAAAATATAAATAATAGCCTAAAAACTCTTTCATGTGTAACTTACTTTTCCCTTTAGTATATAGCAAATTCAATATATAACATAAAATGTGTATTGATTGATGAACTTTTTTTTAGTTTTCATTCTTATTCTACTTCCTGACAATAAGGGAATAATGAGCTCATTCCACTCCAGCGCTCTGTACTTTAATGTTTCCTACCCTGATTACTTAGTGATTGCAGCTTGTATTTGTGGGCTAACTATTGGTTTTGAATGAATCTTGAATTACGAAACCCAGAAGGATACCATTTTTATCTCTGTTTCCCACCCTTAACCTTCAGCCTTTACTTTCTAGAGAGAACCTCTCTATTCTAGTCAACACCAAGGCCGAGAAAGGGTAGGACAAGAAAAGTAGTCTAAATTCATGAATACAATCAATATATCACTTGCCTTCTCAAGGCATGCAGAAGGGGAGGAAGAAAGAGAATTCAGAACTCAAAATTTTGAAAAAAAAATGAGTGTTATTTCTTTTACATAATTGGGAAATAGTTAAGAAAATAAATAAAAATATATTTTAAAAAGAAAAGTAATCTAAACCTATAAGCAAATGTTATTAATATTTGTTAATGACTTCCTGAAGAAACTAATCAAATGTAGACAAATACAGGATTGTGATCAGAGCTGATGGAGTTGACCCTGGATTGTAGGCTGGGTTTAGTCACTCTCACTGCTGTCTATGTCTTCCATTTCTTTCCCTAGAGTTAAAAGAGAGAAGGGAAGTCTGGGTAGTACTTAAGAGTCACAGAATTATGTGATGATGATGCTTGGAACATCTTTTAATTTTTTTATTTTAAAAATTATTTTGAAATTGATAAACGTGAATGTTACCATATATACAAAAAAGCAAAAGAAAGTTGCTTATGAAACCATGAAGCTCCTTGACATTCAGCTTATGAACTTTCTGAAAGATATAATGCAGTCAACATGTGTTAGAGAACTATCTTGATAATCTATATTTTCCCTTGGGGGCACCTAGGTGGAGCAATGGATAGAGCACCAGTGCAGAAGTCAGGAGGACCTGAGTTGAAATCTCACCTCAGATGCTTGACACTCACTAGCTGTGTGACATTGGCAAGTCACTTAACCCCAATTGCCTCATCCTGGGTCATCTCCAGTCATCTTGATGAATATCTGGTCATTGGATTCAGATGGCTCTGGAGAAGAAGTGAGGCTGGTGACCTGCACAGCCCTTCCTCACTCAAAACAAAGTCAAGTGCAAGTCATGTCATCATTTCTCTGATGGAGTGGTCTTCTTCGGCAACGAAGGACAAACACAAATCTTACCTTGAGTCTTCTTTTAGATGCTTAATTGATATTCTTTTCTTTTATGAATAACTGTCACTATCCTCCTTTTGACAAAAAAGTTAAAAAAAACTTACCTGACTTGTAACAAATAGGTATCATCACATAAAACCAATTTATACCTTAGTCCTATCTTAACATGTTGATATCATTCTTCATTTTTGGCCAATCTCCTCTCTGAAGTAGCAAGCTTCATCCTCAGTGTTTTGCAGCCATGTTTGGTAATTGCTTTGTTTGGAGTTCTCAAGTCATTCAAAATTGTTCTTCTTTTTGTTGTTGCAGTCTTTAAAGAAAGGTTTCTAATATTTTTTGAAAATTTTTATTTCATTAAATGTTTCTTATTACATGTAATTTTTTTCACTCTTTTTTAAAAAATATTTTGTTCCTAATGCTCTCCTTTCTACTTCTTCTTCTCCCCTCCTTGAGATGGCAAGAGATTTGATATTTATTCTATATGTGAAATCATGCAAAACACATTTCCATATTTGCCATGTTGTGAAAGAAAACAGACAAAAAATAAAGTTAAAAAAGTATGCTTCAATCTATATTTAGAGTTTATTAGTTTCCTTCCCTCCCTCCCTCTCTCTCTCTTTCTCTCTCTCTGTCTCTCTCTCTAGAGGTGGATAGCATTTTTCATCATGGGTCCTTTTGGAATTTCCTTGAGTCATTGTCTTAATCAGACTAGCTAAGTTTATCATGGTTGATCATTCTTAAAATATTGACATTACTATATATATAATGTTTTCCTAGTTCTGAATCTGAGAATTAAGGATCAGCTTGCTATTGGAATATGCCTTATATAACTAGACAGATGATCATCTGAAAGGATGACCTATTGGAAATGTCACCGAATTGAGTTCTTTGGTATCACTCCTCTTGAAGTGATCTTTATAAGTATCTTCATATCCTTTGGGGAAGTATTTATTCACATCATTTGACCATGGGGAAATATTTGCATTCTCATATGTTTCAATTGGTATGATTCCTCATTTTATCTAAGAAAATACTTCTTCACAAATTGCTTTCATAATTGCCTTACACTAAAGTTACTTGTTTGCCTTTTTAAGTGGCAAACTACTGACATATGGAAGGGGGAGTACCTTACAGTTAAATAGTAGAAATCTCCATGTCAAAACTAGAAGGACATATTATATATATATAAAGGGGAAGACATTTTTCATCTAGCCCCGGATTTGGATTCAGAAAATTCAGGTTTAAATCCTTGCTCTGCCACTTAGAACCAGTGTGACTACTAAAAACATCTTTATTTGGTGAGGAGGGTCTTAGTTTCTTCACCTATAAAATGATGGTATTGGAGGAAATGACTTCTAATGTATTTTCACTCTTATAATAATAATATAATAATCCTATAAGCCTAAGATCTTCCAACTTGTATTTACATTTCAATTCAATCACAACATCATATAATTTTAGAATTGGAGGGTGCTTTAGAGAATATTCAATGCAACCTCCAGTAAGGAATGGGTCCAGAGATGGGCAGTGATGATAGTGATCATGCATGTAATAAGTGGGAATGCTGAGACTGGAGCTTGAAATTCTTAATTCTCGCCATGAGGTCTAAAGAAATGTGTTCATTTACCCCCTTATTTGTTTTTCACACAAAGGTATTCACTTCTTCCAAAATGGTAGGATGGGACTTAAATTGAAGGGAAATAGATATTTCCTTTTTTCACTTTCCTAAGGAGGACCATGTAGTAATGTTCCCTACATATAGCCCTTTTAACCATCATCTAATTGGATACCTTTGTTCCTAACCTGCTTCTGGAGACTTTTCAGGGAATGTTTCCTTCCCATCCCAAACCCACAACATCCCGGAAGTCTATGTTTACCTTTGGTTTAGTTTATATAGAACTCTTAAGAGCAATTAGGCCTCTAATGGGCACGGAGATTTACTTTTATTTTTTGAGGAATAGATCTTTTTACAATCTCTGGGATGGATCAACTACTTTGGGGCTCTTTTTATAAACAACGTAGATTAACTGTTCTCGCATTACAAATACAAAATCAAAAATCACAAGCACTAAGAAAACATGTACACATTACAAAGCTTATATAATCCTTTAAACTCTTCCCCTGTAGTCAGTCCCTCTAATCCCTGATTTTCATTCTCTTCCAATGAGAGAATTGTAAAGGGCATACATTATTTGTAGATTCAAAGCTTTTTCTAAACCTTAGTTGAGCTGATTGAGTTGCTTGCAAAAGCATATGACACCAGTGGCCATCAGACTTTCCTATGGTTATGCAGGAGAATTTCATGGGACTCCATTCTTGGGATTCTATTTTTGGCCTTTGCTTGGTTCTTGACCACTGATGGGATTTGGAAATTCACTTTAGAAAAAAATTGGCTAGGAAGAATGATCATTTTAGTGACCTCTTCTCCAACTCCATAACTGATTTTCAGAGGAAGAAATGGAAAAGATACAAAAAATCAGAATTCTCTTCCTTTTCACCCTATTCCTATTCCCTTTAATCATTTCAGAATCACATTGGTTTTTTAGATTGTTATAATGTTAATGGGATGTAAGATCTTCTCTGCCTATTAATAGGCCTTACATTGTCCTCATTAAGGGAAGCTTACTTAGGGGAAGCTTGCTTACAGAAGGGCTTTCACATCTGTTAATTTATAATTAACACTGAGTCATGAGGGTTTTGATACCTTTTGGCTCTGAGAAGTGTATATATATACTCTGAGGTGAGGTTTTGCTTTGGGGGCTCACTTATGAGAAGGACCTTGTGATTCCCTGGTCAAGACTCTGAGTAGCCTTGTGTTCAGACACCTGACTGCTCAGATGTAAAGGCTCTCTCTATCCAGGGATGTATGTAGAAGGTATAGCAATATTGCTTTGATTCAGACAGTAGAGCCTTATTTATTGGTCTTTATTTCTTTGCTTATATTTTCTCTGAAGTTCAGGGTACTGACTTTTCCTCTGAACTAGTGAATGTAATTAAAAAAAGATTGTTGACTCCTTAAACAGCTATCTTTCCTAGTAAAGCAGATCTAAGAACCTGTGCTAGCAGACATTCTGGGTATGCCAGTGTGGTTGCCTTTACAACTGTGTAGAAGAAACAGCTGTGAATCCAGGCTTTGAGGAGGAGCTTGCCGTCAGTAGTTTTACAATGATCAGGCTAGTGAACAGGTCTCTTCTGGACCTGGGCAACATTTAATGCATCTTATCAAGGGCTAAAGAAAGTATTACATACACCCAGATGAGGAGAGTAACGATAGGCACATAAAGGAACATGGCAGAGAGAGAAGGGATGACCAGGCGGCTTTCTATTGGAACTTGGCTCACACAATGAGACATGATCATCTGAAAGGGTGATCTATTGGAGAGATCGCTGGATTAACTTTTATGGTATCACTCCTCTCAAAGTGATCTTTATAAGCAATCTTCATTTCTCTTTTTCTTTCATTTCAAGAAAATACTGCTTTTTTCTTATTCAGACATTCTGTCCTCCCTGATAATGTATTTAGACTGAATTACTGGATGTTTGTAAAGAACTTTGAGTTGTTATGAGAAAGGTGTTATATATACATGTCAGTACATGTGTGGGTGTGTATATATACATTATATATATATATGTGTGTGTGTGTGTGTGTGTGTGTGTGTGTGTGTGTGTATAATTTTGATCTGAATACCCAATATTTCTATGATGATTATAGTTTTCAAAAGGATTTTCACACATAAAGCTATAACATAAGAGGTAGTAATTATTAATATGTCTATAATACAAAGGAGGAAACTTTCCCAGAGCAGTAATTAAGTGACTTGTCGAAAGTCACACAGCAATTAACAAGGTTGGGACTAGAACACAGATCTTCTGAATTGCTGACTGTACTTTCCTGTCTTCCACCTATTGACTAAACCCTGAAAGACTAATAGGATTTAAATGCAGGTAGAGAAGTGGGCTAAACATTCCATGAGGAGAGTACAGGAAAGACTTGTGGGTAGAAATAAGCTTAGGGTATGGAAGAGAAATTTGAAAGATAAAAGACAAGGTTACCTAATCTTAGAAACTTATTTTATATATCTATAGATATAGATGTACATATATATATATGTACATATATAATAGTAGATATATCGTACATATATGTATATAATCATAGATACATAATACTTTTGTATTTAAATAGAACTATTTAAAATGGAAACAATGAAAAGAAGGAGACAGAGAGTTAAAGACAATGTGGTAGGGACCTCAGACAGCCTCACTACGAATCTCTTCTGGTCCAAAGGACTTCATTAATTTTTATCTGGCTTTAATGTTACAAAGTCCACACATAAGAATTTGAAAGCAGTTTTCTCTCTATTTCATGCTCTAGTAGAGGGAAAGGTTTGAGGTTACAGTTGTGGATAGGTATAAACTGACATGGATCTTCTGCTTGGCCTTGCTCCAGTAACCCTGTCACCTTCATAAATGTTAGGTCCTGGCTCCTATGACTTCTGACAAAGTAGAGATGTAATTAACCAATGAGAGGCAAGGTGTTGTTGAAGACTAAGCACCTGATTACTAATTAATCAGGCGTGAGAGCACCTTGTAGATGCATTCACTATTTAATTATAGCAGCCTCAGTTGGCAAAGAAGCATATGCTCCCAGCTTAATCTACTGGTTTATACTGACATCAAATTGCCATTATCAGAAAGAATCAGGCCTTTTGATTATTTCCACTAATTTATTGAACACTTAAAATTAATGAACCCCAGGCCTTTTAAATGTGCTCAGTTGGTCTGGAAGATGAGGAGAAAGGGGGGTAGAGGAGGAAGTAAGATTCTTCATTAGAAAGGATGATTTGGTTAAAGGTAAAGGGAATACATTTTATGTGTGATCTGGATTTCCACTGGCTGAGGGTACATTAGAAACAAAAACAAAGCCTTGTGATTGGTAGGAAAATAATAGGATGGGTAGCATGCCCTGCTGGCCACCATTGGCTTTTTGAAAAACATATGGCTAAAGCTTTCTTATTGTTTTGGGGCTATTTGTCTAGAAGACCCTGTGGCAATTTAGTTTATTCAGCTAAAATAAAGAGAAAATGTTGAGAACCAATAATTAGGTTAACCACTAGGGACTAAAATTGGGAATAGAATGAGAAAGTTTTGTTGTTGTTATCCTTGACTGTTTGTTTTTGCTTATTCATTCAAAAGATAGAGATTAGGGAGGGAGAGAATGGTGAATTGATCACATATTTACTATTCTCTGAAATTATATTTGTATTCCTGAGGTTTTTGGTTTCATCGACAAATCCCTTTTCTCTGAATTCAGTTTCAGGTAAAGGCCAAGTTCAGCTTACCCTCCTGGTGAAGGAAGGAATTATTCCTATAACCCCAGGTAAGTTCTATTCTACTAGCAAAAAGGGGGATTCTCTTTCAAAAATTCACATACATTTCTCAGATGCCCATACCTTGAACTCAGCCTTCATATACCAATTATATCATTTTCATGTCTAACGTCAATTTCATTGTAAGACTAATAGCCTTAATGTATATGACTGGATATCAAACACAGCCATGAGAAAAAAAATTGGAGCATGAATGGAAAACCACAAATAAGTGCTTTTCATATATATATATATATATATCATTGATAATATATAGATACTGACTTACTTATAAATTGGAATATGTATCTTAAGATGAACTTCTAAGCCCTAGTCAATAAGAAAGAAAACCTTAGAGTCATTCAAAATCAGTGAAGTGTTGGTTCCAATTTCAACTAAATAGGTTAAAAAATTATAAGTTTAAACGGAAATTATACCTTAGTCTTTACTAAAGTGAAATTTACAAAGCCTAAATATATCATAAGTATAATATCTTCATTGTTCCATTTGCTTATACCCAGATTCAGGAAACTGCATTTTCATTACTAATAAATGTCTTTCTAAGAGTTACCATCAGCTTTTGATTCTAAAATATTTTATGCATTTTTTAATTTTTAATTATTTATTTCTTTTTAGATTATGACATTCATTTTCACAAAATTTTGAGTTCCAAATTTTCTCCTCATCTCTCTTCTCCTCTCACCCCATAACACCTTGCATTCTGATTACCCCTTCCCTCAATGTGCCCTCCCTTCTATCACACCCCACCCTTCCCTTATCCCCATCTTCTCCCTTTTCTTATAGGGCAAGATAGATTTCTATACCCCATTACCTGTATTTCTTATTTTCCAGTTATGTGCAATAACAAGTCTCAACATTTGTTTCTAATACTTTGAATTCCAACTTCTCTCCCTTCCTCCCTCTCCACCCATCCCCACTGAGAAGGCAAAAAATTCAATACAGGCAATATAGGTGTCTTTTTGCAAAAGACTTCCATAATAGTCATGTTGTATAAGACTAACTATATTTCCCTCCATCCTACCATGTCCCCACTTTATTCTGTTCTTTCATTTGACCTTGTCCCTTCCCAAAAGTGTTTACTTCTAGTTACTCCCTTCTCCCATTTGCCCTGCCTTTTATCATCCCCCTCATCCCACTTGTCCCTTTCTCCCCTACTTTCCTGTAGTGTAAGATTCATACCAAATTTAGTGAGTATGTTATTCCCTCCTTAAGCCACATGTGAAGAGAGTAAGCTTCACTTTTTCCCCTCTCACCTCCTTCCTTTTCTCCTCCATTGAAAAAGATTTTTCTTATCTCTTTCATGAGTGATAATCTGCTCCTTTCCATTTCTCCCTTTCTCCTCCCAATATATTCTTCTCTCACCCCTTTATTTTCTTTTTTTATAGATATCATCCCTTCTAATTCAACTCAACTTGTGCTCTGTGTGTGTGTGTGTATGTATAATCCGTTTATCTATTGAAATACTGAGAAAAGTCTCAAGAGTTACAAATATTATCTTTCCATGTAGAATGTAAACAGTTCAACCTTAGAAAGTCCTTTATGGTTTCTCCTTCCTGTTTACCTTTTCATGCTTCTCTTGATTCTTGTATTTGAAAGTCAAATTTTCTCTTCGGTTCTGGTCTTTTCATCAAGAATGCTTGAAAGTCCTTTATATCTTTCAATGACCATTTTTTCCCTTTAAGTATCATACTCAATTTTGTTGGGTAGGTGATTCTTGGTTTTAATCCCAGATCCTTTGACTTCTGGAATATCCTATTCCAAGCCCTTCAAACCCTTAATGTAGAAGCTGCCAGATTCTGTGTTATCCTGATTGTATTTCCACAATACTAGAATTATGTCTTTCTAGCTGCTTGCAGTATTTTCTCCTTGACTTGGGAACTTTTAAATTTGGTCACAATATTCCTAGGAGTTTCTCTTTTTGAATCTCTTTCAGGAGGTGATTGGTGGATTCTTTCAATCTTTATTTTGCCCTCTGGTTCTAAACTATCAGAGCAGTTTTCCTTGATAATTTCATGAAAGATGATGTCTAAGCTCTTTTTTTGATCATGGCTTTCAGGTAGTCCCATAATTTTTAAATTGTCTCTCCTTGATCTATTTTCCAAGTCAGTTGTTTTTCCAATGAGATAGTTAACATTATCTTCTATTTTTTCAATCTTTGGTTTTGTTTTGTAACTTCTTGGTTCATCCCATAGTCATGAGCTTCCCTGAACTCTACTCTTTTTTTTAAAGAACTATTTTGTTCAATGAGTTTTTGAACCTCCTTTTCCATTTGGCTAATTCTGCTTTTTAAAGTCTCCTTCTCCTCATTGGCTTTTTGGACCTCTTTTTCCAGTTGAGTTAGCCTCTTTATAAGGGTGTTATTTTCCTCAGCATTTTTTTTGGTTCTTATTTAGCAAGATGCTGACTCCCTTTTCAAGCTCTTCTATGGCCTGATTCCATTTCATATTCATGTTGGAGGTACTGGAGGCAGAAGCCTTGACTTTCTCTGACAGTATGCATTTTTCTTCCTCATCCAAAAGGATGGAAGGAAATACCTGTTCACCAAGAAAGTAACCTTCTATGTCTTATTTTTCCCCCTTTTGGGCATTTTCCCAGTCAGTTACTTGACTTCTGAATCCTTTGTCAAGAGCAGGGTCCTGGTGCTTCTCCTCACCCCAGGATTATACTCAGGGCTGAGGTTCAGATCAGCTGCTCAATTCCCCTAGGGGCTTCAGACTGAGTGCTTCACAGATGGATGCCATCAGTGCTACCACCACCACTGCCTGGGGTCCATGCTGGGGGTGTGGGGGCCCTGCTCCCCTCTTGTCCAGCTGGGAAGACCTCTCACTGGCCTTTGAAGTTTTCTTTAGCACTTGTGGGTTAAGGGATCTGAAACCTTCCCTGCTGGGGATTCTGTCCCAGAGGCCTATTCTGGTCCTGTTCCTTCACATGCCACATGTCCAGGGCTGGGCTCTCCTCAGTGTCCCATGGGATAGTTTTTCCTGTCAACTTTCCAGGTTACCTTTGGCAGGAAATCTCTTTCACTCTGTTGTTCTGTGACTTCTGCTGCTCTAGACTTTATTGAAAGTCATTTTTTACAGGTATTTTATGGGCTGTGGGGGAAGAGCTAGAGTATGTGCATCTTTCTACTCTGTCATCTTGGCTCTACCCCCCTTGCATTTAATGATTATTTTGAATGAGAGTTCCCTCTCTATTATTACCTCTTTGATTTCACTTTTATTATGTAGGCATATTATGTGTGTTATTTTCTGTGGGTTGTTTGGCAGGCTACATCTTTGCTGAAATTACAAATAACCTTAATTAGTTTCTTTGCTGTTTCTCTAGGATTTTCTATGAAACCATCATATCATCAGAAAATGGGTATAGTTTTATTTTTTCTTTCCTTATACGTATGCCTCTAATTTCTTTTTCCTGTTTTAGAGTCACTGCTACAATTTCCAAAGTTATATAAAACAATGTCATGGGAATTCAGTCTACTTTTAATGGTTCTTCAATTCTACTTTGGAATCTATCTGTAGGTGGATTGATTTACATTCAGGGTACATATCACAAACATGGAAAAGATCAGTGATTTTCAGACTCTGGTCTGAAGACTAATATAGGCTACCATGTCATTTTCCCTAGAGAATGTAGCAGATGTTATTTATAACATCTTCTCCATGAGCCATGCTGAGAAATGATCTGCCAATTAATGAAAGGGTGGAGTGGGAATTGAGAATATGTTGATAATGATGTATCTCCATGCAGTTTTTATCACTGGGATTATTAGATTCCACTTCCAAGAAGGAGAGACCTAAGAAAAGTTAGTGATCGGCAACCCTGGCATGGAGAATTTATTACATTCTTGGCTGAGGACAAGGTGTTCAGTTTCTATCAAACCTCTACTTGAGTGTGTTTGTCTTCCAGTTTAGTTCATTCAGCTGTTAGGAACCAGAAATAAACTGTCTTAGAGTTGGGGTTCAGAACTAGAGAGCAGTTGGAACAGTCTTGAAAGAAGAATATAGCAGCCTAGATCCAAAAGCAAGCTTTTCTTCCAATTCTCATATCATGGACATATGAGGCAAACTTTTTTCTAATCATTGGCTAAATCAGGTAAAATATTTTGCTCATAGAATCATATTCAAGGGACCAAGCAGAACGGAGAGAAAAGGCAAGGCAAGAAGGTAAATTGCTTCCCATAGGAAATGTATGGAAACCTCTACAGGAAGGAGAAAGAGGCAACAGTTAGAGAGACTAAATAGGAAGTTAAAGAATTTGATGATTTTCTAGCCAGAGAATCAGAAGAGGGATGAGGGGACTAATATTTTTCTCTCCTAAAATTTGTACCACTAAATTTAGTTAGAGATGAGATCTTTTTATCTGAAATGTAATGTTTTTTCTTTTTTATTGTAATAATTTCATGGATATGCAGAACATAAGATCACAGAAGTAGAACTTGAAGAGACTTCAGAGGTCATCTAGTACAAATCCCTAATTTTAGAGATCAGACAAATGACTGATGCCTAGGGTAGTTAAGTGACTTATCCAAGATCACTCAAGTAATAAAAAAAGGATTTGAAGGCTGGTCCTTCAACTTCACCATCAATGCTTTTTCAGTTGGACCAACATAGTATCAAGCCTATTATTTAACTGAACCTTTTCTAAACAAATTAAAGAGGCCCTTTTATTCTTGTCTTCTCTATATCTTATCTGCATGATCAACAATTTACATTTCTTTTCTTATGACTTAAAAAAATATTCATAAATGGTCTTCATCTCAGTCCTTTTTCATAGCCTCTGGACTTAAGAAGTTTCCACAGAATCAATATTACAAAGATTCACAGGTCTCATTTATTTCACTTCCTTGAAACTAGATGATTTATCAATCACTCAAAGTTTTATCAATCAAAGAGATTTGCATTAGGGTCCAGAAGTCAAGGAAGGGGAATCAGGGCTATTGTTTTGCTATATCCACTCATCAGACAACTCTGGATCTCTTTATTATCTTTCTTTTATTCTCTAGCCTCCGAGACGAGTCTCTAGACTTCAAAGCATCTTCCTCTTATATTTTCATGTGCCTTTCCTTTCCATATCAATTTAGTTAGAAGGAAACTTATGGGCCTTTAGGTTAATAAATGAATTTAGACAAAGAAGATTATGATTCATCACTAGTCTGTGAAATTCAAATGGAGTATGTGAAACATCCTTTCTGTATGATGCTTTTCATAAATTATACACTCACAGTTACGTTATTTCATAGGAGGGTGACCACCATATATATAAAATGAATATTAATAATTGTGTCATAAACCATTAGATTTGAAAAGAAGGGCATTATTACATATATACATATGTAATACTACATATTGGTGATAAAAAGACCAGTGTGTGTGTGTGTGTGTGTGTGTGTGTGTGTGTGTGTGTGTGTGTGCTACACAGAAATTCAAATGGATCTGCCATCTCATCAATGCGGATATCTCCTTCAGTTCTTAACCCATCTATGCCTGACCCAGCCTTTGCAATTTCTGTCTGTGTCTCCCTTTTTGCTACATAGCAATCTGATTCAAACAATCTAGATATAGTCAATTCTCCTTTATTTAGTGTAGTAAAGAAATATCTACAATTCTTAAGTGGATGACCCATAATCGTAAAGTACTTCTTTAAGCAACTATATTAAATGACAAACATAATAGCAAACTATTCTAAGTGAATGAAATATATATGAGTCATTTTGGGGGATGATGTTCTTTGGCATAATTCAACTTAATAAATATTTATAGAGTTCCTATTATATATCAAGCTTTGTGGTATGTACAGTGCATTGATTCTTAACCTTCTTTTGTTTCATGTGCCCCTTTGGAAATTTAGTGAAACCAAGGGAGACTTTCATATAATGATATTTCTAAAGGCATAAAATAAAATGCAGAAAGTTACAAGGGAAATCCAAAGTTGATTGAAAATAAAGATGCATTTTTGTCCCGTCTAAGTTTATAGACCATTCTTGAAATCTAAATGGATCCTTGGTATGGTGTAAAGCAAGGTCAGTGTTTATAAGGAGCTAGGTAACAAGGGATAGATAAATGAAAAAGCAATTATTGTTAGCATTCATTTGCTATAAAATGAGGTAATCCTCATTTTATAGGGGATATAGCATAGTTGTTTTTTTAATAAAAAAGGCTGAAATGTCCATTATTTTAAAAATCCAGATGTTCTGACTTTCAAGTTCTGGAAAATTTTTATAAAATGGGAATAATATGCATACACTAATTACTTTGGGAAGCAGTTTGACTTAAGAGGTGCCCTTGGAATCAAGAATCAGTCAACAAGCATCTAGTGCAGGTTCTGTCCTGCTCTGAATTCCACAGATGCAAATACAAGTTTCTGTCATGAAGGACCTTTACATTTCATTTGGGATAAGCATGTGTACTGGAAGGTTATTACAAAGTTACTTGAAGAAAGGAGAGAACCCTATCAACTAGAGTGGTTAAGAAATGCTTCAGGTAGAAAATACTTGACTTGAATTGTAAAAGAAATTAAGTATCTAAGAGGCAGAGACATGAGGACAGACTGCATTGAGGATGGTGACACACTGGGAGACTAGAGTTAGAATATTGACTTTAGGTAAAATAGCAAAAAGTCTAGTTTGCTGGATTGTAGAATATGTGAGGGAGAATAACATTAAATAAAATGGAAATTAAGTTGGAGCCAGAATGTGGTATGCTTTTAAATAGCAAACTCAGGAATTTTGATTATATCCTAGAGGCGAGAAGGAGTCAATGAAAGATTTTTGAACAAGAGAGTATTCAAGAACCCTATGTGGTTGGAAGTTCATTTTGCCACCCACATGGAGGATGAATTGAAGAGAGGAGCTACTGGAGAGAGAAAATCTAGTAGAGGGGATTAAGTTAAGAGGCAAAAGATAGCATGAACTAGCTTGGAGACTGGGTGATACGTAGATAAGTGGATGGGCATGATAATCAATTATTGTAAGCACCAACATGTGCCAGGGCACTTTACTAAGGGCAGAGCACAAAATGAAAGGCAAAAACTCATCTCTGCTCTCAAGAAGCTTATAGTCTAAGAGAGAGACTGTACAAACAGGATATATACCAGGGAAGTTGGAGATAATCTCAGAGGAAATTCACAAAACTTAAAGAGGAATGGGAAAGGCTTATCTTAGAGGAAATTCATAAAACTTAAAGAGGAATGGGAAAGGCTTATCTTAGAGGAAATTCACAAAACTTAAAGAGGGATGGGAAAGGCTTATCTTAGAGGAAATTCACAAAACTTAAAGAGGAATGGGAAAGGCTTATCTCAGAGGAAATTCACAAAACTTAAAGAGGAATGGGAAAGGCTTCTGGTAGCAGGTAGGGGTTAAGATGAGACTTAAAGGAAGCCAAGAAAGTTAAGAGGAGAAGTTGAGGAGGGGAACGTTCCAAACATCGGGGATAGCCAGTAAAAGGCCTGAGACGGAGATGGAATGTCTTGTTTGAGAAACTGCAAGGAGGCCAGTGTCATTGGATGGCTGAGTATGTAAGGTTTTAAAAGACTAGAAAGGTAGGAAGAAAGAAACCAGGTTATATATGGTTTCAAAGGTCAAACAGAAGAAATAGAAAGATATATTTGATCTATGTTAATGAAGCAGGAGAAAGGAATGGATTAATAAAGCCCATAGTCAGCATTACAATATTGCCTTTGACTGATGGCTTTGACTAGAGAGCCACTAGAGTTGACTGAATATGAGGCAGCATGGCCAGACATGTGTGTTAGAAAGATTTTTTCGACAGCTGACTGGAGGAGCGATTGGACTGGGGAGAGATTTGAGGTAGGAAGTCCAACTAGTAGACTATTCCAAAAGTTCCAATCAGAAGCAATGAGCACCTGTACCACTGTAGTACTCTGTGAGACTCTTCTGAAACATACTGGTTCAAAATATAACTAGTTCTGTAGAACTAGTATCTTAAATATATGGTGAAAGTAGGGAGATAAAATAATAAAATCTGCATTGAGATTTTTGTCGTGCTCTTTTTGTTTTGCAGTTCCATCTGCTGTCCCTGAATCCATTTTAAAATGGTCCCATCCTACAACATGGCAAGATGTGGAAGAGGGCTGGGGTGGATACAATCACACGACTCCGACTGCAGGTGATGATGTTGTGATCTTACCCAGTAAGTAAATAACCTCTGAGTTTTTATAATAAAAATGACCTCATATACGTCCAAAATGAGTACTAAGTTTTGTTGGCAGATCATATTGATTTAAAGGTATATTGCTGTATAGTGTGGAATATTTGTTCAGTTGTTTTTCAGTCATATCAGAATCTTCATGACCCTGTTTGGGGTTTTCTTGGCAAATATGCTAGAGTGGTTTGCCGTTCCTTCTCCAGCACATTTTACAGATGAGCAAATTGACGCAAACAGGGTGAAGTGACTTGCCCAGGGTCACCCAACCAAGAAGTGTCTGAAGCCAGATTTGAACTCAGGAAAAGTCTTGCTGAATTTAGACCTGGCATTCTATCTACTTAGCCACCTATCTGCCTTCGTATAATAATGCTAGTACTACTAATAATATCTATCATTTGTGTATTGCTTATTATATGCTAGGCACAGTACCAAGCAGTTGTTATATCATCTCATCCTCACAACAGCCCTGGGAGGTAGGTAATAGTATTGTCTCAGTTTCACCTATGATGAAACTAAGGCGAAGAAGGTTAAGTGACTTGCCCAGGATCACTCAGTAACTGAGACCACATTTGAACTCAGGAAGAGGAGTCGTTTCTCCAAGTCCAACACTCTATATCCGTTGAACCACTTAATTACCCAATAATAATATGTATTGACATTCCATAATATGAAATATGCCAGCGTAATAAAACGACATACAATTTGGGAAGAAATAGAAAGACATATTTGATCTATGTTAATGAAGCAGGAAAAAGGAATGGATTAATAAAGCCCATAGTCAGCATTACAATATTGCCTTTGACTGATAGCTTTGACTGAAGGGTCAAACAGAGCACAGTAGCCAAACACTCTAGGCCAAAGCTGGCTTGGCTCTTTTTGATTGCCTCCACAGCCCATCAGAGGGCCTCCACACATGGTTAGCTGACCAGAACCAGTGACTCCATGTTTACACGTGTTCTAATGTCTCTCAGAGGTACTCCAATTACATACCATCATAATCCTTCCAGATGCAGGCTCTTTAACTTTATCATATGGGGATATGCCATTAGAGGCCCTCATTTCCCATCGCAATAGTAGGTAAAAATATTGAAGCCTGACATGGTGGATAGAATACCAGATTTAGATTTAGGAATACTGGGCCTAAATATATAGACAATACATAGCAAATATCTGTACATACAATATATAGTGCATATATTATGTATGTTATTATGTATTATCATATATAATATATTGATATATTAGTAAATATATTAAAAGTATATATCTGTTTTGCTCTGTCCACTTCTCTGATATTTACTGTGTGATCATGGGAAAGGTATTGAAACTCTCTGAGGCTTTCTTTCATTTTCTATAAAATATGGATTAGAATACATTTGCTATTTCCTGCAGAGACTTCGGGAATCTTTGGAAAGTTCTATAGAAATGTGAATTACTTTTCTATTAAACATATTGACAATCCTTCTAAATCTTCTTCTGCGGGATAGAATTAGCAACCCTGGACTTGTACAATATGTTATTCCACCAACACTTTTAAAAACAAAAGGATGAAAAAAATTCCTCAACCCAACATTTTCAGGTATTACTTCTGCATTCAATGAATCTAGTGAGTGGAATGACTTCAGAACTATGTTTTGACTTTTTCGTAGTAAGGAAGTGGCTTAACCCATACCCCTGTGCTGCAGGAAGCAAGAGAAACTTGTACTTGTGGCCAAACTTCCAATCCCCTTTGGGACTCTTAGCCACAGTGTGGAAAAATCTTAGCTATCTTTGTTGGCACTGCTTCTAACTGAAGGCCCCATGTGGGTTGGATTTCCGGACCCCCTGGAATACTTCATGGCCCTGGGCCTTTTGTCTTTTGTTCATGTTCTGCTCACAGGACATGTAGAAACCCTCCAAGAAATAGTGATATTAACATCAGAGACAGTGTGGTTGGATGGAGAGACAGGGGATACATTTTTAGAAGTATGAGGCTCTCCTTGAAGTCGGTGTTTTAAGTTCAGGGCCCCTGACATCACAGATGTACTACTTTTTCTGCTTTCTTGCCATAATAAGGGAATGTGGTGATAATGAATTAGATAAAACCACCGTGATAATGTTTTTCAGATCAATTCATGTGAATGTAGTTTTTTTGAAATAATGAGTTAATTTACATAAAGTGAGAGGACACATGTCAAAGAACTTTAATATGCTTTAAACACCATATAAATTTTAAATATTATTAGTACTAATAATCATTTTTAGATTGGAAGTGTGACTTAAAAGGTGTAGGGAACTTTCTCTGAAGAAATTCCCTTACTAATGCAAATCAGCCCTTCATCTGATGCTTCTCAGAGAAAATTTCCTGGGACACTGAGAAGTGAAGTGAGTTGCTGTCATCACATCTGTTTTAGAAGCAAGACTTGAACCCAGGTCTTGTTAGCTCCAAGGCTCATTCCTATTGCCATTGTCTTGTTGCCTCTATTGTTGCTTTTAAAATTATTTTAATAATTATTCTATATTTCCAAAGATGCCATAATTCAGAATGTTAGGTACTCTAACCACTGGTGAAATTGGCAGGAATCATTTTGTGCCTTATTAGGCAGTCTGAATTAATTGCTATGCCTGTTTCCCCCCACCTCAAAAAACAAGTTATTATTTGGTGATCAGAGAGGTCACAAACCTTTCTCAATTTATTTGGGCTATTCCTTGGTTGGAAGCATTTATTACTGGGTCCTTATGTTAAGCCTTTTTTTTGGTAACAGTATTCAACAAGTTCAGAGAAAAGTGAATGGACTTTGGCAATAACCCTAGTTCAAGTTTTGATGTTAATTTAGTTCAGAAAATTTTGAAAAGAGATTTTAGTATGCTATTAAAGTAAGAAACAAAAGAGTTGTTTAGAAAAAAGTTGCCAGTTTGGGCTTTGGGTAGTCAGAGGAAATACATGTTGTATATAAACAGAATGAAAGGCATGGAGAACCACAAATGATAAAATTTAGATTAGGTGTAACTTCAGTCTAATGCAAAATACATCTAGGCTTTGGATGATTGGTTTCCCTAGGGTTATTCTTACATGAGTTTTTTCATAGGTACTATCATGTATATCTAGCTCCCCAATAGTATCTCTGTTTATTCTGCAGTAAAGGATATTTGGATATCAGATTCCTATATTTACTGTTCTTCAGATAAAAGTCTATAGTTCATCATAGACTATTGACCTGCTGGTGGTTTTCCTAATACTACTCCCTAAGGATTTGTAGCCCCAGAAGTACAGGTAGAATAGTGGACTCCTGTAGTAAAATATTGCTCTCTCAAGAACATAAATATTAAGATAACTTTGGTCTGTCACTAGAGCCCATTGTTCTAATATGGGACAAGAAAGAGGGTAAATCATTGACAAGTAGAGAAAATATATTCTTTGCATGTGGTCTTTCCAGAGAGTCTGTAGAAACAGCCCAGAAAAACACCAAGCATCTGGATAATTTCAGCCAACTCAGGGATTTTAGAAGTGTAAACAACAATGAATTATGGAGACATCCATATTTAAATGTTCATGGGGAAGGTCCACATTTAGGTTTTAGATGAGCAATTAGCAGAGCCAAAGAAGTACAAGGAAACACTGGATGGAGTAAGTGAATGAATAAGTGGAGGAAGTTTGTTATAGTGAAAAGAGCCTTGGTTCTGGAATTAGAGGACCTACATTCACATTGTGTCTTTGATACCATCTCTGTGACCTTCAACAAATCACTTATCCTCTCTGGGCCCCAGTTTCCTCATCAATTCTATTCTATAGCTATAGAATTAGCAGAGCCAAAGAAGTACAAGGAAACACTGGATGGACGGGACCATATCTATAATACTGGTGCTCTTGGTAGTGACAGATAATATATAGAATAACAAAAGAAAATGAAAAAGAGCTTTATTGTGAAAACATTCTATAGCTATGAACCTTAGGGTCATTTGATGGGAATATAGTCATAACAAATTATATAAAACCACGATGATTCAAGGATATAGTACAAACAACTGACATTTATTTATATATATTATAGGTGAAAGTTGCTGTTTTTAGTGTACTAGTCATATTTTCTCATCATTTGTTTTACCTAGCTATACCTTCTGACCTCTAGAATTAACATATAACTTGTGTTTGCTTTTGAATGCTTCATTATTTAATTTTCATAACAACTTTGTGAAGCCAAATAGGCAATAATTATTATGGCAGAGAAAAATCCCATTTTCACATAAAAATTTCAAGAGAAAGATGATTTTCCTAAATGAAAGTGGCTGGTAAAAAGATTTGTGACACCTTCTAAGACTTTAATATAACACTTTATTGTGGTTTTGTGTGTTCTGAGCAGTAAAATAAAAATGAGAGAATTCTCCCAACATTATTCAAGTAGAATAGCTTATCTTTTGCTATAAAATTATTAGGGTAAATGACCAATTTCCATTTTCTGTAAAATCAGATTTTACAGAATGACCTTGGTCCCAACCTATCCCATAAAAATAGGATTTTACTATACCAATAAAAGATATCACCATGTAAAGTACTATACTATTTTCATTTGAGAAGCTCAGAATGTTTTATAGACATTGAACTCAGTGTTCTTATATTTTGAAAGATACGTAAATTCTGTTCTGCAGTATCATATTGGGGCAGAGGTGATGTAATCATAAACAGTTCACTATTACATTTACCTTTTTGACAAAAATATGCTACAGAAACATATATCTGACCTCATATGCCTTCTAAATATATGAGAATTCCATTTATCATTCAGTACATCTCTCCTTCATGAGTTCAAATTTGGCCTCAGACACTTACTATGTGACCCTGGGTAAGTCATTTAACCCTGTTTGCCTCAGTTTGCTCATCTGTTAAAATGAACTGGAGAAGGAAAATGGCAAATCACTCCAGCATCCTTACCAAGAAAATCACAGATGGCATCATAAAGATTTGGACAGGGCTGAAATGACTGAACAACAAAGATGTTGTAAGTGACAGGAATCCAGCCTTTTAAAACTTCTCAGAAAATTTCTAAAATAACCTCTACCAAGAAAGACAGGATCTTTACAAATATAATCGTGCATTAGGAATACTTAAACTCTCACAATATTCTTTGACCTGAGCTGCCCTGTGAGATGTCACTGCAATCTACCTGGAGGTCTCTCATGGAGGAGTTGGAACATGGTTAGGCTGATCTTCTTTTGGCAGAGCGCAGCAGGTTGAGAAGAATGAAAGTGTGTTATAATTCAAAATGATAAGATTCTATTTTGAAGAGTATAGATATGATATCATGTAGCCTCTGGCGGCCTTTTTTTTTTTTTTTTACTAGTGGAAGCCACTCTGTTTTTCATTTTCTGTATTTCTTTGAACTTTCCTTATTTGAAGACATGAATGCCATCTTACTGTTTCTCTCATAATAGTTCTTCTGTTTTGTCCTTATTTCCATGCAATGGTTGTGCTAGGGTGTTTTACATCACAGTGGAGCTGATCAAAGCCATTTGATGTTAGCGTTGGCATCATTAGCGGGTTTCTGTGTCAAATATATAGAAATGCAGTAAGGTTGGTGGTTATTACCTGCCAGAAGATGCTGATGATTTGTTCCCTTTTATATATTAAAAGGACATTTTTATGAAAGGTCGTTTCTTGAAATACACTCATTTAGGTTGGTCATTCTCAAATTTGTCTCTCTTTTTTTTGCATCTGGAAAAACTATTCCTTAGACCTCTAGATGATTAAGTTTAAGAGGCTACCTAACAATCAGATATAGAGCTTGGAAATACTTCCCCTAAAGGTATAACATTTGGGCCTCAGGTATTTCTTTAAACTTTGTTGGTCTTTGGGCCATGCTTTCCACAAAAGATCCTGAAGACCACCTACTCCCATTTGTCACTTAGTGGTAGGGTGGTGGGGATGTGGGGGAAAGAAAGGAGACTTACTCTTCAGTGAAATTAATGGAAAGAATGACTGCTTTTGATATGACTTCAAGATGTGACAGCTGGTTTTTATTAAAGGCAAGTGGACTTCACTTTATACAACAGGTGTATGTTGTTTTCCTTTTAAAGTTGCATGCCGATTTAATTTTTGTAAATTAAACCATTTAGAATGCAGTAAGTCAGCTTGCTATTTAAATGGCATTCTGTTGGATATTTTTGTGAAATGAATAATTCTCCTCTAATTTATCTTTCTTATAATCCCATATTTACATTCATTTATTTTTTAATGGGCAACATGGAATAATGAATAAAGGACCAGTATTGGATCATGAAAGCCTCTGTCTCATGCAAACTATTTCTTTGACCATGGGAGATTCATTTAATCTTTTAATGCCCCAGGAAACTCTCTAAGACTATATTATATTGATTTTTCTGGTCTTTATTAGTTGGAGGAATTTCCATTCTAAGAGATAATGAATGAATCACACCTCTCTTTGTTTATATATGTATGCATACACATTTGTAAATGTATGTTTGTATATTCATTTACATGATAATTATTAACAATAATATTAATTTAGTGATTGTGATATAGGCTGGAATAGCGTTCCTGAGGCATATCCCCTGATTAGTACTGTCTAGGAACAAAGGTTACAATTTAAGTACCTAAAAACAGAAAAACACTGTAGTATTGGGTTAAAATCCAAGTCATATCTTCATTAGTGGATAGATGAGAGGGGAGGAAAAAAAAAGACTATTGCACACATCCAAATTTTGGATATATTTTAGTTTAAAAATGAATTTTTAAACTAAAATAAGCAGTATAAATGTCTAGTATTTCTCTGTAAAAGATATTTCAAGATAGAATTATAGTAAGGAGCAAGATTTAAAAGAAATATAAACATATAATTAAAGATTGCTGTCATCCCCCTAATCTCAATTTATCAATCCCTATTTAATTTACTATCAGCTTGCTATCTCTTGAGGTTAATTAGAGCTTACACTAAACCTTCTTTTCAAATTAGAAGTCATATGTTATGGTTTTCAAGCTTATTGGAAATTCTAAGCCTTTAATTAGATCTTTACTCTAATCACTTTCATTAGCACCCTATATACCTAGGCTTCTCCTCTAGTAAAACAGCTTTGGAAGTTTTGTTCAATTTTCAAAACTGACTAAGATAATCTTTTTTCTCTAGATTTATCACCCCAAAATAGGGGAAGAGAATACCTGTCTGAAATGTTACGGTCACATATGTAATATAGCTTCTTTGATCATTTTCTACCAATAAAAATTCATTTTATTTTTCCTACTATGACATTGTCATTTCCCTCTTTTGTTTATACATGTCCTTTGCCACCAGTGGTGGTAACTACATTTTAATAATACCTATTTTTGGTCCCAGGAGCAATTTCAAAACTACTTTTATAAAGGTCCTGCCATTTTCACTTCTGATTTGTTTTTAGCTATAACAGATACACAAAATCTAACCACAAAGATTTAATGAATCTATGCCTTGTTACTTTCCTCATGGGGAGGAAAACATTTGTTCTAATACACATAGATTTACATTTATATCAGACTTCTCTCCTAAGCCCTCAGTGGGCAGATTGGCTCCATAGAACAAGGCTATATACTACTTCTCTCTTTAGAGTTCTAGAGTGCCCTGAGGATCTGGTGAGTGTGTGTGTGTGTGTATGTGTGTGTGTGTGTATGTGTATGTGTCTGTGTGTGTGTATGTTTAATACTTTTGCTCATAAGATCCCACTAGTGTGCTTCTCTCGTTAACTAACAATTGATATCAATGAATCAGCGAAGCTTAATGAGCTTTAGAAAAGAGCACATACTAAGATAGTGTATAATAGAAGTTGGCACAGAACATTCCTCCCAAAACTCTGTGACATACTTTTTTTTAAAATAGTATTTACAGAATCAAAGGGAGAGCTTAGGGATCACATGTGGCAAAGGGGTTGTACCTCACAGCTCCTCTCTTCAAAGTTCTTTTCTTCCCTTTGTATGATACTCATGAAATTCCCATTAGGCATGGTATTGCCTAATGTAGAATCCTGAAATTTTCTTTACTCAGTGTGTCTATTTTGTCCTCAGCTCATCATGCATGCATTGCCACTGATTCTTATGCAGATTCCATTAGTTTGCTAAGGAGAAGCCCAAGTCATTCACTCTTCCCAAGTTCTCCTCTGGACAAGGAGATGGGAATGTATGTATGGGCATCATTCTGATCCTTCCCCCAAAACACTTTTTTTTCTCAGATTTAGCTGCAACTGATTTTTCCTGGCTCACTATTAGATGGCTAGAATTCAAAATGTTTAGGTAACATGGTGTTCATGGCAGAAATGGTTGATTCATCAACATGTATTTCTTATGATTATATATACTACCAATCACTTTAGAAATCTCATCCATTTTATGATCCAATGTGATTTTAGTTAAGAAGTCATCTGAAAAAGACTTATTTATGGGCATCTTCAAATTATAAACAAAGTTTAATACAATTAATTAATATGATAAATTTGTATGTTGTCAACTTATTTTGTATTGAGAATTTGTTATGTAACTATTATATACAGAATGGCATGATAGACTATGATAGAGATGCAAAGATAAATAAATCACAAGTCTGGCCACCATAGAAGACTTTATAGACAAGGTATACCTTATGCCTAAATCAAAATTTAAAAAAAAATTCTTAGAGAGAAGCATATAAAAAAACCTCACAATATTTTCAATTGTGTCAAAATACACAGGATTAGTGAAGAACTAATTCATTGAAATACAGTTCTAAAAAATTTTAAATTTAAAAAATGTTCATAGACCCTAAGTTAAAAATGATCTTTATTAATTTGTTTTGTCCTAAATTTATGATTTCTTTGGTGTGGGAAATCCCCCAGCATGAAAACTTTCCTTTCCGATTTTGATCAGCAACCCATCCACAATATAATTTAATTCAATTAAGGAAGCATATGTCAAACACCAGCATTTTAAACACAGTGCTTGGCCCTGGAGACACAAAAACTAAAAAGAAAAAATTAAATAGCCCCTGCCCTCAAGAAGTTTATATTATGTTGGAGTTTTTAGTTTTAAGGAATTGTTTGTGTGCCTAAGAGGTTAAATGCCTTGTCCATGTTCACACAACTTGTTTGTGTCCAAGGTTTAATTGAGGTCTCCCTGAACCCAAGGCCATCAGCTGTATCTCAGGTTGCCTTTCATGTATGATCTCAGTGCAATACAATGAAAAAGAATTACTGTGGGCTGCCTTTTAATGGGCAACTAAGTTGTAGCTAGTTAGTTCAATTGGTTAATATGTACTAATGAAACAAGGATATTGCTTTAGCTACTTTGTGGGCCAAATGGTAGATCTATTCATTTGCCATAATTTACACTTAGTCATGACTAGTTATCATCCATATGCACACTGATAGTTCTAAGGAGAATGACGAAAAGGTACATGAATGGAGCAAAATAAATCTATAACATTATTGGGAAGACAGGTTAAAAGATATACTCCCTGAAGCCCTACTAATGAAGGGTTGATAATATCCTCATTATCTACACGGTCATGCACATGGAAAATATGCTAAAAACCATTCTAAAATATGGGGAATGTGGATAAGTCATATGATATGTGCAATTCCTTTGGTAAGAAGAGTCACAGATTATTTTTTAAACTATGTTTTAGAATACTGAAGCACATTAGTTGATTCTTCCTAACTTTTACACATTAACAACAGTTTTCTAGACTGTCTAGATTTTTAAAAAAAATTCCCCTCTTGTTATTGCTATTTTTTGGTAACACTATTCAGAAACTAATCACCTAAAAGCTATTTTAATTAAAATATTTTATAGAGAAATTAAAATTAAAAAATGTTTACAGAGAATCGAAATTATTTCTTAACTTAATTATGGCAACTTCAATATATTTACCTAACAAAATTTTTCACTTAAAGAACTTGTCCCATGGAATTAATGTTGTTTTGAGAGTTGACATTTTTTTTAAAAAGGAAAGGAAATCTGAGTGATTGCATATGTGTTTTATGCTTCTGATTAGAAAAGAAATAGCTAACTTGGGAACAACTGGCTACTAAAGGCACTTAATGTAGACCAGTGATTTTCTTACTGGTTCTAATTGAATTATTTCTTTTGTTGCTTACTTTATGATCTGCCTGCTTTCCATGCCAGGTGTTTCTGGAATGTAGATTTAAATAATTCATGATTTTCCAATCCTAAATCATATTTGTTTAGTTATGATTGAAATTTTTTTGAGTATAACTAACCCTGGAATGAGATTAGGAATCCTTCTAATGCAAAATTTTATTAATGTGACCTTAATTCTACATAGCCTATTTATTTGTTTTGTTTTTTACTCAAGCTAGTTTAGGGTTAAGGTCATACCACTACTTGTGAAATAGACTAGATGAATCACATTAGGTTCATCACACATGGTGGAAAGAGTGCTTGGAGTTAGAAAAATGAATTCAAGTTTCTACTACCATACTTGTTACTACTGCTGTTATTACAACCAGCTAGCTAACATAAAAGCACATACATATGTATATGTATATGTATGTATGTGTGTATGTACATGTATATGCATATATACAAACATTATGCCTGAATCATGTCTTTAAAGTTTGCAAAGCACGTTATAAAATTTCATTTCATCTCTACAACAACCCTGGGAGGTTGGTGTATGTACATGTACATTCATATATACAAACATTATGCCTGAATCATGTGTTTAAAGTTTGCAAAGCACTTTATAAAATTTCATTTCATCTCTACAACAACCCTGGGAGGTTGGTGCTTTTGTTATTCTGAATAAGCAAACTGAGTTCCAGAGGAGTTAAACCTTGTGTGCCCATGGTAACACAACTAATAAATATTTAAGAATGGATTTGAACTCAAGTCTGTCTGGCTTCAGGTCCAGTGCCCTATCTACTGCTGTCTACTGGAAAGACACATAATCTGTCTGAGTCTTACATTTCTCATCCATAAGGTGAGTGTAATAGCATCTGTACTCCCTACCACAAAGAAATTTTGTGAAAGGAGTGCTTGTTAAAATATTATGTAGCTGTGATATTCTTTTTAGACATTACACTAAACGATTTAATTGTCCAAATTATACTCAACAAATTATGAGTTTATACTCCTCTTGAAAGCAGATACTTGGTTTCTTTATAAGCAATAGGGTCAAAGTTACTGATACTATGGTCAGCTGCTAATTATGCAAAGCATATTTGGTGATGTTACTAAAGCAGAATATGAGAAAGAAATATGACCCACAATTTCCCAGATAGAACTTTGATCCATAAAAATTTTAAAACACTATTTAATAGATTTTTCCTTACTCATTACTTATAATTTCCAAACAATGTGCAATGATAAGATTTCAAAATAAGAAGATCCTACAGAAGAAATTGAAAAATCCTGTTGGAAACAGGATGAGGTGCATGTAATCCCTTTGTCCTATCTACCAATGAAATTTTTTTGAAGATACTCTCAGTGAACCTTTGGAAGGTGAATTTACATCAGGATATTGTTATTTGGTTCTGAAAAGCCATTATTTTATCCACATGTGAAATATTCCACAGAATATTAAAATTAAAAAATGATATTAGCAGGATAGTGGTTTAATACAGAACCATTTTCATAGGAAATATTGAAATAGAAGAGAATCAGATTATTACTACTTAAAATAAAATGATCATCAATATGGTGGTACTTGGAAGTGAGGGAACACTAGGATGGTTAAAGGAGGTGCAAAATGATTCAAGTTGAAAATGGAATAGTTGTTTTTCCATACAGATTAGCAGTACAGTTGGGTCTGTGAGTGGATTCTACTTACACATACACACACATATAGTCATATAACACCCATAATATGCTATATATAGTATAAACATGTGATATAAGATATGCAACATATAACAACAAAAATAAAACTCTCAAAGAGCAGGGGTTATGTTTAACTTGCATGATGCAATAACCATACTTCCTAATATCATTTCTTATATATATATCAGTAGATAGAAAATATGAATTGTTTATGATTATTTATTTATCTTGATCCACAAAAGCTACAAGTAAGCTCCTCCTTTCCCTCCTGATGTTCTTGTAGAATATAGGATAAATTATGCCTAATCCAGTTTTATTCATAAACCATAATGATAGGCAAGAGCTTTGGAAAATATTAGTACCTCTGTATTTATCCTCATTTTTTACCTGAGGCTAAGTTTAGGAGAAGATATGTAAAGGGAAATTGTTTCTGTACTGTTATTGTGTGGTATTGTACCAAGGCCACAAGTAAGAATTAGGCAATATCTGAATTCCATAGAGATCCTTCTTCCCTTAGAAATGCAGCCGAATAGTTCACTGAAAATTTTTAGATATGTTAGGAAAGATAGACAGTCATACAGCCATAATGATATTTGTATCACTAAGACACTATTCACAGCACTCATGATGACTCTGAGTATGCTGGTGTAGTTCTGAATCACAAAGTGTAAACAGACTCTTCATATGGGAGGCAGGAAAAAACCATTTATTAAGACACCATAAAGCCAAATCCCAACACCATAAAGCCAAATCTGTCATAGTAACCAAGAAATCAATACACATTAGCACTGCAGGGTACAAAGTCGTTCCCAAGTCTTCTCATCCCACCACCACCCCTTGCTGGGGCCTTCCCACAAGCAAACACTCACAACCCCATTCATCTGCCTGCATCCTCTCTCCTCTGCCCTAATTACTCTCAGTCAACTTCCTCCCAGCTCTGCTCCATCCTTCCTGTTCCACCCATTCAGCAAGCTCCCTCTACCACAAGTAACATAGGTTTCCATGTGATTTAAGCAGGTTACATGGGCCTTTTAATGAATGGAAAAGATCTTCCCATTTAAATTGCCATTATGATATCATTTAGCTCAAAAGGAAAAACCAAATATATATCCACTGCATTTTAAGGGCAAGGGTATAAAAGGAGTCTAGTGATGTCTTGTTTTTAATGCTACTGTCAAATGCTTTCTTGGAACATTTTGGCAATGCATATTTTATACGGGTGTATTCAGAAGTCTGGATTCTATGGCATTCCATTAAACAAAAACTAACAGTGGAGGTAATATTGCCTTTTTACTTATTTTTTGATGCACTGTTAAAAAACATGAGTCCCGTTTGTCAAACTGCTCTTCACTCCAGGGCCCTGCTTCTTTTGCTAATGAGTTGTCCTATGTTTTCTTCATTTATAACATCAGCAATCTCTGAAATCCTGGGATTCAGTCTGGAGCCATCTGTTTCCCTCTGTTTATTTACATGATAACTTCACCTGATAGCAATTTGGTGTCTGGATTAAAACAACAACATCAACAGTAACAAACATTGATCTTACCTAGATTGAAGTATGTTTTCTTTTCCTCAGCTTGATGGCAGCACATATACCCAGTACATGTATTTCTCAGTCAGAATGGATGTTATCAGAAATGCTGGGCTGCCATAAAGCCTGTTGAGGATGGGAACACTTGGACATACTGCATTGAGTATAGATCAATGATCTGTGAAATAGAAATGGGAATTATAGGCCATCACTGCCACTGCTTTCCAGAGGATAGACTGAGAAATTGGATGCTGGTCAAGTGTCAATCTCTCTACATTACTACTACTAAAGGGATATAGTAATAATAGCCCAAATTTATATAAGTGCTGTAAGGTTAACAAGTCATTTTCTTTACAACAACCCTCACATGTAGCAATTATCATTCTTATCCCCATTTTAGAGATGAGGGAACTGAGGCTTGGAGAGATCAAGTAAAGTGCCTAGGATTAAACAGCTAAATATTGGAACTTGAACCCAAAGCCAGCTTTTATGACCCTGAGAACAGTGATCTTTGCCAAGATATCTTATAATATTAGTGCTGTATCCAAAGGTATATCCCCTGGGACAGTCACCATCATGGTAACAGCTGATATTTGCTTAGCTAGCTCTGTTAAGTTTTCAAAACCCTTTATATACACACTTTATGTATGTATAGTACTATGTCTTAGGGACAGCTAGGTGGTGCAGTAGATAGAACCTGAGTTAGGAAGGCCTGAGTTCAAATTTACTCTCAGATACTTACTAGCTGTATGACCTTGGGCAAATCTCTTAATCTTATCTGCCTCAGTTTCCTCATTTGTAAAAAGAGCTGGAAAAGAAAATGGCAAAGCACTCTTTGCTAAGGAAATCCTAAATGGAGTCACAGAGAGTCAGACATGACTGAAACAACTGAACTTATTAAGTTATTAAGCTTATTATTAATAATAAATGTACTATCTATTGTACATGAATAAGGTTATTAATATAAAATATTAATTATAAAATAAACTATTTATAAATAAAAATAAACTTGTTAAGCAGCTATTATGTACAAGCCACTAATCAAGATGCTGGTGATATAAAACTAAAGGTTAAAAAAAAGATCTTTGCAATCAGTGACCTTACATTTCACTAGAGAGATAAAAGAAAAGTAAAAATAAGAATGACATATACATAATATATAACACTTTAAAGCATAGAAAGGGTTGATGTACACTATTTTATTTGATCCTTATAGAAACCCTTATGTAAAGTTCCTATTGTTAATATCCTCATTTTATAGATGAGGAAACTAAAGCTTAGACAGTTAAGGACTTGCCCAAGGTTACCCAGCAAGTATTTGAGACAGGATTTGAACTCAGTTCTTACTGACTAGAGTCCAGTGCTTTATCTACTAGAAGGACCAAAAAAAGTTATCCCATGCATTCTGAGAAGGTATATAACTTTGATAACACAAATACTTGGGATCATATGGGTCAGGGTCTCTGGAGTTGATTTGTCTATCGCACAATTCCCTGTACCAGGTCAAAATCCAGCAGGTGACTGTCCTTTCCCAAGTGTTTCTTTCCATTCTATAGTATAAACTTTTTGTATTCTATGGTTCAGGATAGGGGGGCTTGAAGGTATGTCATTGTGATTGTTTTCTGCCATTGAGATTAGGTTTAGAGCTTTAACCATTTTTTAGCTAGATATTTACCATACATTGGCACGCATATACTGTGTTCACTCATTTACCATTGGTGCCTTGTACTTTTCCCTCTGTTTTCCTCTCCCTTTCCCTGACCTCTCTGGTGTGAGCTTTATTTTTATTAAGCATATATGTGGACATCTGAACATAGACACGGGAACCCCTCTAGAGGAGGGTATTATAAGGATTTGTACATCTTCTGGAACAGGGACTTCTAGTTTTCTGGGAGTTGTGACAGCTTATTAGTGTTGATTTGTTTTTGCAATAGCCCTCCTATCCTCACATCCTTAGGGGATACATGGCATATATTTATTTTTAAAATTAACTTACAAGTAGAAGTTTGGTATCTGGAACCAGCTCCTAGAGAAGGCAATTTTAAATACATGCACACGTTTGTTTTTTTTTAATTTGATAATTTAAAGACACTCTTTTTTTTTTTTTACAAAATACTTATCAATAGTCTCTTGTGACAAAGAATAAAAACGATAAAAAACACAATGTTCCACAAACCTAACACTTCTTTTCCAGGTGAAGGCAGTCTACAGAAATAATACCCAACATGGAATCAAGAACGCTAATTTAAATTCCCTGACTATCTTTGTGCATTAACACAAATCGTCTTTCTCAGTCTCCATCTCATTTCTTCATATGCAAAAATGATCTATTACTTGCAGTATTTAACTCATCAGGATGAAATTGGACTTATGTATCTGCAAGCTTTATTGTAAATTAAGAGATGCTCTACATACATATACGGAGTTTGGTGTAGTGGATAGAGGGCCTGCTATGATATCAGGCAGACCTAGATTCAGATCTAGTCTCTGATACATTCTGGCTATATGACTCTTGTCAAGTCACTTCACTTCTCAATGCTCTAGGCAACTCTATAAATTTGTAAATTTCTGAGTAGAAGCAGATCTGCATTGGGAAAGGACATTCTTTATCCTGGGTCTGACAAACTACCGTCTGTGGGCCAGTTCTGGCCTGTCACTTGTTTTTATACAGCCTGAGAGCTAAGAATGGTTACATAGCTCATGGTTGTACAGAAATGGGCAGCAGGCCAGATTTCTGTGGGCTGTAGTTTGTTTGTCCTTGTAGTAAGGCTTACAACTGATGAAAATCGTAAGTTTAAAAATCATACGGTAGTGGAGAAGGTATGAAAGGAGATCTTAGCAGGACCTTGTTGGGGGTATCTGTAGTCTATTGCCTGCTTAGAATCCAGGTAAACCACATGAAAAGACATGTGCTGGAAATGAAATGACAAATTTTTTAAAATGTCCCTATCTTCAAGGACCTTACATTCTCACCGAGGGGATACAATATACAAATACAGTTATCCCTTCCACATCACTGGGGTTACGGGTCTGGCACATCCATGATCTGGAAAACCCATGCAGAATATTGATCTTCCCTTCATACCAGAGGAAAAATCTGAATTTTTTCTTCTTCTTTTATGAGGTATAAAAACTACAAAAATTGGGTTAAGTATGTGTTCAGAAGTTATATGTAGGTAATGTAATACTATATGAAAAAGAGTTTCTAAACGTTTTCTGTCATCTGTTGGCCTTCAAGTGTTGTCTATGTCTTCTGCAAAAGTCCCCCCAAATTCCCACTCATGCAGATCTGTGATATATTGAAACTGTGATGAGGTCCACCTTGATGTGTGATTTGAGGGAGAAGTAATCAATAATCACTTAGGGGTATCAGGAGAGTTTTCAAGTACATACTGAAGGTATATTCAAACTAGGTCAAACACATGAGTAGGAAGGAAATTAGCATTTATTAAGTGCCTGCTATGTGCCAGGAATTGGGCTAAGCAGTTCATAAATATTATGCCATTTAATTCTCATGATTACCCCGGGGGGTTGGTGTTACTATGATCTCAGTTTTACAGTGGGGGAAACTAAGACAGAGGTTAAATGACTTGCTTGGGGACACGCAGCAAATAATTGTCTGATGACAGATCCGAACTTAGGTCTTCCTGACCCCAGACCCTGCACTTCATCCGCTGTGCCAGCCAGCTACCTATGGGATATGAGACACAGCTTCCAGAGCAGAGTTATGTATCAGTATCCTACAAGACTGGGCTTGGAGCTCTCCATGGTAACCTTCCTGATTCAGTAGATAAAATAAGAGTTAGGAATCACACTGCTCAAGAGGTTTCTTCTGTGTGCTGTGGGACTAATCCAAATGAAAAGATGTATCAGCTAGGAAAGAGGGTGCTCCCTCCCCTCTTAAATAGAGTTCTCTGCCAGTTCTCAGTAGGCTTACCTCACTATCTTGGCCCCCCTGGTGAGCTGGTAGCCTTTCATTTAAGAACAGCTTGTTTCCTCTTTTCTCCTTCCACCTGAGCAGCTGATTGACCTCCTGTGGCTTGGCACCTGAGGAATTGATAGGTCTGGTGTGGCTTGCCAACTAAGCAGTTGATGGCTCTCCTGGGATTTACCACCTTCCTCATAGGCCTCCTGTGGTTTAGCACCACGGCAGTTCACAGACCTCCCGTGGTTTTAGCATTGAAGCAGCTTGCTGGATCTTCTGTTTGCAGTGAAATGGTTTCAGGGGTTACTTTTTCTTATTTGCATAGTTTGCAAGCACCTGCTTTTTATTTTTGGGGGTTTTTGTGTACATAATTATCAGAGGAAAGGCAGTGATGAGAAAACAGCATTGTCTACTTAGACTATTAACTGTGGACAAGGTGGTCTAAACTACACGTGTACATTTGGTGTAGAGCTGTGACTGGTTAATTTATAACCAATATCTCATATCCTATGAATGAGAGTCAGTCTCAGAGGCACAAAGACCTGTTTTCAAATTTTGACTTTTACACATATAAGCTAGGGCAAATCATTGAATATAATGACCCAGAAAACAAAAACTCATGTGACACAAGATTTTTAAGTTGTTGTTATTTAACAACTGTTAAAAGAACTGTTGTTATTTAACAAGTATGTATTGGTTGAGGGTGTTTTTTATCAGGAAATTCCCTTTACATATAAAATGATAAGTGCAGATAGGGGACAATTTTGGTGAGAAATTCTAGCAGTTTAAGAGGTCTAGAGTTTTCTTTCTCTGTTTTTGCCTTCCCTGGTTTAGGAATCAGCACCAGATTTGTGTTATAAAAGGAATTTGGTGGGACTCCTTTGCCAATTTTCTCAAAAAGTTTATATAATATTGGAATTAATTGTTCTTTGAATGTTTGTTAGAATTCATTTGTGAATCCTTGTGCTTCTGGGGACTTTCTTTTCTTAGGGAGCTCACTGATGACTTGTTCAATTTCTTTTTCTAAGGTAAGTTTATTTAAGTATTGAATTTTGTCTTCTGTTAATCTGGGCAATTTACATTTTTGTAAATATTCATACATTATGCTAAAATAAATTGTTAGATTTATTAACATGTAATTGGACAAAATAGCTCCTAATAATTCCTTTAATTTCATCTCTATTGTGGTGAATTCACCCTTTATATTTTTGATAATAGTAATTTTGATAATTCTTTTTAAAAAATCAAACAATGCTTTATCTATTTGATTGCTTTTTAAAATAAAACCAGCTCTTAATTTCATTAATTATTTTAATGGTTTTCTTACTTACAATTCTGTTAGTCTCTCCTTTCATTTTTTGTATTTCTAATTTGATGTTTATTTGGAGATTTGTAATTTGTTTATATTCTAGTTATTTTTGTGTAACGTCCAGTTCATGGATCTACTCTTTATTTCTGTTATTGATGTTAATGTTTAGAGACATAAATTCCCCTCTGGTACAGCCTATAAATTTTGGCATATCGTCTCATTGTTGTCGTTCTTTTTAATAAAATTATTTATTTTTTCCATTTGTTCTTTGACCTACTCACTCTTTAGGATTAGATTAGTTTCCATTTAATTTTTAATCTATGTTTCCATGGCCCTTTATTAAATGTAATTTTTACTGCATTATGATATGAAAAGTATGCATTTGATATTTCTGCTTTTCTACATTTAGTTTTGAGATTTGTAGCCCTAATGCATGATCATTTTTTATGAAGGAGCAGCTGAGAAAAAAGTATACTCCAGAGGGCTATATATCTAACTTTTTAAAAATTCTATTCATGTCCTTAATTTCTTACCTGATTATTTTTTTAGGCTAGATTTTAGGCTAGATTTATCTAGTTCTGAGAGAATGTTGAGGTCCTCCTTTAAAATATTAAAATCTATTTCTTCCTGTAACTCCTTTAACTTTTCCCTTAAGAATTAGAATGCTATACCACTTGGAGTATGTATGTTTAGGATTGATATTACTTCACTGTTTCTGGTACCTTTTAGCATGTTTTAGTGTTCCACTTTTTCCATTTGACCAGTTCTGTTTCTCTTATATTTTTTTCTTCTGTATTTATGTGTGCCTCTTTTACCAAGATATTGACTCTCTTTGCATAATTTTCTTGTATCCCTCTCATTTCTATTGCTAATTTCCCCTCTTCCTGTCTTATTTGAATTTTAAAATCCTTTTTGAGCCCTTCTAGGAATTTTTTGGGGGGATTGTACCCAATCACATTTTTTTGAGGCTTTTTATGTTGGCTGTTGTTCTTCATTCTTGAAGAAGACCAAAATGACATCACCATGATACAGTGAAATTTCAATGTGTATGATTGTAGCTGATCAGTCCAATAGGAATTCAGAATACTCTATCACAGATTGAGCACAGATAGTTCATGTGAACATTTGGGGTGAATACTCCAAATTTTCACATCTTATGTTTCCTTTGTGCTGTTTCAATTCTGCTTTGCTCATAAAACACAACACTCTTTTTGATATGGGCATGCCATGCTAAGCCATCCTGTGCCAGTGTCTCCCATGTTGCACAATCAAATCCAAAGTTCTTGTCCTTGTATTGCTTCTTCTGACCATCATGTGATTGCCTACTCCATGTGAGTTCTCCATAAAGAGAACTTGTCTTTTTGGCAAGCGTACATTTTGCATTCAAACATTGTGGCCAGCCCATGGGAGTTGCACTCTCTGAAGCATAGTTTGAATGCTTGACTGTTCATCTTGAACAAGGACCTCAGTGTTCATACCTTATCCAGCCAGGTGATCCTCAAAATCTTCCTAAGATAGTTCAAATGGAAGTGATTCAGTTTCCTGGCATGGCGCTGGTAGACTGTCCATGTTTCACAGGCATACAACAATGAGGTCAGCACAACAGCTCTGTAGACCTTCAGTAGTCAGTCTAATACCTCTTCTCTCCCAAACTTTTCTTTGGAGCCTCCCAAACACTGAGTTAGCTCTGGCAATGTGTATGTCAACCACATTCTCAGTGTGTACATCCCTGGAAAGTACACTACCAAAGTAAGTGAGCTTATCCATAGCATCAAAACTTCTGCATTTGTTGTAACTGATGGTTCCACATATGGATGGTGTGGTGGTAGCTGATGGAGCTGAGGTGTCTTGGTATTAATTATTAGGCCAAAATTAGAACAGGCAGCAGAGAATTGATCCATACTTTGTTGCATCTCAGCTTCAGAGATTGCATGGAGTGCCCAGTTACCTGCAAACAGAAAATCATGCACCATCACTCCCTCCACTTTGGTCTTGCTTTGTAATCTTTTCAGATTGAAAAATTCACCATTAATGCAGTAGTTGACCTTGATGCTGTGTTCATCCTCATTGACAGTATTTAACAACATGACTGAAATCATCATGCTAAAAAGCAAAAGAGTAAGCACACAGCCCTGTTTCACTTTATTGATGACTGGGAAGGCACAAGAACTTTGTCCACTATCCAGAACATAGGCAAAAATGCCAACATGAAATTGACGTACAATACTGATGAAATTCTCTGGGCAACAAAATTTTGATATGGTTTTCCATAAGCCCTCATGACTAACAGTGTCAAAGGCCTTGGTCAGATCTGCAAACATCGTGTACAGACCTCTGTTCTGCTCTTGACATTTCTCCTGGAGTTGTCAAGCAGCAAACTCCGTATCGACTATTCCTTGACCCTTTCTGAAGCTACAATGGCTCTCAATGCACTTCTTCCAGGTGAAGGATCAGCCAATTAAGGAGGACTCTAGTAATTTTGCCAGTCATGAATAAAAGAGAGATCCCCCTGTGATTGTCACAGTACAATCTATTCCCTTTACCCTTATAGAGATGGATAATGGAGGCATATTTGAACTCCTGGGGGGATAACCTTCACTTCTCATATAACTTGAAATATTTCAGTCAGCTTTTGCATGAGCAATGGTCCCCCTACCTTGTAAATCTCAGCTACAATACAGTCAGCACCAGGTGCTTTGCCACATGAAAGGAGCCTAATGGCCCTCAAAAACCTCTTCTTCATTTGGAAGTTCAGTTAAGGAGGGATTGATTTCAACTTGAGGTAAGCTAAAAAGGGACTGACTACAACCTGGTGTAAATGGTCGATGGCTTCAGCATTGATTGATGATGGTCTGTCGAGAATACAGGGAAGTGTTCAGTCCATCTTTCTAGGATCATGTCCTTATCACTAATCAACATGGCTCCATCAGCACTGAGTAGTTGTGATGCACCATAGGATTTTGGTCCATAAATAGCTTTTGGGGAATCATAAAAGCCCTTTGGATTGTTACTATCAGCATAAAACTGAATTTCATTTGCCTTCTTACTGAGAAATGCCAGGAGCAGAACAGAGGTCTACATAATGTTTGCAGATCTGACGAAGGCCTTTGACACTGTTAGTCATGAGGGCTTATGGAAAATTATGTCAAAATTTAGTTTTCTTATCTGAGACTACCAGACTAGATGACTTTTGAAGATTTCTTCCAGTTCAAGATCAAGGATTTATTTTTTTTTTCTGAAAATGTATTGATTCTCTGTCATCTTTAGATCAGTCTAACTTTGGCTCATCCTCAGATTAGAAATCAGCTGATGATTATAGTTGGAATGCATAACTTATAAAGGCTAATGGAAACAATCTGCACTGGGAAAAACAGGGCAATTGGAGCTTTTGAGGTATTAAAAAGCATGCAAATATGTGAGTGCAACTAAATAGCTTCTTTTATTCTGAATTTAAATACATTAAAAATGCCCTTTTATCTGTTGATAAAGCACATATTCCTTTTTTTCAAGTATCTCAGGCTCAAAGGGCAAGGTGGAGCCAGGTTCTAACTTCTAGCTTTGGAAAGTTTAGCCTTGTTCTCCCTCTTCATCCTGTGACATTAAAGAAAAAAATGAGAGACTCCTTTTAACAAATCTCTTCAAGTGAATGAGTGCTACTGGCAGTATCCCATCTCAATCCTTTGACTCCTCATCAAGAGAACCAGAATGTATCTTTCAACTTCAAAATCCAAAGTAGTAGGAAGAAACTCATAAACACATAAAACATTGACTCCTTTCTTGGGTAAAAATGCTAACACTCTCTAACAGCTGCAATTCATCTTGTTCTTACATGCGATATGTCTTTTGCAGCTTGTCTTCAGTGTCAAAGCATTATAATAATGAGATGCTACAAAAAGTTTAACATATAAATCTTCCTATTATATTGAGAAAATATTTTTTGGAGAGTTAGGAGTAGTCAGCAATATAGGAATACCTTAGCTTAAACATTTTATTCATTGATCTAAAAACTTGATATTTTTAAACTTTGGGGGGGATATTATACAGTTCTAATTTGGTCAATTTCTCCTTCTCTATGCCAACCTTGTTCACTTTCTGTTTTTTTTATAATTTTTAATTATATATCATTATATGCTGATATAATGATATATCAGCAAGTAGAATGGAACTTTCCCCATATTCTGCTGCAGTGTCTTCACACCCACACAAACAGTGGTCCTTTCCTAAGAATGACTCTGAGTAGTGAATAAGATTTTTATGTTCCGAGTCATACAGTGGACCAGTCTGGAAAAAAATAATAATTGGGAAGATGATGACAGGAAAATGACCACTGGGAATTAGACAGGCTATAAAGTTAGCAACTCTTTGAAAAGAGCTGAGATATAAAAAGAAGTTCCTATTTCTTAATTGTTATTTGTTCTCCTAGATCTATAGGAGGGTGAGCTCCTCAGAAGATCAAATTCCAACAGCTCCATAAATTAGTGTGACTTGAAATGATTGTCAATCAATTTAACCTTTCATCTTTAAGTGCTATTTATATACAGGAAACAGTCATCCTTTTTTGGAATGCTGTTCTTTGGCTGTATCTACCCTCCTCATAAATTAAGATGTTGCCTTATTTGAAAGAACCAATAGATTCTATAAAGCAGGGTTTCTTAAATATTGGAGGGAGTCTGGTGAAACCCAGGGATCTTCTCTCAGAATAATGTTTTTAAAGGCACAAGATAAAATACAGGGTTACAAAGGAAACCCATGATATTGAAATGTAGTTATCAATATACATGTAAACTTGCACATAATGCATATATATATATATGTATAAATATACACATATATACATATTTACAGGCACAGAAACTTGAGATCATATGTACATATCCAGATGTGAATGTACACATATATACATGCATACAAGCATATGTACAAGTTCACAACCCTCAGGATAATAGCCATTGTTCTAACAGGAGATGTCTCCTGTGGAGGCAGCATACCCCAACTCTGAGTGTTAAAATTATTTTTATGAAACTTCTTTTCAAAAGTTCAAAAAAAAAGAAATACTATTTTGAAATAGAAATCTTGTAAATTTTTAGTCATTTGAAACACTGAAACTTTTTCCTGATATGCGCTGACCAGAAACAAAAATAAAACCAAAACCCAAAACTTGTATTGATAATAAATTCTTACATTTTTACTTTGTATAGAGAAACTTTAAGAAATTCTGAATGACTATAATTACAATTAGTCCTATATTTTGTAACTTTCACTTTCTATTCCTGTGTTAAGATGGGACTGAGAATACATCAATGACAATGGAGGAGTTGTAGCAAAAAGTCCTTTCTACCTAAGTTATGGAACTTATGCCAATGACTGCCATATAAACACTAAGAATGTCCTGAATTGTCCATGTACATGTGACCCTGTCATTATTCCCAGGCTCTGTGCCCTTTGCCCTTGATCCCATTACAACAAGATTTAGGGAAGTGTCAGACTCTTGGAATGCTACACAATAGTGACCTTGATTCCCCAACTTACTTGAGAGAAGAAATGAGTTTAAGCCTAGTTTGGAGACTATATTGAGTTCTTTGTTATTAGAGTGTCCAAATGACTTCCATCCTAAAAGAGGCTGCAGACTTCTGAGAGAGAAATCTCCAATGCTGGCTTGTTATAATGTTATGTGTGAGGCACACATTCACGGTCTCCACTGTTGGACAATGTTCTATTCCCCATTACATGGAAGTTGATGTTGTTATAGCTAGGTTGTCTGCTAAGGAACAAGTGCTTCTGGTTTTGGTTGGTATTATTATATAATGATGGTACTAATAGTAATAAATAACATCTGATATTGATACAGAAATCTAAGGTTTGTATGGTATTTTATATTATTTTGTTCTCACAAGTATCCTTTACAGCTGTCATAATTATATCCATTTTGCTGATAAAAAACTAAAGGTGAGTTAGCCTACATGATTTGTGCAGAGTCAGAGAACTTGTATCTGAGAATCCAGATCTTCTTGTATTTCGATCCAGAGTCAGGAATGCTATTCCTCTTCCCTTGAATATGGTAGATGAATTATTGGTAAATTGCAGCAATTATTCGAATTGCTTGGTATTAGAAATTGCATTTTTATTCTCACCCCCTCCACTCCAAAGATTATCTCTCTATCAGGCACGACCTTTCTGGAAAAAACTCAAAAAAGCATTAGAAAGGGAATGCAAAAGATACTAGGGAAGGAGATTGGTTATTTATTGCTTGATGGATTGATCAACTGGTAAGAGGATGTGATTTAGAACCAAGAGGCAACATGTCCTGTCCTGAGCCCCTTAGGGTGAATGTCAATCTTTAATTACATCTGGAGCTCATTAGTTCTTTTGCTAGCCCCTTTCCAGATCATCTCCCTCATCAGCCTCCCATTGAGTCACAGAAAGCCCAGATGGTTCCCTCCATATGCCAACGCTCAAGTCCTTAAGGAGAAAGGATTGGTCTAAGGAGGAAGGATTGGTCATTGACATAGTAAAATGCTGTGAATTAACAGTGGCAATGACAACATGGCAGGCACCTTGACTTTCACTGGCAATTCTTTATTTGAATACACTTATACTTCAAAATATATTGAGGAACTGTGATTTCATTAGTGTGATGACTCCCTGCTCTCATGAACATTCAAACCCCTCCTTACCTTAGTAGATGGTTTAAGAGTTGCTGTGACTGAAAAAAAAATGCATTCCCTAATGATTAATCATTCATCTGGTTTTGCTTAGGTTCCCTTATGTATATTCTATAAAAGAATTCTACTGAGAAGTCATTCTGACTGTTGGTTCTTATATTGCCATAATAGTTTCAGTGAAGGCATGCTGTTGCTTGGGTTTGGGCCTGGTCTGCTCCACTTTGACTGAGTAAGTAGTCAGGCTGACAATTGTTCATAGTGACCACATGGGAATATAGCAGGAGGCTTAGGACAACATGTTGGTAATGTTAATTTACTGCTGAGGCAAGGGCTTAAATTATATGCGGTTAGAAACTGATAGATCCAAGTCAAGAGAGAAATGAGTATGGTTCCAGGGCTATAGTGAAGGAAGAAAGATAATCAAACCAGGTATGGGGCGATAGATTTTAGGGGGGAGAAATCAATGCTGAGTATCAGGAAGAATAGATGGATGGGTGGCTAGTGAGATAGTTCAAAAGTGAAAAAGGGGAAAGGTCAATTTTCCTGGCTAGGCTGAGATCAGAGGCAATTGCAGGGCAAGTTGTAGTGGAAGAGGTCTTCAAAGAAATACAGTCTTTAAACCTGGGACTCTTGCCTAGTCTTCCACTGTGGAGCCTGCCACAATGCTATTGTTTAGGCCCAATTCTGCTGCCCATAGCCGCTATAGTACTAGCCAGCCAGATCCTGCCAGTCAGCCCTCTTCTCTGTCAAGTGACTAGGTCTGGAATCAAGTTCTGGGTTTGGATTTCACATCTATCAATCTATATGACCTTGGGAAAGTCATTTAACCTTCTTGGGACTCAGTTTACCCACTTGTAAAAGGAGAAATTTGGAAAAGAAGGTCTCCAATGTCCTTTCTAGCCCCATATCTGATCTTATGAAGCAAAGAAGGGAGAAAATGAAAGATTTTTTCTTTAATATGAGCCTTTTTGGTAACTTCCTATCAATCACTAACTACCTTGTGAATTTTAGTAAGAAAAGCGCAAGCATGGTGCCTAAAATAATTTCAAAGAACCAATAAATCTATTGAGAAATAATTCATGGAAAGCTAATATATACATGGGGAGTTTCATAAAAAATATTAAAGAGAAAAAAATATTCATTGAAGTAAGAATTAGGTTTAAGGCAACATGATCACTACTGAAAAAGCCTTGCAGATGTTGATGATTTTAAGTACTAGGTTTTTTGCAGGCAAACTTACTCCAAATCCTTGATTCTTATTGAATTACAACAGACTTCAGAGAGTAGTGCTTTAGAGTCCATGAAATATTGACATTGTTTTAAAATACATATCCATTATTCATCATTTGCTGCACTATAACTTGCTACAAAGTCAATGAGTACAAGTTCTAGCTACTGAAGTTATGAGGAAGCTGCTGAGATGAAAGAGGAAATGAAGAACAGGTGTGTTAGGGATCCCCATGAGCTGCACAAGCCGTTGCTGTAGATTAAAAAAGAAATAGATTCGATTTGAAGTGAAACAATGAAAAAGGACAGTGAATATGTCTGTGGGTTTCAATTTAAGTACAAACCAATGATTTGTTAGCATTATTTTATGCACTATTCATGTTAAACAGCTATAATGGATTTATTAACTATTGATTTAGTTTCATATTTTTACTAATACAATCATTTTAGTGAATTAGCAGATCATAGATTTAGAACTGGAAGAGATCTTCAAGGTCATCTAGGCTAACTCCTCCCATTTTTTAAGTCTCAGAGAAGTTAAGTGACTTGCTCTAGGTCACACAGGTTTTTTTTTGTTGGTTTTTGGTGTGTTTTTACCGATCAAACTCCTTTAGTGAATTAATAAGAATCACGCAACAATAAAGACAGATAGAATTTGTCTAGTACTTTAAGGTTTGCAAAGTAGTCTACAAATATTCTTTTCATCCTCAAAATAAGCTTATTATTACCCACCCCGTTAAATTGTAAGCTCCTTGAGGACAGGAATTATCTTTTGCCTTTCCTTTTTGTATCCTCAAGTAACTTGCTGTAGTTCACACTGTTGGGATTTTTTGGTGTATTTTTCTAATAAATTTCCTTTAATTAATTAATAATAATAGTCGCAAGAACAATAAATAATAGCTAGAGTTTACATAGCACTTTAAGGTTTATACAGAGCTTTACAAGTATTACCTCTTGATGCTCAGAGCAGCCACATGGTTATCATCTCCCATTGAATTAAAGCTCCTTCAGGGCAGGAACTATCTTCTTCTTGTATCCGTAATGCTGAGCACATAGAAGGTGCTTAATAAATATGGATTGATTGATTTTCATTTTACAGATAAGGAAACCGAGGCACAAGGAAGGTAAATGACTTTTTCTAGGTCACGCAGATACCAGAGACAGGTTACAAATCCAGGTTGTCTGACTCCAAAACTAGCCCTTTTCTCTTTGTACCATGTCTTCTCCCAACTTTTCAAGAAACACATTTGTGAAAAGAAAAAAGTAAAGCCAAACAATCACATGTGTGACACTTGAGTGTAATGGAAATCCTAAAAAATGTATCATATCGCCAATCTTATCCCTGAAGAACGGTTGATAAAATGTAACTGACTTTCTTTTGATTGGAGAAGTGGGGATGAAGTGTATACAATGTTCCCTGCACTATCAGACACAGTCCCTGTGTCAGTTAGTTTTGCTTAATGTATATTCACTCACACAATGAGAGTATGTGATGGAATGCAAGTATGTGATGGGATGTATTCAGAATAACAGTGAAATAAAATAAAAAGTTATCAATAAAAGTTCTTTTAAAAAGAAAGGAAGGCATTCAAATGAGCTCATGTGTGGCCTTACAAATTTTCTCTCTGGGGGTAGGGCGATGATTCTTCTGGTCTCTTACAGTTCTAAGTGGTTTCTATCTTTTCTTTCTCAGACAGGACCATCCTCGTAGACACCGACCTTCCTTTTCTCAAAGGTCTCTATATTCTGGGAACCCTAGAATTTCCTGTGAACCGGAGCAACATTTTAAATGTAGCTTGTATTATTGTTGCAGGTGGTGAGCTGAAAGTCGGTAAGATTTATGTTAAGATTGCCGGGGATTTGGGGAGTCTAGCCAAATCATGCTTTGAAGTAGAAGAATCTGGGAAATAGATAGTCCCATATTAAATCACGTGTTAAATTGATTTTTTTTTTGGAAGGCTAGGGAAATAAGTCAGTTCATAAACAGGACTAGCCCTAGGCAAAATCATGACATAAGCAGCTTGCCATCTTTGGATTCTCACTTCCCTTTTCATCATCCACATTCTCTCATTCATTTACACCCTGATCTTATGTGACCAGGACTATCACTGTGTCCAGGACTCCCCACACTGCGAAGTGCTTTACACTAAGCTTGCATTCCTGAGAATGCCTAATTCTGCAGCCCTACATTCTCTCCCATTATCTCATATGGTGGTAAAATAAATGAATTTGGAATCAGAGGAACTGGCAGAATCCTAGTCGTCCCATTCATTTTCTCCTCCAGGTCTGTTTCCTCACCTGTAAACTGAGGGAATTGGATTATACCTTTTCCACAGTCATGATTCTATGATATAGTGATGATATAATAATAAGTAAAAAGAAGAGTACTGGTCTTGTCATTAGAAGGGTATGAATTCCATATGTTGGTTTCCTCCATAAAACCTCTCTGTTCTTCAGTTTCCTCCCTTATACAATGGAGACAATAATAGTTGCACAGAATGCTAGATAACCATACATTCTATCTAAACATAGGCTATTTCTATCCTTCTTATGAACTTTCACTTTTTCTCTTTTTCTCGTGGCCTTATGTATGACTATCTTTCCATTCTTAGAGAAACTAATTAATAATGTGATGTTAATTCTGAAATCGATTTCCCCTCTTGAATAGCTGTTTATTAAAAGAGGACTCTAGTGGTGGGACGACGAAGTATGTAAAGAAACCTGCAGAAGGTAGAAAATGGGACTTTTGGGCTAAGTCACTTCAGACATATATATTCTACCCATATGTAAAACTGTCCCTACTTACAAACGATATATATAGATATAGATATATAAGTTCTTGGAATTACATAGTGCTGTCCCATGTACCTTGCCTAGTGAATGTGCACTTCTACAGTGATGGTGACATATGTCGCCAAGCTGTCATGGATGGTTCCTAAAGAATAATATTCTATGACTTCCCTATTTTACCTTGTGATATCAATTTTCTTCTCTTTGTTTACCATATTCTTTACTATTTTTTTTTAAAAAAAAAAACTCTTTTATAGAAAATGGTGGTGGTTTTTCTCTTTTGCCCATGTGTTCCAGGCCTCGAGGTGGCTTCTTGGAACCCATCTGTCCAATCCTGTGTATACCATGCCTGAAGGAAGGCTTTCAACCCATCTGTCCCATTCCACCACACCCTAAAGAAATCCTGACATGAAATAGATAATGAGACTGTTTAGTAAACAGATTTAATAGATGTGGACATTGGCACGGAGTGCTGCCAAAAGAGGATCTGATATCTGATGCCATCTGATCCACGGCCCAACCTTCTGGAGCTGAATTTCTTGGTGGCCTTGCTTTGAGGGCACCCGGTGCTGGCAGAAGATATCAGTTTTAACTAGGCTAGCTTTGCTCAGAGCTCTACATCTGCATGACAGATGCCAGCTTCATTTCCATTCCCCTATTCAATAATAGCCTCATTGGTCATGTAAGACCTTTATGAAAGAAGGATATGTTAGGTTTAGATAGTTTCTCATAGGACTTTTTTGAAGTGTTACTTTGGTTGCATACACAACAAACAGTCCATGGAAGAGCAGTTGCTAGAATGTGAATGCTTTTTGGTCTTTCAAATACTATATCATGACATATTAGTAGTGGGAGGGAGGGTCTAGTCTAATCTAGGCTTAGATTAAGTACAACCTCATTCAAGAGTGGGCCTGTTTCCACAGTGGAGACCCCCAGAAAGAACTCATCCATGGGAGAAGGAGGTCAAATTATGGTCAAAGGACATTTTAGTGTGAGAAGGCCCCACGTACTAAGGCAAGTTCCACGGTGACAAGGCCATGGTGTCAAATCCAGAGGGAGTCAGAGTCATATTCAAGAGGGGAATAAAACATGGCCCATTATTCCTACACCCAAATTGGAGGCCTCTGGAAGAAACTTACCAGTGGAAGAGGAGGCCTGGCACTGTGGAGAGATTTTTCAGAATGAGAAGGCCTCAGGTTCTGAGAGAAGTTCCAAGGTGAGAAGGCAGCTTGGCCAACAGCCTCTAAACAGCTCATCCAATTTCACACAGTAAGCATCACAGGAGGAGATTAAACCCCGGTCCTCTGGTTCCAGAGCTAATACTCTTTCCATTGTATCACACTGCTTTCAAGATTGAATGTTGTAGCAAAAAAATGATTATTGTGGGTGCAGCATAATGGCAGTACCGTAACTTTACTTTAAAATATTTGGCAAAATCAAAGTCCTACATGCCAACTGTGGGTATACTATTTAAAAATACCTGCATATTTCAATGGATTAATTTCTATCATAGTTGAGTGATATTTCATTTATTTCACCTAAGTCAGTCTTGCTCCTTTATTATCCTAAAATTGTTTTTCATGAACTTAATAATTTCCCTATAGATACAAATACAAAATATTACCTGATGTTAAGGAGATTACATTCTCCTGGGAAAGAGAGAGGTGTTACAACATGTTCACAGATAAGTAGATACAAGATACACAAATACAAGATACACAAATATACACATATATATTTGCATATATGTGTATATGTACATTCACATGTATATATATGTGTGTATATGAAAGTGATTGAGGTAGCACACTCTTGAATGAGATTGTACTTAATCTAAACCTTGAGATAAGCCAGGGGTCCCAAGAGACACATGAGCAAGGAGGACATTCTAGAAAGGGAGGAAATAACCTGTGCAAAAACGGTATGAGGGCAAGGGATGGAATTTCCTGAATTATGAATAGCAAGTAGACCCATTTGACTAGGAAACAGAGTACACAGGGTTAAAAGGTAACAAGTCTGGAAATATAGAGTGGAGTCAAATTATAAAGTGCTTTAAATACCATACTGAGTTTGTGTTTTATATGAGAGGAAATCGTCACTGAAGTTTCTTAAACAGGTGAGTGACATGGTCATACTAATGCTAAAGCATAAATGTGAAGGATGTACCAGATAAGAGAGAGACTAGATGCAAGGAGACCATTTAAGAGGTAAAAGTGCAGGTGAAGGTTAATAAGCCTGAACTGTGGTGTGAACAAAAAGGAGGTGTGTGGAAGAGATGTTGCAAAACTTGCCCTGATTGGACTTGCCCTCAATGAGGTGGCTAGGGATGAGGTGTGATGAGGTCTACCAGAGCAAAAGGCCAAACATGAGCCTAGGTGACTGGAAGAGAGGTACTCTCTATAGAAGTAGAAAAATCGGGGAAGGGATGAGTGAGCGAAAAAGATAATGAGTTAAGTTTTGGACATAGTGAGTTTAAGATATTGATCTATGAGGAGAAATGCAATAGGCATTTAGAAGCATGGGACTAAGGATCAGGAGAAGAATAAGGCCTGGATATATAGGATTCTGTAAGTCACATGCCTGGAGATAATAACTGAACTCACAGGGATAGAGGAGATTAGGAGGGAAAAAAGAGTATATATATATACATATATGTATATATATATATACATATATGTATATGTATATATATATACATATATGTATATATGGAGAGAGAGAGAGAGAGAGAGAGAGAGAGAGAGAGAGAGGAGGGCCCAGGAGAAAGTCTTGGAATGCATTTGTACATAAAGGTCAAACAATGCTGGATAATCCTACAAAAGGGATGAATAAAACCACCATAGAGTAGTATGATGAAAAATGCGCAGAGAAGAAAATAAACATAAGAAGTGTGTGCTTTGAGATGTGAGGGGTTATGTAGAACAATGTAAGAACTTGTATAGATTTCAGTCTCTTTGATCGCTATATATTTGCACACACACACACACATACACACACACACACACACAGTTTTAGCTGTTCATACCCACACAGGCACACGTAAGGACAGATAGTACAAATGGATGATGAATTAGGTTTATAATTGAAAAGCTAGAAAGTGAGCTGGGGCTGGATTGCTGTTTAGAAATTGCAAGGTTCTTTCAATAATTTCAAACTTTTCCCTAAAATAAAGGTCCGTATTTTTAATACAAATATTCTTCCATTGATGTTATGTGTCTATAAATCATGGAGTATGACGATTCTCAAAGAATTGAAATTTAGAGTCATCGAACAGGTAATTAAGAGGAGCGTTGTGGGTGGGAACATTTAGTAGCATATTGAAAAAATTATTTAGGAAAAACAATGATAATGCATGACAGGAAAACAAAATGGGCTGTCTAGGGGAGAGATTGCAGTATGATTTATGAGCAGTCCATATGCTGTAACAAAATCTGAGTTATGTCAAGAGAATTCAAAGGTTTTTAGGTAGAACCCTTTGGTGAGCTTATGAATGGACACAGACAAGAGTTGTATGGGATAGGCAGGGTATAAATAGATTGTCATCTACATCATTAGCCAAAATTCTCATCCTTTTGAGACCACAAATCTGTCTTCAAATCCTTCCTCAAGTACTTCCTAGCTGTGTGATTTTGGGCCTGTCTATTAATCACTGTCTGCCTTAGTTTCCTCAACTGTAAAATGTACTTAATAAGCACCTACCTTCCAGGTAAGCTGTTATGAGAATCAAATGAAATAATATTTGTAAAACAATTAACATAGTGCTTGACACATAGTAGGTGCTTATTAAATATTCATTGCCTTCCCCCTGCTTCTCCACAAATTTTTGGAGTATTAGAATACTGAGATATAAACTACTCTATTAGTTCAAAGGAGAGACAAATTACTTAAAACTTCACCATGAAATTTGTGACTTTAGGCAAATAGACTCATGAATTTACAAACTTTTAGAGTTAAAAGTGTCAGTCAAAGTGGTACAATGGAAAAATCACTCACTGTGGAATTAGAAGATTGGGTTTCAAATCCTCCCTCAGATGCTTGCTACCTTTGTGACTTACCTTCACTGGGCCTTGGGTTTTTCCCCTGTAAAATAAGGGCTTTGTTAGATGACCTTTGAGATCTCTTTCATCTCCCTTGATCCTAAATTCAGATTGGTTCTAATTCTTTCATTTTACAGATGAGGAAGCCAAGTCCCTAAGTGATGAAAGTCACATCAGGTCACACAAATAGCCCAGTAACAGAGCCAGACTATTATAAGTCTTCTGACTTTCAGATCAATGCATTTTCTACTATATTATACTTAACCTTTCCATAACACCACATTTTCCAGCCAGAAAAATTGACAATGAATAGAAAGAATGAATGAATGAAGAAAGCTTGAAAAAATGAAAATGAAAAACATGAAAAAAAATTAAACTATGTATTGTGGGCAACTGTGTGGCTCAGTGGATAGAGTGCTGGACTTGGAGTCAGGAAGACTTATCTTTCTGAGATCAAATATGACCTCAGATACTTACTAGCCAGGTGACCTCAGGCAAGTCACTGAACCCTAGTTTCCTTAATTTCCTCATCTGTAAAATGAGCTGGAGAAGGCAATGACAAAACACTGCAATCTCTTTGCTAAGAAAACCCCAAATGGGATCACAAAGAGTCAGACAGCAGTAAAACAATTGAGCAACAGCAATTACTATGTACCAGGTCCTGTGTAATATTCTGGACATACAAGTACAAAAAAGCAAGCTCCTTCGCTCAGAAAGTTTACGAACTAAAAGGTGAAGATAACATCTCTAGTGGTGATGGAGAGGTGTTTTGATCGGTAAAGTTGAAGAAATGGCAAGTAGCATCATAATTTTTTTTCAGGAATAGCCATTTTCATTTGATTATTATTCCTGGAGCTGGGTAGGGTAGGGCAGAGGGGAGCTAGGATTATTGAAGCATATCAGGGAGATAGCATGAGTCCAGGGTTGTAAACCTGAAGCTAATGTGGATCTAGCTAATGAGTGAAGTGCTTCAGCACAGATCAGAAATGCCAAGTAGATGGTAGAACTCACCAGCCTTGGAAGAGGTTGGCCCCATCACAGTGTAGTGGGTCTGAAGAAGTAGGTAAATAGTAAAATAAGAAAGTACACAAGAAAGGTGTCAGGTCCTGGTTAAAGGTCACATAATTAATACGATTCACCTAAAACAGATAACCTGACCAGGAAAAGACTTTTTTAAACCTTCTCTCTTTATAATTGTAGTTTTTCATTTTTTTTTAGGTTCCTGAGAAATGGCTTAAATTTACTTCTTCCCAGCATGCTACCTGCTGGTTCAGTGTAGCCTTAGGTGGGAGATCATTCATGTGCTCCAACATGCATCTTTTTTTTAGCTCATCAGTCAATTGAATTACGATGTTATTGACCTAAGTGTTAAACCATGTAGAAGCAGTGGGCACACTTTATTATTATTTTTTATTTTGTCCATGGAAACAGCAACTAAAATATCATTTGTAATACTTTGCAAGGAGACTTAGATGGAGCAAGTACTACAAAGTAATGGTTTTAAATTTCACTAGGAGAGCTCTGTTCTGTCCCTTAAGTAAGCAAGTGGTATGTCACATCCATCAGTACCCCCAGGGGGCCTTGACTGTATTCAGCTGTTCACTGTTGGTTTGGGCTGTCACAACAGGGTAACATGGAGCAGTGCCTAGCTGCTCAGTAATTAAACAGGAGACTTGGGTTTTTAGTTTAAAAACTTGTCACATATTATTTTGCATGGCCGGTGATGGATATTTGTCAGCCCAGTCTCATTCTCAGACAGGAGCCTAGGGTCATCATTAGCACATGTCTTTGATTGTCAGGAAATGAAGTACCAGGCATTTGGAAGTATCTTTCATTGCTTCCTTGGTTGGAGTTTTCTTAATCCTAAAGAAAAAGAAAAATCCATACACAGTTTATTGCTTCCTTCACAAACTGGCAGTTCCAAAAGGTCCACTAGATGATTAAGTAATAAGATAAACCCAAGACAGTGCAGATTAAAGCATATCCTGGGGTCTGATGCTGCAACACCAGGAATTAGTGGTTGTTGAGCCACAGGGTATCATGAATGATGATGTATTTTTAGAAATACCATTTTCATTGCTAAAATATATTATAGAAATTCCTTATTTTTAGCTTCTTTTTTTAAAAAAGAGCACATTTAAATGGCCCAAATTATTTTGTACATGTGTTTTCAAATATCTAGAATTGCATATGTATGTAAAATAATGAAAGATCTTCAACATTCAATTAATATATTCTACCAAAGTTGATATTTTCTAGTCTCAAATTAACATTTTGTTTATTTAGCTGACAACTTTTATCCTTAGAACATAGGTTGGGCATCCGCTCCTTTCCTTTTCTCTCCCTCTCAATTAAATAAACATTGGAGAATACAGCATAAAGTCACCTTTTATCATTTTACTCTTATACAAGTCATTTCAGTTGTGTCTGACTCTTTGTGACCCTATCTGTGGTTTTCTTGGCAAAGATACTGGAGTGGTTTGCTATTTTCTTCTCCAACTCATTTTGCAGATGAGGAAACTGAGGCAAGCAGGGTTAAGTTACTTGCTCAGGGTCACACATCTAGTAAGTGTCAGAAGCCAGATATGAACTTATAAAGTTGAGTGTTCCTGACTCCAGGCCCAGCACTCTATCCACTGAGCTACTTAACTGCTTATCATTTTGTTAGCCAAACAAATACAAAACATCTAATAAAGAAAACAACCAAGTCAATAAGCACACCCTTTGTTTCTAGATTTGTATTACCACAAAAGTATTCCTAAGAATTTTTCAAAGCATCAGATTTGAATCATAGATTTAGAGCTAGAAAGAATCTCAGGGTCTTCTTGACTAATCGTTTCATTTTACAGATGAAGAAACTGAGACCTAAAAAGGTTAAATTCCTTCCCCAAAGATTTTTGTACATTTAGAACCCTTTTGTCTTTGACCTACTTGGGTATATAGGTTTAGCCCTGAGATTGTGAAAGGGCATGAATAATTTAGTGATTTTACTTGCATAATGCCAATTTATTTTTTCCATAATGGTTGCACTAATTCAGAGCTCTATGTCAGCCTTTCTATGACTTTTTCAATGCTGATTTTTTGTCTGTTGCAGTCTGCCAATTTTCTAGACATTAGACTAAACCCCAGAGTTGTTTTGATTCATACTACTCTTAATATTAATTATTTAGGCAACTGTTCATAAGCTTCTGGAGAGTTCACAGTTCTGAAAACTGATTGTATTCTTTGACCATTTATGTTTTGGAGAATGACCTTTTATCTTAAATATGTGCTAGTTCCCTATATGTCTTGGATAGCATACTTTAATCAGATATATTTGATATAAAACTCCCCTCTCCCTGAAATTGACAATCTCCATTCTTAGTTCATGCAAAATCTTTTCAAAATTTTAAGTACTTGGAATTGTCTATTTCATCTTTCTAATCTTCTCTATTATTTGGTTAAGAATTCTTCTCCTTTAAAAGATATCTCCTTTTTTTGTCCTCTATTTTTTAAAATTGGAGACCTTTTATATTTTAGTTAAATATACATTTAGAATTTACTGAGAGACACAGGATAAATATTGATTTAAGTGTATTTTTCTGTCTAACTGATGCACAATTATCCCTATAGTTCTTATCAAATATGGTATGCTTCTCTAAATAGTTTATATTATAGAATTTACTAAACGCTGGCCTGATTTTAGTAATTTCTTGTTTCTGCTTGTTTACTTGTTCTACTGACTTACTTGTTTATTTTTACCCCATACTAAATACTTTTAATGATTACTGTTTACCAGGAGGAGGAAGTGCCTTTCAGATTTAGTGAATGTCTATCAATCAGTCAGTCAACTGACCAGAATTTAAGTGCCTACCATGGGCTATGCAATATGCTAGATGGAGGGGATACAAGTACAAAGAATGAAATTATTAGGGTAGCTAGGTGGCACAATAGATAGAGTGCCTGCCCTGGAGTGAGGAGGACCTGAATTCAAATTTAGGTGTGACCCTGAGCAAATCTTGCCTCCCTGCCTCCACTATCCCCCCTGCAAAAATGTTAGTTATCCTTACATTCTAATGAGGAAGACACAAAGAACACTCGTAAATTATTCAGAATAGTTATATAAATATACAAAGAGAACAAATACCAATACATGCAATGTGGTTAAATAGTACATAGTTAGGGATGACTAGCCATTGGGGATACCAGAAATGGGTTTGTATGGAAGTTGGTACTTGAATTGCATCTTAAAAGTATAGAGTGATTTTATGAGGTGACAATGAGAAGGAAATTCATTTTCAGAATAGGTGAGCCAATGTGGTGGCATGGGGATGGATGATGGAACACTCTGTCCAAAGAACAGAGGGAAGGCCAGTATGTCAAGATTTCAGCATGTGGGAGAGGGTGAAATATATAATAAATGAGACTGGAGAGGTTAGGACCTGATTGTGAAGGAGTTGACTCAATAGAGGAGTAACATAGTTCCATCTTCCCTTAAAGAAAATCACTTTTGGCAACAACAGAGAATGGGCCAGAGGAGTAAGAGAAGAGAGGCAAGAGGACCAGTGAAGAGACCATCATGAGAATCACTATTTGCCATATTGCCTTATGACTAGATGTGTTTCTGTCTGGAGGTGTAAGAGCATTTTCACCTGAGGGATTGCTTTCTTCTTGTTGAGTAACCTTTTCTTATGATGACTAAATAAACCTTCTTTTGTAACTGTTAAGTCACCTATGTTTTTCTGGATCCAAAGCATCAGATCAGCCTGGGTGAGACCCACCTGAAACACCCTACATAGTTAATCACTTGCTAAATCTTGTCATTTCAGTCCCTGAAACATCTCTTATATATGCAACCTTCTTTCCATTAATGCAGCCAAAGTTCTAGCTAAATCCTCATCTCCTTTTGTTTAGGTCATTACAACAGCTTCCTAACTGGTCTTACCGTCTCAATTCTCTCATTACTGCAATTCACCTTTCATCGTAGAATCTGATTTTTAAGTCTAGATCTGACCACGTCATCCTCATATCACTACAGTAGCTTCCTATTTTGCCAAGGGTGACACATAACTACTGTGTTTAGCACATAAAGCTCTCATAGCATAGGCCTTTCCTATCTTTCCAGCCCTATATATGTCTCCTCTGCATACTCTAAAACCCCACCTTTCTGGTCTGCTTGAAGTTCTTCCTACACAATGCTATATCTCCCACCTTCATGCCTCCTTCCTCTTTTTCTTCTTCCTCATCTTCCTCCTCATTGATAGAATGTTCTCTCTCCTCTCCTATGCTTTTTACAATCCCTACCTTCCTTCAAGACTCAACTAACCTTTTTCAATAGACCTTTCTCAGTCCCCAGCTGCTAATATTTTCCCCTCTAAGGTTACCTTGTGTCTTCTATATTAGACTGTTCTATAAATTCTTTGAGGACAGCTAGGTGGCACAGTGGATAGAGCACCAGGTCTGGGGTCAGGAAAACTCATTTCCCCAAGTTCAAATCTGACCTCAGATGCTTACTAGCTGGATGACCCTGGGCAAGCCACTTAACCATCTTTTGCCACAATTTCCTTATCTGTAAAATGAGTGGGAGAAGGAAATGACAAACTGCTCTCATATCTTTGCCAAGAAAACCTGAAATGGAATCAGAAAGAGCTGGTTATTACTGAAACAACTGAGCAAGAACAAATTCTTTGAAGGCAAAGACTATGTTCGTCTTTTCTTTATATCCCCAAAGCTTGTAATAATACATGGCATCTAATAAGTATTTAATAAATATTTGGTAATTTATTGATTTTTATTGGTATTGGTATATGAGTAATGCATAACTCTCCTATTATGTGACTATGATTGTGTTTTATACTTGTATTTATTTTAAGCTCTCACCATATTTTACTTGACTTGTTCCCAGATATTTTATAAATTTTCCTGTCATTTCGAATGGGATTTAACTTTCTATAATTTCCTGGATTTCGTTATTGCTATGTAGAGATGATGATGATTTGAAGAGGCTTCTTTTATATAATGCTAAATGACTGAAATCAGTAACAATCTCAGTTTCTTTTCCAGTCACTGGGGTTTTCTGAATAAACCATCATGCTATTTATAAATCGAAATACTTTCTTGTCTCCTCTTTATGTATATTCATATCTTTATTCTTTTTTCTTTGCATTTTGTTATCACCGGCCTTTCTGTTCAAAACATCTTTTTTGATGTTTTGAGAGGAGTACGATATAATGGATAGAAGGCTGACCTTGCAGTAAAGAAAACCTAGACCCAAATTCTAACTCTGACATTGGATTTGAGACAAGGAGTAGTTGCTGAATCTGTTATCATCCCAGATCACTAAGACTAGAAGCTAGAGAAAACATATCTGCATTGGTGGATGAGAGATCCACACTGAAAGATTCCTACACCACAGAAATTACAATTCTTAAGTCCTGCTACCCACCAAATCGTGCAATGTCACTCAATAAATACAAGGGCATATTTTGCATTCAATCTGCTAAGAAGCCAACAGGAGTTTCCCACTTACAAAGACAAGTCATTTTCATCCCTCTCACTTCCATTGTGAAAAATACTGAATTTCCTTTGTCCCAGAATGTAAAAAAAAACCAAACAGTACACTTGGTACAAACTCTTTGAAGTTTCTTTGCTGCTATAAAACTAGCACCGTAGTGCATTTTCCTGTTCTAATATATCTAATACCACAAAAAATTCATTTTTCCCCTTTAGTAACATGAATATCTTGGTCTGAAATAAAACATTTGTCTCATATTCTCCTGTTGCCTTGGGCTATGAACATTAGCCTGTTTGAAATGTTCAAGAGCTTTTAGAACTCAAAAACAGTCTCATCTAAACACTTCACTTCCTACTTTACTAAGATCAAGACCATTTGGTTTTCCCTTCCTCAAGTCCCCTTTTCTACATTCAAAATTAATCTGTATGCTCATTCACTTTTACTTCTGGAAAAAAATTTTCCCTCTTCTTGACCAAAAGTCTCTATTTTCAGCCTTTGTCCTTGAGTTCATCCTTTCCTATTCACTTAGGGACCTAACACTCTTCTCTCAATGTCTTCTCTCAATGGTATCCTCAAACTCTCTCTCCTCCAGTTCCTCTTTATTTGGAAAGGTAAAAAAAAAATTGACAAAAGAAAAGCATAGCGAATGAAGTATGTGGAACCATGAAAAAGATACACATAATTTCTGCAATAGTGTCAATGAAAACAACAAATGTCACTGAATCTTGTGAAATTAAAGAGAACAAACTTGGTCTCAAAGAAAAGAAATGAAAATACATCTCCTTCACCTCTTTTTAGAAGTGGGAGATTCTAGATGTGGAACATAATATTAAACTTGGCTGAGGCATGTTAGTTTTGTGAAATTATGTGTTTCCCTCATTTAAAATTTTCTTTGATACAAGGTATGACTTGAATAAATATATTGGAAAATGTAGGAGATAAGGAAACAAAAGTTAAATCAATTAAATCAATTTGTGCACACACTTTGGTCTTTTATTTAAGAGAAACAAAAAGTTCTTTTGACCCAGCTATTTGATTCAGTTATCTTCTTATCTCTCTCCTTTTCATCATGTAACTTAGAATACTTTGCATACGTCTTCTAATACCACTTACTCACTATGTATGCCTCTATCCCTTTAAGTTTCTTGGCCGGCCCTGTATTTCTGCCAAAATTATTTCTTTGGAGGTTGATAATGATCTTCTATTGGGCAAATCCAATTGATTTTTTTCTCATTCTCATTTAATTCAGTTCAATTAAAGAAACATTTATTAAGTGGATGCGTAATTATAGTACTTTTTAAGGCAGTGACGATACAAAGAACAGTGTCATAACTTTTGCTATTAAAGAACGTCCAGATTAGCATAGAGGAGGGGGGACGTTAGATAGGAAATATGACAAACAAAATCTTATACAAGGTAGAATGTTGTTGATGGAATCCAGGATAGGCTGTGAAAAGTTTAAGGAAGGAGTTTGCATAACCACATAATCACTCTCTGTTATGTGATAATGATGACCTCCTTTCTCAGTTCTTCTGTACCTCTGTTCTCCTTTTGTAGTGATGCTTCTTTCTTCTTTTTTCTAAAGATTATTGCACAGGGTATTATTTCATACCATGTTCCCTTCACTACACTATATTACATAGTTTTGGCTAGCAGTAGAATTGTACTCCAAAACGTGATTCCTATTCCTTGCTTTTCCCAGCAATATAACACTTCATATTCAGAAAGATACATCTCTGTCTCTTTTCATTTCTATGATGCTTGTAGGTATCACTTGTCCCTTGCCTCTCCTCAAATGTCAGTCATCTGTCTGCCTGGGGCAATTTGGTTCTTGTTTCTTTTATTTTAATGTTATTTGTATACAAGGGCATAGTCTTGCACATGATCAGTCTAAGTTCCAAAGAAATTCCCTTGCCCTTGATTAATGATGTATTATTGATCTTATTTTGCTTGGATGTCAGTGACTAAGTTTATCTCATACTTGCTATCATGAGGTCTCAGTTGGCTTGTAAAGTGTTTAAAGACATGATCCTACTCCTTCCAAAGTCTGGTAAATCCATCTAGGTTTCCATTTTATAGAATTACCTTGTATTCTCATGTATTTCTTCAGATGTTTTATTTGCAAAAAAAATACAATAAATTTGTTTTAAATTTTTATTGATGTCTTTTATTTTTGCATCACCATTATTTCTCAGCATATCTTTTCCCTATACCTCTCTCAGAGAGCTGTCCCTCATAAAAAAGGAAAAGAGACACTTTCCAGGTTCAGAATCAAGGTAGCTGAGTAGAGAAAGCACTCAACTGAGCTCTCCTAACATTTCCCTCCAAACAACTTTGAAACACTGCCTCAAGTTGAATTCTGGAGTGACAGAGTCAATAAAAGTTCAGGGTGAGATATTTTCCTAGCCCAAGACAACTGGAGTTTGGAAAGAGAGATCTGTGACATGAGTATAAAGGCTGGTCTATAGCCCATTTGGATGAAATATCAGTGGTAGGCTTATATGCTTATAACAGGAGCAGCAGCATCTCTGGGAGCTCTATAAGGATACTGTAAGGAGACCTGGCAACTGGTGAGAAAAGGATTACAGGGGACCTTTGTGGAAACACTGGATACAAGATCAGATGCTATTTGAAAACCCCATTGCCTTTATCCTCTTCCAGTTCAAGAATGGAGAGGAGTACTTTCATTTAAGAAGGAATGGAAGCCTAAAAGAACAATATAGCTTTTGGTTGCAAGGGAATAAGGTTCCTGAGGTGCAGTATCATTTCCAGTTCCAAGGGATCAGGACCCTGAGGAACAGTTTTTAGTCCCAAAGAGGAGGGACCCTGAAGATCAGTATTGATTACTTTTTTTCTGGGTAAGGACCAGAATGCTAATGAGGAGAGCAGTAACCAAACCTCTCCCCAGATTGCCTCTCAGATATACTGAAAAATTCCAAACCTGGAAAACTGGCTTTGAAAACAGTAGTGTGAAAAAGTCTGAAGCTTGGGACAGTCTCCCTCCCTTCCTCCTGCCATATCAGGAACATAGCTCAACACTAACATAAAGTTCAAAATAAAAAAAAATAGGATGGAAAAATGAGCAAACAAAAACAGCAAAAGAATTTGATCATAAAAATCTACTATGGTAACAGGAACAATCAAGACATAAACTCAGGAGAATACAATGAAGTCAAAACAGCTACAAGCAAAACCACAAAGGAAAAAGAAGTGAAATTAGACACAAGTCCAAGTCCAACAAGAATTTCTAGAAGAGTTAAAAATGATTTTCAAAAATCAAATAAGATTGGAAGAGGAAAAATTAGGTAAATAAATGAGAACAAAGGAAGAAAATCATAAAAAGATAATTAAGAGCTTCGTAAAAGAGGAACAAAATACACTGAAAAAAATAACAGCTTTAAAATATAATTGGTCAAATGGAAATAGAAATAGAAAAATGAAGATATTAGATAGAATGGAAATAAAGATACAAAAAAGAATGCAAAAATTAAAAATGCTTTAATAAAAATTAGAATTGGGAAAAGTGGAAAGTAATGAATTCATGAGATGCAACACAGCAAAGTCAAAAGGATGACAGAGAGAGATAAAGAGAGATAGAGAGAAGATAGAAGCAGAAGAAAGAGGAGATGATAGAAGTAAAGAAGAGGGGGAGGAAGGCCATGTACTTTGGAACTTTATAAGAGATTATCTATCAATTCAAAAGGATATTTATTTTAAAAAGTTCTTTTGATATTCAAAGCTCTTAAAAGTGCCTTGTACATCCCCTTTGTGAGACTAGAAGAGCCCTATTCTGCTCTGGAGCAATGTTTATTCCAGTGTTCTGAGCTTACCAACAGATTTTTTTTTTCCATCTATCACATTCAAGTTCTCTTCATCATTTTAATCTTCAACATTCTGAAGGATTCATAATTTCTTTATTTGAAGGAACTGTCTTCATTTACACAGATCACAACTCCTTTAGTCCTTACTATTCAGCCTTCCTGAATTGTTCTGATGGAAAACCTTTTCGAGATAAGCTTCTCTCCACTTAGCAAGGCTGGTCCTCAGACAAAAGACATATAGATCATCTCTGGATCCAGACTTGCAACCTTTGCAGCTTGATAGAACTTGAAAGAGCTTATACTTCATTTGAATAGTCATTGATGACCCAGAGTTACCTCTACAACATGCTGAAGCATCCAGAAAGAAATTTGTTGAGAGACTTGGGTCTTAGTAGCATCAAATAGAGTGTGAAAAATCTTTCAGGAAAGAAAAAGATAGGTTAAATTTTGTTCACAGTTTTTGAACCACTCTTATCAAACTTTCCCAGGCTCTGTTCTTAAGAGAGTCACCACAGCCATACATCAGTAGGAGAATAACATGCTGAGTTCCAGCTCAGCTGCCACAGTATTATCACCTCATACTCTACTGCTCAGGACAGATGAATTTAAGCAAGTGGCTGAATTTGGCCTTTGGGCTATAGTTTCCCCAGCATATCTTGAAAGTATCACAGCGCCTACCTAGCTCTGCACGTGGTAGGTGCTCAATAAATTTGTTTAATTGAATTGAATTAATGCATTATGGTAATCTAAGCATCAATAGAACAGAATAGCTAGCATGTTAATTTATTATTTTGAGTTCAGTGAATAGGACCTGAGAAATGAATACTCATTAGGAAGAAGAAGGATCTGATACCTTCTTTGGACACTATTGTCATTTACCTTTAATTGAACACTAATGACATTCTAAACTGTGCATAAAGTGGCTCTATATTTAGCCCCTGCCTTCTGATTTAAATTAACCTATATAACACAAATGAAAGGAATATGGCAAATCATGTGTTTTGGGGAAAATAGGCTAGCACCCTGAAAAACTGGAGCCTGTTTGTGCTGGAATCCCATTATAATGTTATGTATTATAGACTTAAGATTTACTTATAAGGAAGATTAGTTCTGAGTCTTATGTCAGGATATTTAATTAGCAAAAAAGATTTCTTTCTTCTTGTTATCATTAAAGGCACATGCCTTACCTTGTCTCAGTTACTACTATTTCCTACCACCTGCCCAGGAATCATTTCAGTTTTTTTCTGGATGACTGTAGCCTCTAGCTCATTTACTTCCTCTCCATTCTTCCTTCAATATCTCTCTAGATCTCCTCATTATCTTAACACTCATAAGAACCATCAAACCCCTGATATCTCAGTTCTCTTACTCTACATAACCAGGCCCAAACCAACATCTTTACCTTCGGGATGTCATCACTCTACTGCACTCTCTGAATTTCCAACTCAGTAATTTCTTTCTTCACTGAGACCTCTTAGCTTTATTTCTCCTGAATATGGTACCATATTCACTTATCATCAATCCTGGGACTTCTTTGGTACCACATGCTTTCTGCAACACTGTGGATTGCAGTTTCTTACTAGTCATCATGACAGTAAAATAACAAGGGATTAAACTATAAAACAAAGGGAGAAATTAAAAGTATAAAGTCCTTAAAGGTAACTTGGTTCTTCAGTATAAATATTCAAGTAAGGCAGACTCGGATATTTCTGTTCATTCCTCCAATCCCCAATCAATATAGTGATTAAACAAGGGCCTCTTTTGAGATCTTTCAGGAGTATAAGTTGGATCAGCCTTGTCTGAGTTTGATGATAGTCTAAACTTTCAGATTTCTAGTCAAAGCAAATTCATTGTGGTAAGATGTAGGCTCATTTACTTTTCTTGGCCCACAGCACATACCAAATTCTTGAAAGAACTGGTGGATGTGATTCCAAAACCATTCTCAATAGTCTTTGAAAGGCCATGGTGAGAATGTCTAACCAAGATGACCCCCTTAACAGAGAGAAGATGTCCAGTTGCCTCATAACCTACTGCAACAAAAACCTGTGCCAAATAATAGTGAGAAAATTAGATGAACAACTACAGTAAATGACCTCTTCCACCCCAAATGAAAATTTGTTGCAAGGTGTGGTTCTTCATTCTGCTAAACTTTTTTTAGGTGGGGTGGCCAGCCCTGGTTTGTCTGAGTCATCTAGCTTCACACACTGACCTCTTTCTCCCTGAGTTAGGTATACTACAATTCAGACTGCCCCTCTTTAGGCCCCTCTATGGCATCTCAGGACACATTGCTAGGGACTTTGGAACCCTGGAATATTCCAGGATAAGCCTTGATCACTCTGGTTGATGCCTAAAATGCCAGCCAGCAAAACCAGCTTCAACAAGTTCTCATCCTCCTATCATAGTCAGAGAAGGGCAGGAGAAATGTGTAGCTTGCTGAGCCATCTGTTTGGATATAGCAAGTCCAGAAGGAAGCACAGTCAAGTAGGAACATATTGAAAATAATGTGTGAAGCTTAATACATACTTAAAAGTAAGATTCATGTTTCCATGGAAAAAAGCCTTTTTTTGTCTTCTGCTCTGTATATGAAACTGTCTTTTTATGTCTAGGTTTAACTTTTTAAAAGAAAAATCATAGTAGTGGAAGAAATACATAGAGTTAAAGAAGGGTAAATGCCTTAAGTTTCAAAGTATTTAGAAATCTATAAACCATTGATCAGAGAGATTGAGTTTGATTCCTGTTTTAAAAAGTTTAGAAAAATATTATTAAAAAGACTTTTTTATGGAGAGTGATCACATGGTGGTCAGAAGAAGTGACACAAGGACACTCTCAAGGTCTCTCTCAAGAATTTTGAAACTGATTGTGTGACATGGGAGATACTGGCATAGGACTGCTCAGCATGGCATGTCCACATCAGAAAGTGTGCTGTGCTCTGTGAGCAAAGCAGAATTGAAACAGCTCAAAGGAAAAGTAGAATGCACAAACTTAGAATATCTACAACAAATGTTCTCATGGACTATCTGTGCCCAATCTGTGGTAGATCATTCCAAGCTCATATTGGTCTGATCAGCCACAAAGATATATTGAACCTTGACTTTATCACAGTGATGTTATCTTGATGCTCTTTGAGAATGAAGGACAGCAACAACAAATATATGTGCAAATATAAATCAGAGACTTCTAATTTCAAAGCCAGTGAATGGCTTTCAAATCATATTGTATATGTACTAGTTAAAAGGAATTTTGTGTATTAAAGACATATTTAACCTTATGACCAGAAGACTTAGGAGGCAAATGATAGCTATTTTCAAGTGTTTAAAGGGCTATTACCTGGAAGAAAAATTAGACTTGTTTCTTTGACCTCAGAGAGAATAATTAAGAGCAATGAATGATAGTTGTAGAGAGGAAAAATGACATACAGAAGCATCTTACATGAAGTCCAGTAGCTTATTTCAGGAAGTAGTAAGTTCCCCCTCAATTGAGGATTGCAAGTAAAATTTCATCAACACGTTTTGGGTAAGCTGTAGCGTAGATTCTTATTCAGGTATTAGTTGGACCAGATAACCTTGGAGTGTTCTTCTAATTCTGGTGTCCTATGATTCCAAAACTTTGGTTTGTGGTAGAAGTGAATTGAAGGGTGGTTTTGAAGAGAATGTAGCTGGAGGCTGTACTTTTCTTATTTGGCCTTTAAAAATTCTTTCCCATAGGTTTCAAGTTAGACATCTGGGATCTACCACCCATGAGGTCCCAGTGATTATGGCCCCTGAAAAATCTTATATTATCCTTGGCTCTCTGAATAAGGACTGTTCTTAATATGGTCTGCAAAGATTGTTTCCCTGTGTAGTCAGTTATATACTGACTTGCAGATAACCTTTTTTATTTTTTTATCTTCTTGGGGATCTTAGTGACTATAACTTGAAAAGTCTTGTTCTCTTTTGACTCATTCATTTTCATCTTGGTATATTTTCTTAGGAATATTTACTAGTGAGTTGTTATTTTAGGTTCTGATTTTTTGGGTGAAGTTTGACTTTGTCATCTATTTCCCTAGATTGACATTTGAGCAACCTTCTCCCTGAAGGCCAGTTTCCTGTTTCCAGGATACTTCTGCCTCTCAGGCAATTGGCAAAACTGTGATAAGTTACACATATGGATCAAAGAATATTTCATACCTTTTATTTTATAGGCTAATTATTTCAATAGTGTTACCATTAATTAAAATGTTTTTGATATTCATTTTTGTGAATTTCATTTAAAACTAATTTACAAACAAAATATGAACTCACTTTCATTATTTTATAGTCATATATTTATTAATTTATTTTATTTATTTATTATATTTATTAATATATTTTACTTTTACTTACTTTTCCTTGTTAAATATATCTCTCTTATGGAAGTATTTTGAAAAGTCAGAAGAGGAAAAATTCAGCAAAGCTAGTATATCAATAGACTCTAACAGTATATTCAATGTTTCATATTCATATTTCAAAACTGCAAAGAAGGGAGGTAAGTACATGCTATCTTTACTGTAGCACAAACTTCATCATTATATTACATAATGTTCACTTTGTGGAATAATTCTTGTTCTTTCTATTTACATTGTCATAGTGATTGTGCATGTTGTTTTCTTGGCTCTGCTTACTTCACTTTGCATCAGCCTTCCCATGCTTCTCTACATAGTTCATATTTGTTGCTTTTTATGGCACAAGATTTCATTATATACACATGCCACAATTTATTTTTTTATTTCCCTAGTCTATGACATCTTGTTTGTTTCACATTCTTGGTGCTTACAAAAAGTGCTACTATAAACATTTTGTATATATGGAAACTTTCATTCTATCTTTGATCATCTTGCATGTCTAGATACATTGGTCACTTCATTTACCAAATATGACTTTGGATAACTTCTGGTTGTTTTCAAAAGAAGAATATTTTGCCTCAATAAAGCTGTTCAAAAGAATTCATCATAAGTTCTGAAAGAATCAGATTCTGGAAAAAAATAAAGATAGCTTTTATTTAGCAAAAATGGCTACCTATTTCCTTATTTAGGTGAAAAGGAGAAATTTCTAGCTCTCTTTTCTCTATTTTTCAAAGTAATCTATAGCTTTAGAGAGGTAGTAGGGGCCATAGGGTGGCTAAGGAGGAGAAAATTGTCCCAGGCCAGAAGCCAAACTGTATGGTGTTCAGTAGAAGGAACTCAGGATGTTTAACCTGTGAAAGAAAAGATGTATGTATATGGAGGGGTCATGATATCATGATAGTATTTGAAGGACTGTTATGTAGAGGAAGGCTTGGCCCTAGGGGTCAGAATTAGATGGAATAGATAAGGCTGCTTCTAAGGAGTCAATTTAGTTTTGATATAAGGAAAAAAAAATTCTTACTAGTTAGACAGGGGCAGCTAGGTTGCTTAGTGAATAGAGAGCCAGGCCTGGAGTCAGGAAGACCTAAGTTCAAATCCAGACTTAGCCACTTACTAGTTATGTGACTTTGGGCAAGTAACGTAACCTTTTTTCTGCCTCAGTTTTCTCTTCTGTAAAATTGAGATCATAATAGCACCAAGCTCCCAAGGTTATGAGGGTAAAATGAGAGAGTAATTGTAAAATGCTTAGCACAGTGCATGGCACACAGTAAGTATCTATACAAATGCCCAGTGGTTGTTATCATTATTTTTATAGTTATATAAAAGTATATATATATATGCATATATACATATTTATGATATATATGTATATATACTATACATATAGTTATAGATATATTTTTTGTTATAGTTGTAGCTATACAGAGGTAGACTAGGCAGCCTTGGAGGGTAGTGGGTTTCTTCACATTGAAAAGCTTCAAGGGCAAAACCAAGATGGCAGAGGAGAAGCTGGACCTGTCTCCAGCTTGTGGTTGCTCATGGACCAGAGCACAGGCCAGGAGAGTCATAAACACCTCTCCTTTGATTATACCACTTTGAAGGAGCTGAGAATTTACAAGTTCCTGGAGATATCTCTGAAAGCAGCAACACAAAACCCTTAAACTTGGGGCAGTGCAACCTCCACTTAACAAGGAGCTCAAAGGTCAAGTAATTGGCTGGGAAAATAACCAAAAGGGGGAAAAATAAGACTATAGAAGGTTACTTTCTTGGTGAAAAAGTATTTTCTTATGATAAGGAAGATGAGAGCATATAGCCAGAGGAAGATCAAGGACAGCAAAGTCAAGGCTCCTCCATCTAAAGTCTCCAAAAAGAATATGGATTGGTCTCAGAACATGGAAGAGCTCAAAAAAGGTTTTGAAAATCAAGTAAGAGAAGTAGAGAAAAATTGGGAAGAGAAATGAGAGTGATGCAAGAAAATTATGAAAAACAAATCAACAGCTTGTTAAAGGAGACTCAAAAAATGCTGAAGAAAATAACACCTTTAAAAGCAGACTAACTCAAATGACAAAAGAGATCCACAAATTCAATGAGGAGAAGAATGCCTTAAAAACCAGAATTTGCCAAATAGAAAATAAGGTCAAAAGCTCTCTGAAGAAAATAATTCCTTTAAAATTGGAATGGAACAAATGGAAACTAATGACTTTATGAGAAATCAAGAAATTATGAAATGAAACCAAATGAATGACAAATAGAAGATAATGTGAAATATCTCAATGGAAAAACAACAGACCTGAAAAAATATCTAGGAGAGATAATTTAAAAATTATTGGTCTACCTGAAAACCATGATCATAAAAGAGCCTAGATATCACCTTTAAAGAAATTATCAAGGAAAACTGTCCTGATATTCTGGAACTGGAGAGTAAAATAGAAATTGAAAGAATCCACTGATCACTACTTGAAAGAGATCCCAAAAGGAAAACTCCTAGGAATATTGTAGTCAAATTCTAGAGGTCCCAGGTCAAGGAGAAAATATTATAAACAACCAAAAGGAAACAGTTCAAGCAGTGTGGAAGGAAATACAATCAGAATAACACAGGATTTAGCAGCTTCTACACTAAGGGATTGAAGGACTTGGAATATGATATTCCAGAAGCCAAAGGAGCTAGGATTAAAACCAAGAATCTTCTACCCAGCAAAACTGAGTATAATACTGCAGGGGGAAAAAATGGAATTTCAATGAAATAGAGGACTTCCAAGCATTCTTGTTGAAAAGAACAGAGCTGAATAGAAAATTTGACTTTCAAATATGAGAATCAAGAGAAATATGAAAAGGTAAACAGGAAAGAGAAGCCATGAGGAACTCATTAAAGTTGAACTGTTTACATTCCTACATGGAAAGACGAGATTTATAACTCATGAGACCTTTTTCAGTGTTAGGGTAGTTAGAGGAAACATATATATATATATGTGTGTGTGTGTGTGTGTGTGTGTGTGTGTGTGTATGATATATTATATATGCATAGGTATATATGTATATATGTGTATATGCACACATGTGTGCTTATATGTATATATGTGTGTGTACATATATGTATATAAACAAAGAGCACAGGCTGAGCTGAATATGAAGGGAGGAAACCTAAAAAAATAAAATTAAGTGTTGAGAAGAATGTAATTGGAGAAAGAGAAAGGGAGAGGAAGGATGTAGTATATCATCTCACCTGAAAGAGGCAAGAAAGAGTTTTTCAATGGAGGGGAAGAGGGAGGAGGTGAGAGGGAATAAATGAGCCTTAGTCTCATTGGATTTGGCTTAAGGAGGGAATAACACACTCAATTGGGCATGGAAATCTATCTTACCCTACCAGAAGCGGGGAAGGGAATAGAAGAGGGAGGAGAATAGAAGGGACAGCAGATTTGGGGAAATGGTAATCAGAAGCAAACACTATTGTGGGGAAACAGATCAAGGGAGAGAATGGAATAAATGGACAGGATAGAGGGGAATGTGATTAGTCTTTCACAACATGACTGGTATTGAAGGGATTTGCATGGCTGCACATGTATGACCTATATGGAATTGCTAGGTTTCTCAATGAGAGTGGGTGGGGAGGGAGGAAGGGAGAGAATGTGGAACGCAAAGCTTTAAAAATGAATGTTAAAAATTGTTTTTGCATGCAACTGGGAAGTAAACTGTACAGTCAATGGAGTATAGAAATCTATCTTGCCCTACAGGAAAATAGACAGGAGGGGATAAGAGAAGAGGGGTTGATATAAGGGAGGGAAGACTGGGTAAAGGGGTGGTTGGGATGCACACTGTCCTAGGGTGGGGGAACATAGAGATAAGGAGAAAATTTTGAATTCAAAATCTTGTGGAAGTGAATGTTGAAAACTGAAAGTAAATAAAATACATATAATATATATGCATATATAAAATATATACTATATACTATATAGATATACATACATATTATATAGATAGATATACTATATAGATATATACATTCATAAAAGAAAATCTTCAAACCAAGTCTAGATAATCATTTGTCAAGCATAGTGTAGATTCCTTTTTAAGTATGAGCTGGACAAAATGCCCTTCCAACTCTTAACTTTTCAGATTCTCTGATATGTCTCATAAACCGTAAATATAATATGTGAGCCAATGTTGCTCAGAGAAAATCTCATTAACTACGAAGTCAGAAGACCTGGGTTCCAATCCTGCCTCAAACATTTAATATACTAGCAAGAAATTAATCTCCATAGGTCTCAGTTTCCTCATCTGAAAAATAACAGGGTTGGATTAGTTGTCTTCTGAGGTCCATTCAACTCTAGAGGTATGTTCCTATAATCCTGTAATGCGTGAAACAGAGATATAAACTGCATTACTACGTAAGAGGAAGTGAGAGATTTTTCCTTAATTTTATTTTAAACTTACTGAAACTATTTTAATTTATTTCATTTTAAAATAAATTATCCTCCTATCAAATTTTCTTCTGAATATGAGCAAGGCTTCCTATCATTTTGCAAATGATTCAGTTTTTGCATATGTCAAATAGAAAATTGAATCATTAGTGATAGAATAAACAAAGCTTTTTTTCCACTGTGGTATTTGCTTGAATCTATCAAAACACCTCAGATATCATGCCAGACGTGGTGGTTACAAAGACTAAAATTAAACAGTTCCTCTTATGAAGATAAAATAAATTCAGGTTGGTTTTTTTTTTTTGAGAGGAGGCATAGTATTGGAAAATAATCACTAATTTTGTTCTATTTTCCTCCTCTTGCTGTCAGTTTCTCCTTTTCTATCTAATCCCTATTGCTTACTTTTTTGTGACCACAATGTTTCTCACCTTCCTTTCTTGTTTCCTGGCTTGTCACATGACCCATTTTTCAGCAGCAAATGTCATTTTGCATCAATTCCCATTATTTGGGGGTGAGGAGTAGTGGAGATCTTGGAGATGTAAGATTCTGGGATTCACAAAGTGGGTCTTTCTACTTATTGTTTTGTAATCTTGATTCATTTCATTAACCTGATGGTAGTTCTATCTGGTGTAGAGAATACTAGATGAGGAGATAAAGCCCTTGACTCTAAATTCTAATCCCCATTCTCCTACCAATTGAAATGGATCTTTTGTCAAATCATATTATCTCTATAGATCTTAATTTCTTCATCTATAAAATTGGAGAGATTTGGTCAATTAAAAAAAGATTAAGTAAATTATCACATGAACATAAGGCAATGTTACTGTGCTGTAAGAAAGAATGAATATGATGATTCCATAGAAGCATGGGAAGACTTTTGTGGACTGATAAAAAGTGAAATCAACATATCCAGGAAAATAACATTAACAATAATTATAAACAGAAGTATTCCAATAAATGTTTGACAATCAACTTTGCTTTAAAAAATAAATGCGCATACACTTTTATGTTTAGTCTGAATTATTAACATGCTTTCCATCACTTTGGAAAATAACCATTAATTCTGCTCTATTTTCCTCCTCTTTTGCTATGTAATCCCTATTGCTCACTTTTTGTGACCACAATGTCTCTCACCTTCCTTTCTGGTTTCCTGGCTTGTCATATGGCCCGTTTTTCAGCAAAAAACCCCAAAAAACAAAAAATCGTTTCTTTTAAGTTTAAAGACATCTCCACTACAAGCATTCATGTGGGATATTTGTGCATGTCCTGTGATAAAGTCTTCTGAGCTTTTCCTGCTCTGATCAGTCATAGACTGACCTAGTGATGTCATTTTGGTTCTCTTTGAGAATGAAGGACATGCTTTCCATCACTTTCTTAAGTCTAAATAATTAGCAAAACATAAATCAAACCCTGGTTTGTAGCATTTGCCAAGCTGTAAGTGCCCACATTGAAAATTTCATTTGGCTCTTGCTAGCTGGTTTGGGTTGGCTTCACTCTCCAGTGACTATAAAAATGCAAATGGAAAGACCAAAACTAAACAATTAAAAGGAATAGTTCAGTGGTGCAGTGGATAGAGCTCTAAGCCTGGAATCAGGAAGGCATCATCCTGAATTCCAATTTGACCTCAAATTTGACACTGACTAGCTGTGTGACCCTGGTCAAGTCATTTAACCCCATTTGCCTCAGTTTCCTTATCTGTAAAATGTGCTGGGGAAGGAAATGGTAAACCATTCCAGCATCTTTGCCTAGAAAACCTCAAAGGAAGTTACAAAAAGTCAAATATATCTGAGAAATGAATAAACTACAAAAACAAATTGAAACTGGATAATATGAAATTATAATGATAATTTGGCCCCAAAGAGGATATGAGGTACATTGTCTATGGAACACTATAAATAATATCAGACTTGGTTAATATGTCACTTAGTTTGCTGATATTTTTTTCTTTCTGTAAGAGATGGATGTTGTAAGAGATGTTTCTCTGGGAGAAGCAGAAATCTATTGGGAAATGTATGCAATATAAAATCAAAAGACATCCATTTAAAAAAAATTGAAGAGATTAGATTGTTTCTAAGGTCCTTTCTACTTTATTGTCTTGTTACCACTATGAAACAGAAGACTCTGTTCACTACTTACTGTACTGGGACACTTAAATTTTAACTTAGTTGTAAATTGCAACTTAGAGAATATATGCAAACTATACCTTTTTTCTTGTAAAGAAGGTACAAGGTGGGCCTATAAATCTGTATTTATTCTCAAAGGCTTTTTGTGGGTAATTGAGAAGGGGGATAAAAACCAAGGACTGTCCAAAAATCCTGTATAAAAGAGACTTCTGCTTTGTAGGTGACTGCTCTAGGTTGTGATTGTAAACATACTGAGAAGATCTTCTCCTACTTTTATTGTTTCGGTTCAGTCTCAGAATGAAGGGATAACCCTGGTCATTAGAGCCTGCTATTTAGCACCTTTTACATATGCAAAAAAAATCACTTTATTTTAAATTTGGAAGGATACTTTACCAAGATTTCTCATCTATGTCACCAATTCCCTTCTTTCTACTTTCCATTCCCACCATCTTTCTACCTCTTGGACCAAGGAGACCACAAAATGAAAACTCTGGTCATTTCGGATACTGGAAGATCATGGAAAGCTGGCTAATTTTGCACAGACGTAAAAAAAAAAATCCACATCTGCTGCAGTTTTGTGTTGCATAATTGATTTAATCTCTAATTTTAGAGGAACGCTGAACTCTTTTTTTGCTGGACTCTGCATACATTTCTCTAGGGCAAAAACTGTCCTACTTTTTCCTCCCTGGTATCTGTTTAATGCTAGGCCATTTTTTCCAAGACTGTAAACTACCCTCCGTGAAATAAATGAAATCACAGTTGGAATACAGCTTACTGTACAGACTTATCACCACAAGATAAGGGCTACACCATACGCATTTGCTTTAACGTCTCCCCCCTCCTCTCTGTTCCCCTTCTTTCTGCTCTAGCAACATCTTCATATTGGCTGAGAGAACACGTTAGTGGTTCTGCTGATAGCATAAACACTATTACCTACACAGAGGGGCAGCATGGCTTAGTGAGTTAAGCCACACGTTGAAAATTCATAGGATGTGAGTTCTAATCCTTGATCTCCTATTCACTTGCTGTGTGACCCTAGGCAGATTCACTTAACATCTCTGTCTCTCCCGCTTACGTGCAACATGTGGATTAAAATACTGACCCACTTGACCAAGCCATGCCTTTGAGGGATGACCTATAAAGGCATAGATACTCTCCAAAACCATGAAATGAGACTAAAGTATTTACAAATAACACCAGGAGGGTTTAGTAGTTAGCTTAGTAGCAGTTGGTTGTCATAACTTTGTAACTAATTTTTTTACACTCAACTGTTAGACCCATCAAAATGACTACTCATATAGATCAGAGAACTCTTATGATTTCGATTGGACTTAAAGCCATGTTGTAAGAGGGTTCATTTATAACATTCTGTTGCAAGAGGTGGTTTTCTGAGAGAAGCAGAGATCTAGTGGAAATTTAGGCAGTGTAAAATCAAAAGACATCAATAAAAAAAAACATTTGAGGAGGAAAGATGTTCTCACTTAGAAGACTTTGTACTTGATTATTTAAATTTATCTTAGATGACATGGTAAAATGTATCTTTTTCTTGCAAAGAAGGTGCAATATAAGTAAATAAAGGTATTCTCAAATTTGTCCTTTTCTCAGTAGTTATGAATCCAGAAAGTTAGCTATCTTGCTGGACTGTTCTGTACATTTGCAATCCATTGTGTATACTGACTTTATTTCTCCTTCTCCCCTTTTACTCTCCTTTACTTCCTTGTGGGACATACAATTTCAGTGAAACCGTATCTATACCACCAGGTACAAAAGGACAGGGAAATATTTCCATAGGGAAATAATCCTCCTTAGACTTATTCTTGCTACTCATCTTGGCAAAAATGTGAATTCTTCAGATAAATCTGATAAAACTTCCCTTTTCTATCTGTAAAATGGAGGATGATTGTTGTCAATTTCCTCCAGGGATTTGTGGTGTTGGTATTAATGGATTGTGTTTATACTGTTTTATATTGTTTTTATGCTTGTATTTCCAGTGGTTAGTGCACTCTCTGGCACACAGTAGGTGCCTAAAACCCCTTGGTGAATGAATGAATCAGTGTTAGGCTTAGAAAAAAGCACATTCTTTAAAAGATGTGGTATTTGGCTACTTGGTAGAACCATTGCATATATTTCAGCAGTACAGAAATATCACCCACATAATACAGAAAGTTGTACTTTGCACCTCTATGTATTAAGATTTTTTCTGAGATGGGAAGTTTGGCATTTATAAAATAGTTCTAGGCTGTATTTATGTGAGACCTTTGGGAAAACCATATATACCTTCGCTATATTGTAGTTTCTCTTTATATGGAGCGAGAAGATGTTAAAGATATAACAAGTGCAAACGACTCAAATCCAGTAAATCAGGAGATATTGTCTGCAGAAACAAAAGCTCTTTTAAAAGTTGAGGACAAAAATATAGAACCAGTTAGTTGTCCATATAGGTTCTTCTCCTTCTTAAAAGTTTATTGGTATATATACCTGCACATGCTTATTATGCATATGCATGTGTATGCACATAATATCATAAATAATTAATGCTTAATTAAAATAACATGCTTGTACATTATGTTTATATATGTTGTGTATATATTTATACATATGTGTATATATGTGCACACATGCACACATAATCACATAACAGCTTGGTTAAAATGTTGCTTAGTAAATATTCTTACCAAACTCACTTGAATGAGCCAATCTAAATATGCTCAATCATTCATTGTGTGGTTATAGGTGTCTGTATAATTTATTTACACATATATGTCTATATAATATGTAATATACATATGTGTATAATTTAGAAGTATGTTATCCATAACTCATCTATATGGTCTAATATATTCACTTGCCTTTGTGTTCTTGAAAATCTAACATAATTCTTAATCTTCAAATGAAGTTACTGGAAAACTTTTCTTTTTAAATAGGTACTTTTTCTGAACCCTTACAGAAAGGGCAAACACTTTTGATCCAGCTTCAAGCCTCTGAGGGAGTCCACTGTGATCGTTTGGATGGAATTCGTATTGCTCCTGGAACTATTGGTAAGAATATGTTTATATCTTTTTTAAATTAAGTAAATAAAATGTAGACAGATACCTGACATACTCAAATAAAGTGCTGGCTTTGAAATCAGAATGTCCTGTGTTCACTGTTTCTGACTCATGGTGGTTGTATTATCCTGGACAAGTCACTAAACCTCTCAGTATTCCAGACAAGTCCTTAAGATTATTAATCTGGTGCTGATCCTCATTGGTAGAAGTAGTTGCTATACAATCATCCATTTGGATTAAATTACATCAATTCAAAATATGAACATGCTTCACTTACTTGTGTGTGTGGGAAGTAGGAAGGACACACTGTGAATTTGCTCTTATGTGTACTTAGTAGCTAATGTTGGGTAAATTTTATTAGTTGTGAGATCTTTCTAGATGATCATACCCTGTTAAAACAGGCTGAGCAGTCAGCCTCTACTGTTGCCGATGTTATAATGACAGAGCCAACTGAAAGGAGTGTCATAGAAAATAAAACAACCTACCACAACCTAAATGGCTTCTAAGTCACATAAATTGTGACCTACAAATAATTCATTTTTAAATAATGCAGGAATAATGAACTTGTTTTTCCCCAATTGTCCTAGGCTCTGCCACCTCCTTGGTTTGGGTGATTCTATGTTGGATGATGAAGATGGTCAGAGAGTTGCTTTCTTATTTCTCTGGGTCCCTTTAAGAACTCTTAACACCATTAAGCATTAGATAATCTCTGTCTGTTGATTCTAAAAACTGTGATAATTTGTTTTCTGTCAATGCACAGCTGATGATGCCACAATCAATTTCTATTTCTATATCAGCCATATCTATATAATCATACTCATAATCTCATTGTTTTTTTTCCAAGATGAAGGATCACCAATGACAAAAAACAGCTATCATCTTTATCTATTTTCTATCATCTATTTTCTTATCATCTCTCTGTTTCTCTCCATCTCTCTGTCTCTCTCCCTTTGACTAGCTCCGATGATTTTGATTTAACATAGGTTTAGATTTCATCAGAATTGCAACCAATACAAGTTTATTATTCTTGGGTTTTGTCTTAGAAATCCTTTAAATTAGATAATTTTAAAGTCTGTCTTAAATGGTCATTCATTCATTTAGTCAATAAACATTTATTAAGTGCCTATTACATGACTGTGGTTAAAACTTTTAAAGAGGCAAAAGGCGTTCCTTGTCCTAGAGGTTCTAAAAATCTCATTTTTAATTTAGATTAAAAGAAAATACGTTAAAAGAAGCTGAAAAACTGAGGGATGGAGGAAGAAAAAGGAGAATGGGTACCATGGATAGAGGACTGTTGAAGTCCTATAGCCAGGTAGTGGGAGTGATGGAGTATCTACCTGGGATCCCACCTTAAATAGAGAATGTGAGGGGAGATCTATGATGTTCAGCCTCCACCATCTCCAGTCAAAGGCCATGATCTGAATACAGATTTGGGACAGTATCCAGTACATTGTAGATTCTCAGTTAAGCTCCAGAAATATCCTTTTTGGGTGCCAGTTCCTCATTAAAATAATGAGAAACAATGATATTTGTGGGGTTGGTGAAGTTTATTCAGTTAGTGACATCATCAACCTTCTAATTTTCAACAAATACTTATTGAACACTTCATATGTTTGAACAACAGTGCCAGGTATTATAGGGATAGAATGATGGTGATAAGGTATACCCTTAAGAATCTCACAATTGAGTTTCTCTCATGTCTTTGTGGTACTAGAATGAAATGAACAAAAAAATAGTAGGGCTTTTTCCTCCTGTCTTGCTGGGTCCATAATTATCTACCATAAAGCAAGTAAAATTGCAATATAAATGACAGATTTAGCTTCTCTTAATCTTCATTAATAAAGATCTTCAAAGAAATAGTACATTAATTGATTAATTGAAATGTAGGACTAATTCAGAACCAAACAAAGAATTATTTTTTCTATTTTCTTGCAAAAAGCAAAAGCTTTTTTGTTGCTTTAAATGTTCCAAAAACATATTAGTTCACTTTCTTGAATCATGAAGGCCAATTCTCACTATAAATAGCCCATAGATGTAGAAATTATATGAGACTGAAAAAAACTGTAATAATTCAGGCTATACTCTGGAAGTTCCCTCCTCTCTTATCCCTCTCCTCCCCTCCCCTCTCCTTCCACTCTCCTTTCCTCTCTTCCATTCCCCCTCTTTTCTTCTCCCTTCTCCTCTTCTCCCTTTTTCTTTCCCTGTCTTCTCTGTCTCCTTTTCTCTCTTCTTTTTTAAACCTTTCTTCCTCTCTTCTCCTTTCCCTTCAGTCATTAACCGCTTTCTTTCCTCTTTACTTTTCTAATTTCTCTTTTTTCTTTTTCCCTTTCCTCCTTCCCTTTTCTCCTTCCCTTTCTTTCCTCCTTCCCTTTCTTTCTTTCCTTCTTTCTTCCTTCCTTCCTTCTTTTCTTTCTTTCATTTTCTTTCCTTCTTTCCTTACCCTCTAAAAATTTCCACTAATATCACCTTTTAAAATTAGTCTTTTCTCATAAGTCACTGTAAAGAAAACATTCCTACCATTTAGAGTTTCATTCATTTGGGTTCTAGTTCAATGAGGTTTTGCTATACTTGCTAATTAGTAAACATTCTTTAAGTGCTTGTATCATGCCAGATGTTATAGGAGACAGAAAGTGGATTAATTATACAAATAAGTTTTTTTGGCCTTCTTTTTCTTGAGAAATTCACTGCTGAGAATTGTGGGTTCTGGAAAATTAGGAATTATGTTTAAAATGAAGCTTGGCACTTTATGCATGTACAGAAAGAAAGACCTGAAGGAATGTAGCTGGACTGCATCAAGCAAATCTCTGTCAAGGCTTTAACCCTTTTGTCTGAAGAAAATCATATTTTGAAAGCAAGGATCTAAAGATGTATTCTTTGGTAATTCTAATAGGACAAAAGATTGGGTGGAAATTCCTGGAAACAAAACCAATGGCACTAAATCCTTCTCTAGGAAAAAAAATGCATTCCATCCTTGCCCTGCCCTCACTTCATGCATATTAAATAACATAAAATGTGAAACAATAAATTTATATATTAAAGGCAGAGATTTCAGAGGTATTGTAGTAGACAATTCTTTAAATATGATGATATTTTTCTCTATAGATTCTACTGACCTCCCTGACTCCCTTTAAGTCCCAATTAAAATCCTATCTTTAAGTGGAAGTCTTACCCAATCCCTCTTAATTCTAGTGCCTTCCCTCTGTGAATGATTTCCTATTTATCATGTCTATAGTTTTCTTTGTATGTATTTGCATGTTGTTTTTCCTGTTATTTTGCAAGCCCCTTGAGGACAGGGACCACATTTTGCTTCTTTTTATATCCCCATTACTTAGCACAGTACCTAGCACATAGTAGATGTTTAAAAAATGTTTATTGACTGATTGATTATAGATATATTTCTAAGCTTTGTATCATCTTTATATTATATAACATTTCACTTTCCTTACATGGCCCACAGCTAATCAAAATCATTGCCACGTGAGTACACTTGGAACAATATAAAAAGATTTAGAGCATCTATATTAATCTTATCAGATTAAATGTAAACTTTTCAATATCTGTCATATAGTTGGGTTTTTTAACCGTTATTCTTTTTTGCATTCTAACCTCTTCAGTGATCTTCTCTTGCTGTGCTTATTAATTTCCTTTGAACATCTTTTGCTTGCTCCAGGGGTTTATGGGAAGGTACAGCTTCATAGTGCCTACCCCAGGAAGGCCTGGACGCGTCTTCGAGCTGATATTGCATCAGGAAATGAGAGGTGAGAGGTCAAAATTGTTTGGGTCAGTATATATGCTTGGTATATAGCTTCACCTTAAAGTGTTATTTCAATGAAATGTTAATTGTTACATGAAATCACTTCCAGGAACATTTATTTATGATTAGTAAATTAGAATTTGGAGAAATTTCTTTAATGTCAAACATACATTTTGGAGTTATGTAATAAAACCTTACCAGTTCAGGGTAAATAGGGGAGATGTGGGTCCATCTGAATAGGTGACAAGTATGAATTATACACAAATTTAAGGGAAAATTAATTTTATTACTTAGAAACACATAGAGTTACTTGAATTTGGCTAAAACTGTTATTTAGTAACAATTATTAGAGGGCTTGCTTGAATGAAAATGCAAATGCTTTTTATTTAGCAAATTAATTTTATTTAAAATTATGCTACCAAATTAGTTTTTTGGTCTAATTTTCTTTATTTGTATAATGAGAGTATTTAGCTCAATGACCTCTAAAGACTCTTTCACCTCTAAATCTATGGTAATAATTGAAATCCACTTATTGTTTAAAGAAGTGTAGACATTCTCCTATGACTTTATTTACAATAAGGGTTGGTGAAGCAATTCTTTTCTCTGTGATTCTTCTTTTCCTGCTCCCATAGATTATGTTACAGTGAATTTTACTCTCACCCTAGTATTAATTAGTGCCAACTCAAAATTCATGTCATTTCCTATAGCAGGGATATTTCTTGTAGAGATTAATGTTTGGTTAAAAAAGTTTTCACTTGTAGTTTTGTAAATTTTGTGCCTACACAACCAACTAGAGAAAGGAGAAAAGGATAGTCAGGAACAAAATAAATTTCCTTTGGTGGTACTATTAGTAGAGATAGGAAAGTTTGCAAGAGGGTTAATTTTTCTTGCAAAGATGATTTTAATTTTGAAAATCCTGGGCTAAGATGCTGGTATAACTTTTAGATAGGAATATTTGACAGATTACTGTAAATACAGGATTAGAACTCAGACATTAGGGCTAATTTCAATTGATTGATCAATAAACATTTATTAAGCACTCACTACATGTCAGGTATTGTGCTAAGTACTGGCCATATAAAGAAAGCAAAATAAAGTCCCTGACTTCAAGGAGATTACAATCTAATGAGGGAGACAATATGGAAACAAATACATATAAACAAGCTATGTATAAGATAAATAATTAGCAGAGAGATAGCACTATAATTCAGAGGGACTGGAGAAATTTTTCAGTAAAATATGAAATTTAATTGGGCCTTAAAGGAAGCTAGAAGGTTTAATAGCTAGATCAGAGGAGGGAGAGAGCCAGAGAAGATTCCTGGAGTTAAGAAATAGTCTTGTTCATGGAATGTCCAGTAAGCCAGTATCACTGAATCAAAGAGTACTTCTTGGAGAGTAAAGGGTAAGAAAACTGGAAAGGTAGGAGGGTACCAGGTTATAAAGTGCTTTGAATGCCAAACTGAGCATTTTGTATTTGCTCCTGGGGACTATAGAAAGCCACTGGAATTTATTGAGTGGTGGTGATGATACTGGTGTCATGATCAGACTCTTGCTTTAGGAAAATTAGGGGCTGAACGGAAAATGGATCGGAGTGGAGAGGACCTTGAGATAGGGAGACCAATCAGAAGGCTATTACAATAGTCTAGACAGAAGGTATCAAGGGCCACCAGAATGGTGGCAGTGCCAGGATATGGAAAGAAGGTTTTGTTGAGAAATGTTACAAAGGTGAAATTGACTGGCTTTGGCAATAGATTTGATATGGGGGATGAGAAATAATGAGAAATACAGGATGACTCCTACAATGTGAGCCCAAGGTACTAGGAGAAGGTGTTGCTCTCTACAGGAAAAGGAAAGGTAGAAAGTATGGAGGGTTTAGGGGGAAAGATATTGAGCTCCATTTTGAATATGTTGAGTTTGTAATGTCTCCTGGACATCCAGTTTGATGTCTGAAAATTTGTTGGAGATGTATGATCTGAGGGCAGAAAAAATACTGGGGGCAGGTAAGGTAGATTTGAGAATCATGGACCCACATCAGTCTCCCTGTGGTCTGAACTATTGTACAGGTTGCCTTAATAAATAACTATTGCATTGTATTTCTGCTTGACTCTTTTGTATATGATACTTAGCTATGTTGTAGGCTGCCAAAGGGCAGGATGTGTATATGTGTGTACGTGTGTGTGTGTGTGTGTGTGTGTGTGTGTGTTCCATTAAGTGTTTAGCACAGGACCAAGAGCACAGTAGCTTGCTAATTAAAAACATATAAATTAATAAAAACAAATAAAACAAACAAAAATAACAAAAACAAATAAAACAAATAAGAACAAGAAAAAATCCCAAACAACAAAAAAAACCCTTATTTAACTAAATGAAAGATTTATGTGAAACTGATTTTTTCATGGAAACCAGAATTTTATAATAATAATACCTGCAAACATTATATAATTTTTTATCACTATACTTATATAGTAAGGACTATATAAATGTTTGTTATGATGATGATGATGTTTCCGGCACTATCTTAAGTGCTTTACAATTGCCCATTTTTAGGTGAGGAAACTGAGGCAAACAGACTAAGCGACTTTAACTAGATTTGAACATCAGTTCTTTCTGACTGCAGGCCCAGCTCTCAATTCATCTACCTACTCATTCAGGTCTTTAGGACCTTCTGAATACCTGTAGATATACTGGTATAAGAACATTACTACTACATTTTGTCTGTAAGGCTGTTGCTCCATTTTAAATGGAGACATAAGGAGGGACTGATCACTGAAGTAATTAGTGGAATCTCTAAAGCAACCTGAGACCATAAATCCTATAACTCCAGGGAATGTGATTTTAAACCTGTGTTTTTCCTCAGCATTTAGCACAGTGCTCTTTTACTTTGTAGATGAGCACTAAATGTTTCTGTTGATATTACTGGGGCCTCAATAATTTAGAATGAGATTGGTAAATGATTGGCTACAGAAGAAAAATAACAAATCTCTCAGAAAGTCACAAGTCACTCATCCCGTAACTATCTTTTCTTGGAAGAAAAAAATGTCCCAGGCCCAGAAGAGCCTAAAGCCTGGGGTTATATGCAGCCGTTATCATTTAGCTTGAGCAGAATTTTACTTCAGTTAACAAGACAGTTTAAAGTGTATGTGTTTATATATGTGTGTCTCATACATGGTTTTAAAAGATATTTAAAGGTGATTTTGGTGACTTAGGAAGCATAAAATTATACTCCCTTAACAGTTTGGAGATACATTTTCCTTCAGCTGTGTAATGTATTAATGGCAAAAGAACAGAAAATGTGCTGATATTTTGTTTATCCTATTAAGAAGTTATCTTTCAGGAGAGTTCCACTGTGATTATTCATATTTTCCTCCCTTTCTTTTCCCATCTGGTTCCCATTTTTGGTTACAATTATGGTCACAAACAACTCTTCATGTTTCTGGTTTTATATTCAGAACAATTGAGGTCTCTTTTCTCCCCTATATGATGCTCATTAGCATCAATCAGAGATATTGCATGCATCAAGGACTGGAACAATCACTAAGCCAGGAGTCTTTGAAATGGTGGAGGTAGAAACTGGGGGAGTGAGAGTAAAACCAGGTGACATGGATATTATGATATGGGATTAAAGAAAAAATCGAATATTTGGATGGCATCCACCCATTCATCCATTTCTTTAAGAGACATTTACAATAATGATGATGATGGTTTGTATTTATTCATCACCTACTATGTGTGAGGTCCCATAGTTTATGGCAAACTTGAGGAAAATAAAGATGAAAAGTGATAGATTCCTTGGCTTCAGTCTACTGGGGGATAAGACATGTACATAAATAAATATATTTTAAACTGTGCCCTATATAGTGCCCTATACATAGTAGGTGTTGGTAATGTTTATCATTCACTAGACTGCCTGACTGCCCCTCACTCTTCCTCCCAACCTCCTTCCTCTAACCTCCAATCAAGTTCTCTGTATGAATTCCTTAAGGTACTGCCCTATAAAGAACAAATGTATTCTCAAGACACATATTTCAGGACCACTGTTCCATTAAGCAGGCAAAAGCATAACCCAGGGGATTTCTAATATAATATTGCCCAGGGTGAGGAACCCCTTTCTCCACTGCTTTGATGCACTCTTCATCCCTGAGTGCAAAAGGGAGATTTAAGGTCAAGCACTTCATCATCAACCATTCCTTAAATGGAAAGAGCACTGAATTCAGGACCTGAAGGAGCGTTAGAGAGAGCATTCTAGGCAGAATGAATGATGAAAGCAAACATAGGAGGAAAAGGATGCATACTCTATTGCTTCACTCATTTCTGTAATACTCATCCCGGATCATAGATTCCAAGCTGGAAGAGACCTTAGATGCCATTGGGTTCACTCTCCTCTTTGTGTAGATGAGGAAGTTGAGGGTGAAAGAAACTGAGTGATTTGCCCGGGTCAGATGGCTAGCAAGTGGCTGGAACAAGATTTGATATGCCCAGCCTTTTAACCAATCTAGCAGTTAGGTCACTGACAGATGTGTGATTTTGGTCAGATCATGTAACCTCCCTTGACCACAGTTTCATTTCAGAATTTGGTGGGGGAAACAATGTATTAAGCCTCAGAGAACCTGGACTTGACTTCCAGCGTCACCATTTTCTACCTCTGTGACATTTAATCTCTCTGAATCTCAATTCCTCATTTGCAATAGGAGGGAGTTGGGCTAAATAATCTCTGAAGGGGAAAGGAAAGGGAATAAGCATTTATTAAGCACCTTCTAGGTACCAGACAACATTAGAATTGTACATTATTAAAATGTTAACTTTTAATTTAATAATATTTAATTTAATATTAAAATATTAAAAATATTGTCTCATCTCAAAAATATTGTGAATCTCTGAGATTCACTCCAGTTAGATATCATAATATTTATTTGGAGCATCTGCTATATATATATATATACTATAGATCACCATGGCAGACACCAAAGAGGGATAAGACAGTGTAAGGCATTAATGGAGCCTTAGTGAAGAGATACTTAAGACATTCTTAATTATATCAATGTCATCAAATCACTTAATATCTCTAAGTGTAAAGTCCCTCGTTGATAAAATGAAGATCAAACATATTGTTTACTTAATAAGGTATATAATGAAGAAGAGCTTTGTAAACCTAAGCAGGCAGGTTGTGTGGTGGATAGAGTGTTGGACTTAGAGTCAGGAAGCAAATGTTGTCTCAGGCACTTGCTAGCCATGTGACCCTGGGCAAATCATCTAGCCTCCGTCATCCTCAGCTTCCTCATTTTAAAAAGAAAGTGAACTTAATGTCTTCTAAGGTCCTTTCCAGTTCTGAATTTATGATCTGGGATAAATATTATAGAAATGAATAAAGCATTTAAATGACAACAAGATTCTTAAGTTCTGGGCAGTTTTCAAGTATTATTTCTTGGATTATGGTATTTACTCAAGTTTTTTGACTTGAGTTGTTCTAGAAGACCTATGATCCTAAAATTTACCCTATACATCTTAGCTATGAGATCAATATGTTTTGAATGCATAGAGATCATGTGTTCTTTAACATAATTGAATTTTACTTCTCTTCAAAGCACAGTATTTTGCACATAATAAATAGTTAATTATAGTCTTTTTTTATTGGTCTCTTCTTCTTACAGATTTACTTTTACTTCAGTATATCTTTTATCCCAATCAGTTGTTTTCTCTTTCACTTCCTTTGAGAGCCTAGACATCATGGATTCAAATTTTCATATTCTGCTAATTATTTCTCCAGTACAATTACAAATTTTGCCATAGGTTCCCTTTCAACTTTTGCTTTCAGCACTTTTATTTTTCCCTTCAGTGTCTTAAGAGCATCTTGCTATAGCTCCTAGGCTCCTTTGAAAACCCAAAAGGTCCTCTGCCTTATTAACTCTTGGTCCTATTTCTTTCCTCTTGCAACATTTTAGGCAGAGGAATTTAATATCTTTTAGATGTCTCAGTGATCATCTTCTCTTATGTTTTTACTATCTTCTCTATTGATTTATATGCTTGTGTTCTAGGTTCTTCCACCTATTTCCTCCTGAGATCCCTGGTAGTTTCAGCCTTTTTGGTTTAAATTTCCCTTTGAGTTACTTTATGATTCCTTCCCTTTTGATAGTGGATGTCTTGGGGCTTGACCCTTAAAGCTGCCTCAAACTTCTTTTGCATTGGGAATTTACCTTTCCATATCCCACATGACTTCAAAGTAGATAGGAGTGGTTGCAGATGGACACTAGTTCCATTTTTTTCAGGGCTACTATAACCCCAGAGGCATCCTGATTTTTTTTCTAACCTATTCCTACTTTTCCCTAATTCTCTGGATGAATATTACTGGAGTGTGATGCCAACCTACGCAAAGCATGGTTCTATTTTCCTTCACCTCCACTCCCCTGAAAGGGAGTGGACAGAGTTGAGGTCTGCTCCTTGTTGCCACAGAAAATATGGGGTGAAGCATGGTCAGGATGTGGTGGCAGAAACTACAACAGCAGTAAATAAATTTCTGAATAGATCTCAGAGTACAGGCCAGAGAAATAGGTTATGCCACATTGCCAGATCAAGGCAGGGGATAAGAGAAGAGGGTATTGAGTGAGCATGTTTAAAAAAAACAGGGTTTATCCTTCTCTACTCTTAATTCATCAGATTGTTACTTTGTTGGACTTCTTGGGGTTAACCTCTGGAGATTGTTTGTGCTCTTGGAAATTATTCCTGTTTGGGGAGTTTTTGAGTGTTACTAAAGAGTAGGGAAAATGCTAGTCCACCATCTTGTTAGTCATTTAACCTGGAATCACAACATAAGATTGTATATAATAAAAGCCTACTGGAAGTCTTCCACCAATAGGGAGCCTTCTAGTTACCAAAGCATCCCACTCCAGTTTTGGACAGATCCAATTGTTGGGAAGTTTTTGTTTTAATTGAAAGGCAATTTGCCTCTATAAAGTCTACAAATTGTTTCCAGCTCTTCCCTTAATAGAAAAATTGAAATGATAGTGATAATGATAGTTCTTCAAATACCTAAAGACAAATGCTTTAACCTACCGAATAGCCATTATATTTTTTTCAACTTTGCATTTGGCATGTCTCAGTCTCCTTATTCTAGTGACCCCGCTCTGAATACATTTCACTTTGACATTGTTCTTCCTAAAATGAAACTGCCAAAACTAAGCCCTAAGCTCTCGTTGTAGTCTGAGGATCATCACCTCAAAGGGACAGGTTATAAGGGGCTTTAAATGCCAAATGGAGGATTTTATATTGAATTTTGGAGGTGATAGGGAGCCATTGGAATTTATGGACTAGGGGGTGATTTGGTCAGATATGCACTTTAGGAGGATAAGTTTTACAAGTAATAGGTGAACTAGAATGAGGAGAGAAGACTGGCCAGCCAGCTATTGAAATGTTCCAGGTGTAAGATGGTATGGGGGTAATGTTGTCAGAGAGGAAGGCATATAAAATTGATGTCACAAAGCTAGAGATGAAAAGACTGGGTAATGATTAGTTATGGGGAAAGATGAAAGAGAGTAAGGAGTTGAGAAGGGCAAGGTGATATATACCACTGTAATGTTAGGAAGTTAGGAAGAGGCCACAACTATTAATGCAGCTGAAAAAAACATGCCTTTGGAGGCTATCTTGCCATATTATTGAACTGATACTGAGCTTGGAGTTCACTAAAAACAACAGAGCTTTGCTATGCTATTTTCTAGCCAGGCTTACCCTGGTCTCTTCTTATGTAATTGATATTTTGAATTTAATTATATGAGTTTATATTTATTTCTATGAAATTTCAGTTGCTAAATTTGGTCAATGATTCCATCTTTTTGCCAGTGATATCCTTTTGAATCACGTGTCTGTCATCCAACATATTAGCTTTTCCTTCTAGATGTGTATCCTATACGTGTGTGTGTAAAACATATGTCCATCTAACTGCATATCATAATCTTGGCAACAATTACCAGTATTTAAACAGCATTTTAAAGTTTACAAACTGTTTTTCATAGTATTTCATTTGTTTCTAAAAACAAAACCGAACAAAAGCCCTGTGAAATAGATGCTGTTATTAACCCAACTTTACAGATGAGGAAAATGAACTTGAGAAAAGTTAAATGATTGCTTAGGGTCACATAGCTAGAAAGTATCTGAGGAAGAATTTAAACTCAGGCTTTCCTGTTCACCTAGTGGCCACAAACAAATGAATGAATCAATGGATAGATAGAAAGATAGACAGACAGACAGATAGATGATAGATGATAGATAGATGAATAGATAGATAAAAATACAAAAAAAGGAGATCAGGTTAGGGAAAGGTGAGGACTTGAAATTTAGATATCTATAGAGTCATTTGCATAGAGGTGTTAATGAGATTAAAACTTTGGTAGTAATTGGAATTGCCAAAGAGTTTAGAGATTAGCATGAAGGCCAAGGACAGGGCCTTTTGGTAATTCCAAGGACAAGTGGAGCCATTGAGTTCAAACATGTTAGAAACATCTTTGACCAGGATCAGACCAAAAAAAATCAAGCAAAAAAAGTGTCTTAATAATTGTTTCCCTATCACTTCCAGCACAAAGAGTTGTGCTTTGTGCACTGTAGCCACCTAATAGGTGGCTATTGAATGAATTAATGAATGAATCAGCGAATACATCCTGTGTTAACCCAAATATTTCTTTCTCTGGGCATTCTCTTTAATGTAGTGAAGTTTCTTTCCAAACTCACCCACAGCAAACACACACACACACACACAAAACACACACACAGGAAAAAGAAGGGAAAGTGAGTTCTTGACATTCATCTCTTTAAAACTTACCTCCCTCTTTGTTCAGGAAAGGACTGGTTCATTTGTTTTCTGTTTAGGACAGAGACTATAGTTATGACCTGTGATTTCAACATTATATGCCTTCAGAGGGAGAAACTAAGCCTCCATCTGAAAGAATTTTACTTAATTTAACCATCTGTCAACCAAAGAAAAATGGTGCTATTGAAAACGTTGATGTAAATTCAATTTAATTTAATGCAACAAGCATTTAGTAAGTACCTGCTGTGTACAAGGCACTGTAAGAAGAGCCTTCACAGAACCTAGCCTACTTTAACTATGCTCTCCTTTTCTTTATACTTTGTGCAATTGGGAAAACTTTCAAGAGGGAGAGGAATGAACATGTCTTTTTCCCTTCTTAGTCACCCAAGGTGTAATTGATTTGAAAGGCTGAGTATACTTTTACTTTCCTGCAATTTTGATGGCCCCTGATGTAACAGTATATTTTATACTGATACAACTCTTTCCTGGGGTAGTTTCTACTTATCTGACCCCTTATTTTAAATCTCCTTTGTTGGCAGATCATCTACATCCTGCCACGTAACTGTGACTATTCTCATTTGGTCTTCTTTTCTATTTTGAACAGATTTTAAGGGATCTGTGACTTTCAAGGGGAAAAATGCCATTATTTTTTTTTAACCAACCTCTAACTGAACTTCAGTATTTCCACCAATTATTTAAAAATCGTTATTTGGAGAAGGGTGTCATAGGTTTCACTAGACTGCCAAGGAGTACATTGTACAATTCTTTTAAAGAAAACTTGCTCCATATTCTCTTTCTTGGGAAGCTCCCATGGGTTATATGTCTCCCATTTCTACCCATCCAGTCCCAGGTCTCCTCTGAGCTTCATCCTCATATCCCCAATTGCCTATTAGAAATTGGATGTCCTGGAGACATCTTAAACTCGATATGTCCAAAATTGAACTTATCTTTCTCCCTCTTAGTCCCCTAGGTACATAAATTCAGCATTATTCTCAACTCCTTACTCTCTTTTATCCTGCATATCCAATCACTTGCCAAACCTTGGCATCTCTATCCCCCCAGAATCTCACAAATCTGATTCCTCTCTCCTCACATAGCCCTTACTTAAATTCAAGCCCTTGTCACCCTTCTTATTCACTCATTTCAGTCATAGGCAACTCCATTTAGGGTTTTCTTGGCAAAGATATTGAAGTGATATTCCATTTCCTTCTCCAACTCATTTTACTTATGAGGAAACTGAGGCAAATGTGGTTAAGAGACTTGTCCAGGGTCACACATTTTCTGAAGTAAGATTTGAACTCAGAAAGATGAGTCTTTGTGATTCCAGGCTTAACACTCTATCCACTATATCACCTACTGCCTCAATTTAAAAAAAAATAGCTAACAAAAACTTTGATGATCTCTCTCAATTCCTCCATACCACTGGAAAAAAAAAACCCTTCTTAACAAATATGTGTAATTGATCAAAACAAATTTCTCCAGTTATGTCCAAAACCATATGTCTCAAGTTTTCATTATTAGCACTGTGGAATCATAGTCAGTCATTGAATTAATCAGAAATCTCAAGTCTGTTAAGTCTTATTTCCTTTTTTTTCCAATGTTTTTACTTGAATTCTGTGTGTTATGTTGCTCACTTCACTTCACAAGTCCATTCTACATATTGCTGTCAAAGTAATTTTCTTTAAGCACAGATCAGACCAACTGATTTCCCTACCCATTTAATCCCAGTGGCTTTCTATTGCTTCTAGAAAAAAATATAAACTCTATTTTGCTCTTAAAACCTTATACAACTTGGCTGTAACCTATTTTTTCTAGTCTTATTATATAATCCTCCCCTCCAGTATTTTCCTATCCAGACAATATGGTCTTCACACTTTTCCTCACATCTGACACTTTAACTCCAGTCCTCATACTTTGTACTGATTATGCCACATGCATGAAATGTATTACTTCCTTACCTCTGCTTGATAGAATCCCTTACACCCTTTAAAATGAAGCTTAAGTACTGTCTGCCTTGTCTTTCATAATTTCCTTCTCTGCTGATTTTCTCCCTGCTAAACTACCTGGTGCTAGAGAAGGACATGGCAAACCACTGCAATATTTTTACCAGGAAAATCTCAAATGGGTCACAAAGAGTTGGACATGACTATTATATTTATATTATATATACTATATTATTATATTTATTCACTTTATATTGATGCTGCATGTGCATATATATATATATATATATATATATATATATATATATATATATATATATATATATATATGTAAGCACATATTTTTGTCTCCTACAATAGAATATAAGTTTCTTGTGAGTAGATATTGAACCATTCTTTGTACTTCTGTCTCCATCTAGTGCCTAGCGGAGTGCCTGGTATATAGCAGGCACTTAATAAGTGCATGTTGATTGATTCATTCTGTTCCATTCCTTATTTACTTACCCCTCGTAGGATTCTAGTGGAAGATGCAGTAGACTGGAGACCACAAGACAAAATTGTATTGAGTTCTTCATCTTATGAACCTCATGAAGCAGAAATCCTTACTGTAAAGGAAGTCGTGGGTCACAATGTTAGGATCCATGAGTGCCTCAGCCACCGACACCTTGGTAAGAACTTTGACAATGAAGAAATTGATGAACCTTTGTAACTGTATCATATAGCTTGCTGAAAGGATTATGTGATTTAATAAATTATATTGCAGACTGACCTCAGAGACTATGAATTCTAATCTTAGCTCTGCTATCAAATATATGAAGTTTCATTATCTGGGTTGATAAATGCCATTACTTCCCTGGCAGTGATGAAATTCGTAAGATCTAGATGTTGAAGATGTTAGAGATCATGTACCCCATTTATCTCACTTTATACAGAAAGAAACTAAGGCACAGTGGGATTAAATAATCTCCCCAAAGTCACATAAATCATAAGTAACTGGTAGAAAAAAATTTAATACTTATATTTGTGTATGGCTACATGGTTTTTTTCCAAATTCTGCAAAACATGTTTTCTCATTTGAGTCTCACAATAAACCTATGATTTAGACATGATAAGTAGTATTTTACTTATGGTGAAAGACCATAGGAGATTAAATAATTTGTCCAAGATCTCACATCTAGTAAGAGTCAGAGCCAGGTCTCAAACCTCGATTTTTTTATGCTTAATGAAAGATATTTCTCATGATTTTGTTAATTTCACTATTTGTTATGAACACATATATTTTTATGATAAATGTTGGTATTTTTGCCAGTGCGAAGCTAAGAGAGAGGGGAAAGCTCCACAAAACAAAAAAGTCTTTTCCAGATTTAGATAGAACTTCTGTAATCAAATCAGAATTAAATTCCCAACCCCTACTCTTCAAGTTCATTTTATCAGGCAGTGAATCATAAATAGAATGTTTGTTATAAATTTTTACTTACCTGTCATCACCATGAAACTGATTCTTGTGAAATATGCTTGTACAAAAGACATTTTGTTTATTGATCATCGAAAATGTGAATGCATTTTTATTATAAAATGAATGAATTCAATACTATTCAGTAAGTATTTATTGAACAACTATGTAAAGGAAAGGAGGTTCATACCAAGTACCATGAGAAATTTGAGGAGAAATGTTGAATCACTCCATGGAAATCAATTAATCAATCAGCAAGAATTTATTAAGCATTTATTATGTGCCAGATAATGTGCTAAGTGCCAGGGATATTGCTGTTCATTCTTCATATTGAAGAGTACCAGTGACAACATGAGGTAATGTCTAGAGATGGCTCTGGAGGAGAAGTGAGGCTGGTGACCTGAACTGCCCTCCCTCACTCAAAGCAAAGTCAAGTGCAAGTCATGTCATAATTTCTCTGATGGTCTCCTTTGGCAACGAAGGACAAACACAAGACTTGCTCTGGAATTAGATATAAGTGATACAGAGATGTGCAAAGTTTTCAGCCTCACTCTTTCTTCCAGAGTCATCAAGGTCCTGTGACAGGATAAAAGTCAAGAGGACTGGCCATGGTCCAAGATGCCAATGACCTTTGTGTCTTCCAAGTCTGACCAAATTCTAACTGCTCCAAAGTATCCAATTCAGTCTCCTTTATGGTCTTCGGAACAGATTGTTCTCATCTGCCCATTCTTTGGGGGAAGTCTTCACATGCTTAGGGTCAACACCCTTACACACAACTCACCAGTGGGTTTGAGGCTTGGTTTAGCCCATCTGCTCACTGGTTTTGCTAGCCTGATTCATCTTTCCAAGTTCTGATCTGGCCTTAGATACTTACTATCTGTGTGACCCTAGATAAGTCACTTAACTCTGTTTGCCTCAGTTTATCTTTGGCAAAAAAAAACCCAAAACAACTCAAATGAGGTCACAAAGAACTGGACAGAACTGAAATGATTGCACAGCAGCTAGGGAAATAAAGACAAAAACAAAGGCTATCTTTGCCCCTCAAATACTTACGTTGTCCTGACAAAAAATATACACACTGTAAAGAAATACAAGATATAATAAAAATAATTGCAATGTAAATTTTATTGATGGGGGAGGGATGGCTGATGACTGAGGATATCAAGGAATGTCTTATATAGGTACTGGCCTTTGAGCTAAACTTTGGAGCAGGGATTCCTACAGGTAGAAGTCAGGGATGGAGATCACTCCAGTCATTAGGTGGCAGCCCATGCAAGACACCATGGAAATACAATGCCACTGAGAAATGTAAGTAGGCCAGAGCATAGATTATATAAGAAAGAATAATGTGAAGTAAGCCAAGGGAGAGAGGTTAGAACTCTATAGTGTAGGGCTTCAAATGCTAGACAAAGAATTTGTAGTTTAGCCTACGGGCAGTAGGACATTAGGCAATGAAGATTTTTAGTGGCTGCCAATCTTTAATATTCCCTGACATTCTTGTGTGAATATAAATAAAAGGAAAAAGAAAAAAGCCTCTATTTAGGAAAACAGAAAGACAGACATTAGGTGCAATGAATAACTACTGGAACTCCTGTCATCAGGAAGTAGTGATAGAAACATTTCTTTCCTTGTGGATAAAGAAGAATATGACTAGTTACTGGAATCTGCAACATGACCCTGTTTCTCCTAATTCACAGTGTGGAGCTTTTGTGGTTTTTGTTGTGTTTTGTTTTTTAAAAGAAAGAAAAAATTTTAACTGCATACCAAGTCCTATTGCTAAGTTCACCTGTGTAATGAAAATTTGTCCACTGCTTAAGTTAAATCAACAAGCATTGATTAAGTACCTGCTGTATGCCAGGCACTGTGATAAGTGCTGGAGATACAAAGAAAGGGTAAAAATCCCTTCTTTTAACATGCTTACAATTTAACTAGGGGGTACAACATGCCAACAACTATGTATAAACAAGATATAGGTGGGAAATATTGGAGGTGATCTCAGAAGGAAGACTCTAACATTAAGGAGGACTGGGTAAGGCTACTTGTTGAAGGTGGAATTTTAGCTGAGGATTGAAGTAAGTCAGAGAAGTCAAGAGACAGAGATAAGAAGGGAGAGAATTCTAGACAAGGAGGCCAGACAGTGAAAGCACACAAGGTTGAGATGGAGTGTCTTATGCAAGGAACAACAAAGCCAGAAAGTGTTTCAAGTCAGCTTCGTAAAGACCTTGCTTGGAGACTAGTAGCTTTGTTGGTTTATTGAATGCACAGGAGGATTCTGCTCCCTGTTCAAATTCAACTCGTGTTTTCTTTTATGGCTATAAATTATTGCCTTAGTGTTGTCGCTGGCCTAGTTGATCTGGGATTCCTCATTTCCATGAAAGTGGTGGGTTGACAGCGTACAAGCAAACTCTGATGTCTAGAACTGATATACTTAAGGAAGGAGGATGGGGACCCCACTAATTGGCTAGCTCTGCCCTGGTTTCTGGACGCCAGTTGTCAGTGACAGTACCTATCTTATTGAGAACAAATGAATTCTTGCTCTAACACACTCACTCTGATCCCAAAGAGAGACAAGTGAGCGGCCTTTTCATTTCTCAGTTGATGCTGGTGGAGAATGCCTGAGGAAAAGCAAGCCTTAATGTGGGTAGAACTTCTGAGGGGTAGAAGTGTTTTCATTTGTCATTTTCACTGGTCCCCAGCTGGTGATTTCTGAAATGGACTTTAAAATTGTATCATCATCCCTTGTCCCCTCTGCCACAGGAAGTTCCCATTCAATGGAAGATGGCAGGCGCATTTCTCTGGCAGCGGAGGTGGGCCTCCTGACTCGAAATATAAAAATCCAGCCTGATGTTCCATGTGGTGGAAGAATGGTTGTGGGGTCCTTTCAAAAACCTAATGGAGAAGAATTTTCAGGTATGTGAAATTGCAATGGTTCAGTAATTCTAGTCACAGACTATAACTCTTACTAGGAACAGAATTTTGAGTTTCTTCATCTGTTCAGTGATGGGGTTCAATTCATGATGCCTGGGATCCCATCCAGAGCAGTAATTCTGTGATTTCATTAGCTTAATCTGTGACCATTTATCAGTTTTATGTTAAAGCAATATGGCTGAGAACAATTAAGACATGTATTTTTAGCTCAGAGAAAATATCTTCCAAGAGAGGCAGTCACCATGGCTTTGGAATTAGAGGTAGTTTGCTGTTGTTATTTCAGTTATGGTTGACTTTTCATGATGCTGTTTGTGATTTTCCTGGCAAAGATGCTGCAGTGTTTTGCCATTTCCTTCTCTAGTTCATTTTACAGATGGGAAACTGAGGCAAGCAGGATTAAGTGACTTGCCTAGGATCTCACAGCTATCAAGTGTCTGATTTCAGCTCATAAAAATGAGTCTTCCTGACTCCAGACCCAACACTCTATCCACTGTACCACTTAGCTGCCCTTAAGTCAGAAGACCCAGGTTTAAGCCCATTCTCTTTTATATACTACTTGTATGCCCTTGGGTGAATCACTATACCTTTCTGAACCTCATTTTCCTCATTCATAAAAATGGGGGTGACAGTGTACTAGCTGGCCTCTAGGGTCCCGTCTACTCTAAATCTATGATCCCATGACCTTTGTTTGATTGTATTATGCAGACTTGCAAAAAGACTTTCTCCAAGTCTTCAGACTTGGAGAAAACTTGAAACCTACATGGTTTCTTTTCATTCTACTGTATCCACTGGCTCTACCAGTGTCAGCAATGGCATGTTTATAGTGTCAGTTGTCAATACAATGGTGTTTTTTTGCAAGTTGTTTTATTTAAAGATTGATTTGACATCTTTTTTAAGCACAGTCCTGACAACTTTTGTTGCCTTTCAGTCATAAGTCATTGATTAGAATTCTAGAGGCTAGATTCTCCCTCTGATGATTTTTGGTGTGGGCCTATGTAATGAATCTTTAACCATGTATAAGATATGAACCAGGGCCCATTCCTGCCCAAATAATCTACTTACATTAAGTGGGTGGTTGGAGCTGCCCTCTGGTTTGTAGAAGGACAATTCTCTGCTTTATTCAACCTAGAAAAAGAAATGATTGTGTACTTTGTAGTGTTCTTAAAGCAAAGTTTATATACCAGGGAAAATTTGGAATGATTGTCATAGCCAAGTACTTATTGTTTTCTTTTATTCTATTAGATTAAATACCCACAAAATGGGATGGATGTCCAACTTTTTGTAATAGTAGCTAGTATGTATGTAGAGCATTAGGGTTTTCAAAGCACTTTACAAATGTTATCTCATTTGATTTTTAGAGTAATTCTGGGAGGTAAATGCTGTCATTATCCACATTTCATAGATGGGGAAACTGAGATAGAATAAGTGACTTGCTCAGTCATACAGTCTATATGGATCAGAGGCTAAACTTGGAATCTAGTAGACCTGAACTCTGATCCAGCCTCTGTGATGGTTTAAATTGATTCCTGTCTCAATAATGCTGATCTGAAAGAGTGATATTTTTTGCTGTTTCTGTAAATGGTTTGTTATAAAGTGAAAAATAAACTCTATGAACATTTGTGAATATCATAAAAATTACCTCAGTGAAGAAGGGAAGATTAAAAGAATCTTTTATGGAAAGACAAATAAGACATGTTGGCATACAGGAGGAGAGGAAGGAGAAAGAAAGAGTCTTCTCCTAAGTGCTAGCTGGGGATGGTTTTTCCAGCCCCTTCCCAACCCTTATTGAACAGGGAGCATATGTAAATGCTTCCAAGTTCTGAGTTAGGAGTATCAGGAGTTCCATCCAGAAGCCTATGAGTCACTGAGTGAAGCAATTTGCTCTAAGTGCAGTTTCCAAAAGGAGAACAGCAAAGTGGCTGTGTGCAAAATCACTGCTTAATTCTTGCTTCAGATCCCTGAGAGGATTAACGATGTGCTGGGGACTAGTTTTCAGCTCTTGTTTCATATGCACCCAAGTAAAATAAACTTACAGCAAAACTTCACTGATTTTTTTTTAAACTGCAACATGGAGACTCTAGGCATACACTAATCCTTATAAAAAGGCCAAAGTCCTTTGGTTAAAAAAACAAACAATTTTTAATTTCTTTTACTGAAGTTAAAAAGAGGTATATACTCTCTAGCCTTTTCAGTTATGTGTGGCTTACTATGGCTTTGAGGGAAAATGGATAAAAAATTTGTCTTGGTCTTTAAGAATATTTTAACAATATGTTTAATATCTCTTAACTAGTTAATCATTTATTAAGGGTCTATTTGGTAATCCACATTCAACTAAGCCCCAGCATCTTGGCATAAGTTCATTTGTGTACACCATTTTCTACCTTCTCTGTTTGCCTCAGTTTCCTCAACTGTGAAATTGAGACCATAATAACATCTACCTGACAGGGTTGTTATGCGGATCAAATGAGATAATGCTTGTAAAGTGCTTAGCTCAGTGCCTGGCACACAGTAGGTGCTTAATAAATGCTTATTTCCTCCGTTTCCTTCTCCAATGCTTCTTGAAGCATATTAACAACGTGGTCATCTTATGTATTCATTCAGTATCTCTTTCAGTCAATGGAACTGGAGACAAAGTTTATCATGTCTCCTCGTTCTCCTTTCCATTGCATGGGGTCAGCTGCCTAAGGAATAGTCTTGAATTATATAATACAGCCAGGTCCAGGACTTAGCTCTTCTAAAGCCATTTGTTATAACAGAAAGAGGCCAGGATATGAAATCAGACCTGGCTTTCCCGTCTAATTCCAATACTATACAACCTTAAGCAAATTACTTCTATTTTCTGAGTTTGGAAAAGCAAGCACCCTAAAATACACAGGAGGGTCTGCTGTGCAGTTTCTTAGATCTACATTTCTAAAAGGAAAACAACTTTTGGGAGGTCAATAATCACTTTAATCAAGCACATATATCATTCTCTTGGTTCAGTGGGAAAAGTCAGCACCCTGAACTTCAGAGAAAATACAAAGAAATATTAATCAACAGACAGGGCTTCCAGTTATCTATCTGTAAGCAATACATACACCACAGATTAACAGACAGATCCAGATATCTATTACATACATACATAATTACCAGGGAGAGAGAAGCCCTAACATCTGGGTTTTTAAAGTGGGGAAGAGGGACTCCTTAGCAGCTGCTCAGAATTTCATCTGGCCAAACAAACACTTCCAATGAGTATGCACCAAAACAAAACCTTCTCAGAGTATATATACACTTTTCTGAGCCAGAGGGCATCACAACCCTTGAGAACCAATGCTGGTGTGAGACTTCCTACAAATCTCCCCTCATCAAACTTCCCTTAATGGGCAGCCTCATTAATGGGTAGGGAAGCTCTTTAATCTTATTAGCATTATAGTGTCTCAGTGTCTTTAAATTTAAAATGAGAGTAATAAATAACACTTTCACTGCATACTTCAAAATGTGTTCAATTCGATTAAATAAACCTGTACTGAGTAGCTATACTACAAGGAAAGGTGCTGGGTTCTGGGGCTATAAAGACAAAATTATAAATAATACCTGTCCTCAAAGAACTTACATTCTACTAAAGAGGACAGGTCAGGAGTGATCCATAAATCTTAAGAGGCTGTAGAATTTGGAATCTTTTTATCTACATCTATTTCAACACTCTAACCTAGACCTATGGATAAGTGCATGCAGTATTAAAGACCCTTCCTCTCCTCCCTTGTTGGGATATTTATGAAACCTTTAACCAGTTTTTCTAATACATTTGATTGTTCAGGTTTTACCAGTAAGAATTATTATATTGTACCTGAGAATAATCTTTTTTTCTGTTTTCATTAAAATTCTTTATTTTCTGACACTTTTAAATCCAACTTCCCTCATGCTTTTTGTGGGGGAGATACTGTAATAATGTCTATTCTATTTTCAGGGACTCTTCAGCTTTCAAATGTGGAAATCCAGAAGTTTGGGTCTTTGCTGTATCCATCTATTGAATTCAATAATGTATCTTTGGGATCCTGTGTCATCTCCTCTGCTGTACACCAGAGCTGTGGAGCGGGTATTCGTGTATATTCCAGCAAAAGTATTTTCTTATATAATAACATTTTGTTTGATACCATTGGCCATGGTATTGATCTAGAGGGTCAAAACCACTCTCTCATCAAGAACCTCATTGTCCTGACCAAGCAACCACAAAGAGCAATGTACTGGGTGACAGGAATCAAAGTGAACCAGGCAAATGATGTCCTCCTCACTGGGAATACTGTAGCAGGATCAGAGAGAATTGGCTTCCATATCAGGGGCCATAGTTGTTCGATGGCTGAAAATTCCTGCATTGGAAATGTGGTCCATTCAAGCCTTCATGGACTCCATCTATTTAAGGGAGATGGACTATACAACTGTACTGGTATTTCTGGGTTCCTTTCATACAAGAACTTTGATTATGGGGCCATGTTCCAAGTGGAAAACAGCTTGGAGATAGATAATGTGACCCTGGTGGACAATGTTGTTGGTCTTCTTCCATTAGTATATACATCCTCTGCTGAACAGTGTTCCTTGGAGAAGAAACAAATAGTTCTCAGGAATTCCATCATCGTGGCTACTAGCTCTTCTTTTGACTGCATAGAAGACAGAATTAAACCTCTTTCTGCTGACTTCACATCAAGGCATCGAGCCCCAAGTAATCCCAGAGGAGGTCGAGTTGGTATATTGTGGCCTGGCTTCACTGTGGAACCAAACCAATGGCCTCAAGATGCATGGCACAAAGTGAGAAATTATCCTTCTGTCTCAGGGATCATGAAGCTTGATGGTTAGTTGACCATGTGGGTTCACTTCAGCCATTTGGTCCAAACATTTAGGTTCACGGAGTTCCCCCTCCTTAAATAACTTGTAGAAGCATGGTTAGTGTGATGCAATCTAATCAGTAGCTTGCCTCAAGCCTCCTGGCAGAATACTAGTTTGCATAAATGGTGAAAAAGTACTTATGTTCAAATATTTTTATTCTTTCCAAGCTAGCTTCCCAATCATCTTCTCATTTGTACTTTACAACAACTTTGAGAGACAGGTTGGGCAAACGGAATGACCTTCATTTTGCAAATAAGGACACAAAGACAGCAACTTAATTCACTTGCCTGAAGTTAGAAAGACAGTCATTGGTGGGACTGGACCTAGAATCCAGGTCACTTGACTCCTATTCCTGTGTTCTTTGTCTCCATCTAATGGGCAGATCTTCTTGCCTTTTTTTTTTTTTTTTTTTTTTTTGCTACTGAGTCACTCCAAAAGTATTTAATTTATCTGTTGCTTGGTTCACCCATCTGTAAAATAAATGAGTCAAGTCTTTGAAGAAAATGATTGCCACATGAGAATATCAAACATTATCCTGTTTCTGAGAGTAGTTAGAAATGCACATTGGAATACTCTGATTTCTCTTTCTAATGCTAAGTCCAGGGCTTGAAGGAGCTATTGTTTCAGTAAAGTAAGATTGTGACAACCTGCTTGAATCAATAGACAGCAACATGGCACCTAGGTAGATAGAGAGTGAGATGTGGAGTACTGAAGACCACGGATCAAATCCTACCTCAGTTACTGTGTGACCCAAGACAAGTCACTTAACCGCTCTCAGCCTCAACTTCCTCATTGTGAGCATCAAAATCATGTATGTAAATTAATATGAAAACCTTAAAGCACTACATGCTAGAGGTTGTCATCTTCACCATCATTATTTATTGTCTTTCACTTCCTAAGTGAGACCCTCAAGAGGGAAGTGACTTGTGGATGGTTACATGGTAGTAACTAGCAGAGTGGAGATTTGTACATAGGCAATCTGACTCCAGAAGTAGAGCTCAATCTTCTGTGTCACAAAGGTTTACATAGAGGAATAATGAGCTATGGAGCAGTCAATGACTATTATGAACACAAAACACTGGCTTGGTCTTCTTGTGGTTGATTATTCTCATATGGTCCCTTTCAGGAGTCACCTTTTCTGACTTTGTGAAGAGCTGCTATAGCAATGATCTAGATGTCTGCATTCTGCCTAATCCTGATAGCACTGGCATCATGCCCCCGATCACTGCACAGAGGACGAAGATGCCCAGGGTCAAAGATCAGAACAAGTTCTACTTCTCTTTGACTAGGCTCAGGTACTACTTTCAGCCTATGCAAATGAAGTGATAAATGTCCAACCACATTTGAGTAGGACTAGACACCTCTCCAAATAATTAAATATTTCAAAGGGAATATAGTTATTTTAGTAGGCTTTTCTGTTTTAAAAACTCAATCTTTTACTTGTAAGTTTGGACCCCCTCAGCCTCTCTCCTTGACCTAGAATGGTTAGGTACTTACTATGCCACCTCTCCCCTTCCAATCTTCATTATCAAATCAGCCTTTTATATGGAGGAAGATTTACAAAACAGTGTGAAGAAATGTACTGCCTACTACTATGCTGATTGGCAGAGCTTAGTTCAATCCAAAAATTTAAATCCAGACATCCAAAAAGAGATCTTCTTACATTGATTATATTAACTAGATTAACTCCTTAGATGCAACTATGTGACCACTTCTTTAAGGTTGATATCTTTCTTCCAGATGTTTTTTCTGAATGGCTGGAAAAAATTGTTACAGAATTCCACCCTTTAGGGCAAAATAAGTTATTGTCAGTCTGAAGGACCATTATTCGGACATGGTCATTAGGTGGGTACAAGGCTGCCTACTTATGCTTTTGAAACATTATTCATTTAGGGTATGCTTTGGACAGATGTTGAAATTATCATAATCTACTACTTGGTCAGTCCTTGTCTCCATGCACTAGCTCTGATGATTTTCTACATGGCTATAAATGGTGTGGAGGATAGAGAAGTTGCTTTAGATTCAATAAATCCTAGGTTCATATTCAACCTTTGGCACTAACTCGCTATGTGACCCTGAGTAAATCACTTAACTTTTCAGTATCCCAGGGGAATCTCTAAGACTTGAAATTTCAGGGCAGATGCCTGAGATAGATTGGTAGAAGTTGTTTACCTACTGGTTGTAGGGATGAAATGAAATGAAATCATAGGTTTGGTTAAAAAAAATGAAAAGAAAGAAAAGACAAGGAGAAAAGGGAGGGAATGACAAGGAAGGGAAAGATTGAAAAGAGAAGGAAGAGAAGAGAAGAGATGAAAAGCCCCACTGGGAATTCTGCTTGGTGATGTCAATTGAGAATTTAGCATTGGAAAAATAAATTGCTCTTTTCATTTCCTTTTATCTGGGAGTTGCTAAGGAAGAATCACAAGGAGAATATTCTACTTCTAACTGGAAAGTCAATGTCCTTATGGCCATTTAAAAGTTTTAAAGATGGTTAGAATCAGAGTGAAAATTACATATTTATAATATGTATATTATATGTATAATAACACTTTTTCAACTTTACCCATTTTCCTGTGTTCAACCTAACTACTGCATTTATGTGAAAAGCAACTGGGCATAGTAGCTAGAGGCTTGTCTTCAAAACCAAGGAGAACTGTATTCGAATCCTCCTGCTTCTGCCACTTCATGACTGTGTGACCAAGCAAGTCACTCGATTTCTCAGTGATCTAGTCAACTTCCTAAGATTATAGGTTGCAAAGTAGGTACCCTTTTACATTGGTAGATAAAGTTCCCATATCTGAGAATTCCCTGGATCAATGATACCACAAGTCTAGTTCCTATATCTTATTTCCTATTAAAATTAGATAGTGGTTTGTTTTGTTTAAAAAAAAAAACCTGATAATTTATTTGATTTTATATCATACGTGGTTGGAATTTACTATTGAATGATTATAAGCACATAATCAAAATAAATATTATAAACTATTTGGTTTCTATATTCTATGAAAATGAATACTCTGTTTCAAGTACTTCAGTGTATGCACAGTGTGATAATAAATGGATATTTATTGTTTAACTTGAGATATTATAAGGGCCAGAGGTACCTTTAGAATCATGAAAAGTTAAATTATTTTTGCAAGACTTTTAAAGCAGGATTCCTTAACCTTTATTTCAGTAACCCCTTTGACAGTATGGTGAAGCCTATGTACCTCAGAAACATCTTTTTCAATGCAAATAAAATAAAATACGTAAGATTTTATAGGAAATGAATTATGTTGAAATATTTGAGATTTTTTTTATATAATTCATAGACCTGAGGTGAAGAATGTTTTGTTTCGGTGTTAAGTGTATTTTGTCATCCCCTAATTTTTAAAATTTAATCTTCCATATAAATATATGGTAATTCTCAACCAGAATATATATAGCAGATGACCTCCTTCCTAGTTTATGACAGAAAAAATAAAGTTCAGAATATTATCTAAAGCTAAAGTAACATCTGCTGTAGATATAACTATGCTATCATTCTAAATTACTTTTTTCCAAAATGACAACACTAATATGAGATTTCCTCTATTCTTTTCATTAAATGACACGTTTTTTCTTCTCTACTACCATAGGAAAGAAACAGGGAAAATGGTCTGTCCTGAATTAGATTGTGAAAGTCCAATAAAGTATCTCTTCAAAGACCTAGATGGCAGTGCCCTGAATCTGCCACCACCAATTTCTGTTTTTCCAAAATCCAAGTCAGAATGGGTTGGATCCTGCTTCAACACAGGTCAGTTGCATCTTAAGACAAGTCCAGGACACTACTATCAGGGGTGAAATGTATGTATATATGGAAAAGAGAGGTCAACTAATCTGCATGCTAACAAAATAAAATTAAATTAAACTAAGTTAATAAAGAGCTTGAGGAAGGGAATTAGGAGCAGACTTTGCCATTCCACTAGCAAGTTATACTGTCTGCTGGACAGGTACTCTATGTGTGTAAGAGAATGTGTAAGGTAATGTAATAGCCACAGAAGGCATTTTTGTTATTCTTTACTCTAGATTTAATAAATATACTCATGAATAATGTTCCATATTTATTTACAGAGAATGGTGATAAAAACAAACCACATTCCTGCTTCTGCTTTGCCTCTGATTAAGGGCAAAGTCCCTAGCTTTGTATTTTACCTCTAGTTGATTTGAATATTGAAATTCAAAAAACCTGTTTGTTTTTCTTGCTTCTACATTTATGTAGCATGCCATTTGTCAAGATATTAAAATCTCTCTATTTTCTAACACATAACAAATAATAGGAATTTTTGTTCCCAGGGAAAATTTAGATGAGCTAGATGGGGTAGGGAGGGTGGTAGAGGGAAAAGGAAGCCTTGGCTGATGACACACTGTCTTTATGTCTCAAATTGAAAAAAAAAAAAGAAAAGAAAAAACATCTAGACTAATAATGGCTCATATAGGTGTAGTAAAGGCTAGATGTGTGACTCAGTTGGTAAAGGGAAATCCTAGATAAGGAAATTCCTTCTACCAATGCAAATGGGCAATTAATAGGCATCAAAACTTGTCTAAAGCTCAGAAGCATAAAGTAAGTTACTGAGTGTCACTCAGTGTATGTGGCAGAAATAGAATTTGAAGATAAGTCTTTCTTGTTCTAAGGCCAGCTCTCTATCCATTCCATACCATTCTGGCTCTTAATATTTCATCAATATTTAACAAAAAATGTTTCCTAATACCCTAATTTTCCCTAGCTACCCTAGTAATAACTTTAAAACACCATTAAAATTATATAATAGACTAAATGTCTGATAGCCTTAAAGTTTACAAAGTTACTCCCTCCTTCTCAATCCTGTCATTTAAGTAGCATAAATACGATTATGGTATCTCCATTTTGCATGATTGCATTAAGGTACACAGAGATGATCACTTATTCATGGTTACACACCCACTCAACTTAGGATCTGGTTCTTGAAAAACTGTGTCTTTGGGATCCTCCAGAATGCCTCTCACTGAAATGGAAAGCTATACTAAATTTTGCAAGATGCCATATTTGTTCATTGTACTAAAAGGTAAAAAAAGGTAATAAATGTTTCTCTACTCTGCTAACACTCTTTTGTAATTAAAACTACCCTTACTGAGCTGGGACTTTTTACTTGATCTACCTTTATTGCACTTACCAAAAAATCCATTCTCTTTGTGAAATACTTCTTGGATATCTCTTGTGAGAGAAAGATATCATTACCACAAAGGAGGTCTTACAAAGGTCTGTTGCTTCAAATCAAAAAATAAAAGATTGGGATGACAAAAAAGAAAATAAAGCTGGCATTGACCTGTCAGCCCAGGGAATGATGAAGTGGTTTGTGAGTGAATAATGGTAAAGTCCAAGTACCACTGGGGGTGGATGCACTAAATCCTTAGAGTCTGGAGTGGCTAGAATTTTCTGCACTGTTTGCTGTTATACGTGGAAATGTATCTTAAAAAAAAAAGATGTCTAGGCTTCTATTTTCCCCATTTGTCCTGGGAATGACAGTGCGATAGTATTATAAAATGGAAGAGTGGAAAAGGGAGGGGGTAGGGAATGAGAGGGGAAAATGAAGACAGGAAACGGTTGTTAGAAAATTTGTCTGCCAATATCTGTGTGTGCAGAGGTCTTTTTTTTCTAGCTAGAGGGGGAAATACCATTCTCTTTTCCCAAGCAATTATAGGCCCCAAAGATTGAAACTTGGTATATAGCTCTTTAATCTCAGCAGATATTTATGGTTAAACATTAGACTTTTAGGATTCCAGATGTCAGGGTATTAAAATATAAAGGCATAGTGGAGGCTCAGAAAATATTAGAATCTTTGGGATATGTGACTGCAAGGGTTTTTATCCCAAGCAGAGACAGATAAAGCTTTCAGTACCACTTTGTAAATTCCAAAGCGAACTTTTTTTCTATACCTTATTTTCTCCCTCCCTCTGACTTGCCTTGACTTCAAATGGCGTGGAAGCATAACAATCTGTGATCACATTCTGAAAGAGTACATACTGTGAGTCAGAAGGATTTCCATGCTTGATTTGTAGAGGAATATGTGGAAGGACATGTAATCCATGGGAGTAATTTCCATTTCTTTTCTTGTATTCCAGTGGTTAAATTTAGAAACATATCCTATCTCTTTTTTCCCCTTTCTTTTCCTCTTTTGTCCCCTTCTTCCCTCTTCCTCTTTCCTTCCTGTCTTTATTATCTCTCCTCCCTCTTTATCATAATAATTTTCTTCTCACCCTTGCCCTTCTCATCTTCATCCTCCTTGTCCTCATTGTTTTTGCCTCTTCCTCCTTGTCTTTTTCAAACTTCTCATCATAGTCATCATCCTCCTCCTTCCCCACCATTCTCCTCCTATTCTAATATTATATATATATATATATGTGTGTGTGTGTGTATAATAGCATGTATATGTGTATATAGATAGGTAGATAGATATTATATGTTATTCATATAGCACAGGACTAGGTGAGGGTTTTGGGCAATTAACACATTCCTTTGTTCGGTATAAGCAACTTAATAGGATAATTATGCTTTGATCATATCACCATTAATTTGATAAATGTACACAACTAAAATGGATGTTTTCCCTTCAAAAATACAATTATAAAGGCTAATTATTTGTTAGGGATGTATTCATTGATAAAATTAACTAGTTAATAACACCAGGTATCTATTTCACTTTATGACAAAAGAATTAACAAGTAGGAACTTTAGAAAATAAACTGAAAAAGATATACCTTTCCCACTAAAAAAATCCACCACATTTGTCTATATGGACACAGTGAAATTAAAGCTACCTCAATATATATGTAGTAAATAGACTATTATATAATTAATACAATTCTTTAAGATGCTTCAGTAATTGATATGAGGTCATAGCATGTGTGATTTTGTCATAACAAAAAGTGCAAATTGTAAAAACATGATATAATTGAGTTGGTTGTGTTATACTCATTTTCCTTCATGAGAAGAGATATTGTCTACATGTGTTTGTATGTATTTTTCATCTTTCAAGACCTAATAAGAAAAAATTGCCAGGCAAACTGGAAAGCAGCTTGGCAGAAACTGTTGGTATAGACCAATATCTCACTTTTTCTACCAAGATAAGGTCAAAATGGGTACATGATTTAAATATAAAGAATGAAATAAGCAAATTAAAGGAACATATAAATTTCACCTATGGGAAATCATATGGGATCTATAGATAAGGGAAGAATGATAGAATGATAGAAAGTATCACAGGAAGTAAAATGAATAATTTTAAGTACATTAAATTTAAAAGTTTTTGCACAAGCAAAACCAATACATCCAAGATTAGAAGGAAAGCAGGAAACTGGAGAAGAATATAGCAAGTTTCTCTGATAAAGGCCTCATTTCTCAAACATATAGGAAACTGAGTCAAAAGTATAAAAATTCAAACCATTCCCCAGTTGATAAATGATCAAAAGATATGAACAAGCAGTTTTCAGAAGAAGAAATCAAAGCCAAAAATGAAAAATAAAATTCACTATATCCCTGGTGATTAGAAAATCATTTTGATGATTAATGCTGTGTAGAATAGCTTGAGATCTGGTAAGTCTACTTCTTCATCCTTTCTGATTCTTTTCAGTATTTTTTTAATATTCTTGACTGTTTACTCTTTTACAAGAATTTCATTATTATTTTCACCATTTCCCTGAAGTAACCCATTGGTTGTTTGATTGGTATGACACTGAATAAGTAAATTTATTCAGTAATTATTGCCATTTTTCTTATATTGCCTTGTCCTACTCATGAATAATTAATATTTTTCTAATAATTGAGGTCTATCTTTATACGTGTCAAAAGTGTTTTGTAGTTTTATTTTCTTCATACAATTTCTATCTATATTTTGGTAGGTAGACTCCCAAGTATTTTTATACATTCTGGAGTTGTTTTAAAATGGAATTTCTTCTTTATCTCTCTGATTTTTAAAATAAAACACAGTAATACTGATGATTTATATATGTACATTGTTGCTACCTTTATCCTTGAAAATTTTTCTTCACTTGGCTTCTGTGATAGTATATAAAATGAGACAGTATAAGCGAGACCTAGGTTTTGTTCTAATTTGACTAATAACCTCTTCTAACTATTACTATGCTATTAACTGTCTTCCTTAGCTCCTGCTCTTAGAATTACTCTTGATTTTCTTAAAGAAAACTCAAATATCACCTCTTTTGAGAAGTATTCTTTTGTCCCATCCAGTGGCCAGTATCTTCCCCTCTAAGGTTCCCTTGTATCTATTCTTTATACATCTTCTATGTATCTATTTATTTACATGTTCTTCCTCCCCATTTGAATGTAATCTTCATAAGAGCAAGACTGCTTTTCTTTTTCTTTGTATACTTAGCACCTGATACTTAGTAAATACTTAATAAATTCTTGTTGATTAAGTCACAGCTTCCTTATAGATCAAATGAGGAGGTAGAGCCAAAATTCTGTGTTTCTTCTCATCTGTAGCCTCTTCCAGTTGTATCTTCTTTTCATCCCATAACTGCAGCCATTCTTCTAATATTCAGTCTGTGTCTCCTGACTCATTTCTTCCCATGTTTCCTTTTCCTATGAGAGCTCATACATTATTATTTCAGTGCTGGTGATAAATCCATAGCAATAATTTTGATTTCTCAGTTGAACTCAGTTGAACAGCCTAGAAGCCATTATCAATGAGTTCTGCCATTACCTCAGAATCAACTTGCCTAAATCCAACTTCTTTTGCCTCCAATTAGAAACTCACATTTTTCTTTTCACTCAGATTTTGTCAATAGAATCACCATTCTCCTAGACCTTCAGACTAAAAATCTTACTCATCCTTGGTTCCTCCCTCTCTTTGCTCTTGTAATCTATTCAGTCAACAAATAATGTTGATCCAACCTGTGTTGAAACTGTCATCACCTCAGTGCTGAACTATTTCAATAACATTGTTCTCTCTGCCTCTCCGTCAATCTATCTGAATTCTGCCAGCAGACAAATCTTCCAAAAATGCCAGTCTGATAATTCCCAGCTTCCTCCACATGACCTGTTGTCAACTGTGTCAGATGTAAACATTATATTCTAAGATTGCACAATTTGACTCTGCCTTGCCTGAGTAGCTCTCACAAATGTAAACCCTCTGTTCTTGTAAAACTCAGTCCATTATTTTCCCCACATGCTCCACGTTCATTGTTGGGACTTTGATTTCCTCTTTATGTCTCCCTTTCCTTTCCCTTCTTCTTTCCTTTCATCCTCTCTCTGTTTATAAGTGCTAATTTGAAAATTTTGTTCCAAAAGGAAGGGTTCTTTTATGTCTTAAAACTATATTACAGGCAAATCTGTTTTTTTTAACAGCACCTATAGCGTGTCACTCAAGACAATGCTCTAATCTAATCAATCTTCAAAGTCTATCTTCTATCCCCTCTGAGTTTAAATTCAATTCCAATCTCAGTTAATCACTTAGTATGTGGAAAGTTACTTTGATAGTTAATGGCTCTGTGATCTCATCAATAAAAGTACTTTCACCAGTTGTTGAGATCATAATCCATTTGTACCTGCTCTTTCTGTGCTACTTTTGTTCGTGTTCTTCAATAAAAACTTCTATCCCATGTGTTTGGGGCCTTCCTATAGATCTAGATCTCTTGATATTGTATAGATACCATTGTAACCTATAGACTGTTGATTATCTCTCACCCTTGTTTCAGATCCATTTAACTCCCTTTCTAATCATACATCTTTTTGAGGATATCCTTTATAATACTTCCCTAATATAATTATTCTTTGATAATATTCTGCAACCTACCATATTTGCTGTGCATCACTCCATTGCCTTTTGGGTGCTCTGAAAATTTAATTCTTGATGTGGTCTTCCATGATTTGGAGCCAAAGAGCATCCCTGGAAAACGATGGATGTCAGAAAAATGGTCATTTTTTTCAATTACAGGGTGACTCCTGGGAAATTTACTGTTGTTGATCAAATTCTGAATTTTAATGTTCATCTGAATTAGTAAGTGTTGTTGAAAGGTATTATGAAAGTAGAAATGAAATATCTGTAATATACAATTTTTTGCTGCTTAATAAACTCTGGTTTGGAGCATGAGAGTTCACTTGCCTTCTGATGTAGTTTCCCAAAGGACATGTTGCCCTTATAGATTGAGTTCTCTGTGTAATCACAAACAATCAGCACATCCCCAGATGATATGCTTCTTCGGCAGCTGGAGTTCAGTGATGGGCTCTTTTTGTGTTGATTCTTTAGCCCCAAAGTTACTGATAGATGTCACCCTGAAACTTTGATGTTAACCCAGCACCTGCTGTTCACTGCCCCATGGGGCCATTTCAAGGTTGAAGTGATGATGTTCAAATAGCTGGACTGAGTTATGGCATGCCATGAATGCACCATGTGGGATGTGTTTTTGCTACGGATTCCCATGATTGAAGGCAGATGTTATGTCCCCTGAAGTTCACCTTCACTGACTCTTTGGAGTACAAGATGTCCTATGATATGATACAGGGAAAATTATTTTCAGGATTCTAATATCCTTTATCCATGAGACATGATCAGACTAACAGAATCATAATAAGATTATGATGAATTGTATTCTGATGATGTTATATCTCTAAAATGATGCATATCTGTGACCTTTCCATACCACTTTCATGGGTTACACTGCAAAGACTGAATAACAACATGGCTTCACTCCATTAATTGTAGGATGTGTCAGAGTCCTATTCAGTCAGATGATACGAACAACCCTTATCATGGCATAAGAAAACTTAAATTGTTAAAGGACTTCTGGAAGCAGCCAGACTTTCTGAGTAGCCACCAGAACTGGGCTCTGTTAGTGATATTAGCAAATAGAGTATAAAAATAGGGCTCCTGCTCCCCTCTTCTTTCTATGATCTGATATACAGCAAAGGTGAGATTTGCTGTATTATTCTTCTACTTAAAGCCTCATTTGGCTTTTTAAGAGTACATGATTGATAAAACTATTCCCTAGCAAATACAGAGCATTTCAGGTTGGAAATTGGTGATGGAAAGCAGAGAGGTGTTGGGGCAGCCAGCTTCCTTCCAATTCAAATGAATAAATTGTAAGGGCCCACCATATGACATATATGATCTAGATGCTAGGGATACAGAGAAGAAAAGCAACGCAATCTCTTTCTTCAAATAATTTATAATAAGAGAGATCTTTATTCTTTTTTTAGTCAGACTTTGATTTTATTGGTGCAGGGAACTCCCAATGAGGAAACTGCCTCTACCAATTCAGACCAGGAACTATTGGAAAACTTATACTGAAGGAAACACAAAAAGGAACTGATCCTGTCCTAGAAAGAGGCTTACCTAGGAGGTAAGCTCACAGCTAGGGACAGTTGGGGAAGATGCATATCTCCAAACAGATTCTTCAGTACTTCAAAGTCAGCAAGAATAGGGAACCTGAGGAGCAGGAATCACCATTTCAGTATACACGAGTTCTGACTCAGCAGACAATTAAAAGAATTCCTCAATGCATGCTATCCTGAGTCATCATTCCCTACAGCAAACATTTAGAGGATATCTGAACATACTCTGAAGTGGAGTGGAGGGTTACTTTATCACACATGCCCAGAAGCAGGACCATCTCAAGCTTTCATGCACTTGATTAGAATTCTAATTGAGCACAGAGATCTGTGTAGGGTTCTTGGGGTCAGTAGGAATAATCTTGATAACTTTGAATATCTTTGGCCTTGGCTTCACTTCATCTTTCAAGTTCAATAAATATCCCTCTTGTCATGAGGAGTAGAAAGGCTTTTCACTTCTTGATTTCCTGTGCTTGATTATCCTGTGGATATTAATTTGATTGAGTGGCAAAATAAAAGATATTAATGAAGACATATATGACTGGAAAAGGAGGAGAGCTGATCATGTGAAAATGAGAGAGAACAAATGAACAGCTTAAGCAATAGATACATGAAGATTCTAAACATTCAAAGAACCAGAAGAATGGTGAATCCTCAGTGGAGGATTTTTGGGAAGACAAGTATTGCACTGGATGGGAAATCGCTGAATGTCAGTCTGAATGGTAAAAAGAGTGCCATCACTGATGAGATCATGGATCCATCAAAGTGTCAAATTTGCAACTTGCTTAAGCATAAACTTTAAACGCAACCTGTTCTGAGAACTCACCCTTAATTTCCAAAGAGTTAATGAGATAAACATTAAGGCATCTCAGGTAGTATGTACTCCTGGGGCTCTGGTGCCTAGTAACAATGCTTGGTGATACAAAGGTGAACTTTATTATAAAGCTTATTATAAAGCATAATGGAGCTCATTTCCCTTGGTTCTATCAGGCATATCTGTGACCCACCCAAATTGCTGAGTGTTAGCTTGCAAAAAGCTTCAAGGGGGGAACACTGTGCTTTACAGCAATTAATTTTGCAGAGGAAGCAGTCTGCTTAAAGATGCCTGCAGCACTCGCTAAAATGGGGGTTGTTTTTCAAGGCCACCAGAGCCAGAAGTTGGCTAAGACTGGCTTATCAACAAAACAACAATGTTAAAATATGACTTTGTGGATTTTGCAAAAGGAGGGACAAGGGGGCAATGAATTGTTCTCACCTGCTAGGACTGGGTGAAGGCTGTAATTGTTTAGCCCCCCAGCGCAACCCTGCAAGGGTTAAAATGACAGAGATATTAGTTGGTGACGGGTAAGATTGTTGGTTGGAAGCTCTCGGCAATACACAGACTGTTATTTACCGGACTTGGTCGATTTACTTCTTAATGCAATAATGACCTGTGAAATGAAACGTGAGCTAGACAATTGTTCCTCATTGTTTCCAGTAAAACATCCTTTCATACCCCATTAAACCGCCGTTAATTCCATATGAAAGAGAGTCACGCACAAGCACCCTATGGTCTCTTTCTTTCTGTCTCCAACTTCCTTGCTCCCTCACATTGTGTGTCTCCTCTTCTATCCCTTCCCTTCCTCCTCCCCTACCCTTATTTCTCCTCCTCTTGTCTCTCCCTTTTTCTGGCTGCCTCTCTTATCGTAACTACTAATGATTGACATATGGAATATGGACTCAGGGGGTGCATGGTGATAAGTGCCTGTGCAGTGCATGATGGGTGACAATCACCATTTCCTCCAAAACTGGGGCACAGTTTTGATTGCTGAGCATCAGACTGGCTTTCAATACTTTGAAGATGAAAATGGACATAGAACCAAAAAAAAAGTCCCAAATTCATATGATAGTTACATAGATTTGGTTTACTTAGGCAATAATGCTATCTATGTTGCTGCATCTACTACTGTTACTGCTGCTATTGCTGCCTTGAAGTCTCAGTGCATAAAGATTAGGTCCTTTCTACTCTAAATATCCCTGCTATTTATAAAAAGAGTCTAATTGATTGTCAAAAGTATTCTTTTCCTTCTCAACTTTTCCTAATAACCCTCTGGATCTCTCTTTTGCCACCTTCACTTTCTACTTTTTAATCATACTTAACTGTGCCATACATACTTACATGTATATATACATATATACAACACACACCTTCCTTATTAGGTTATATGTTCCCTAAGGCATTGTACAATGTTCCCCTAGTTCTGCTCATTTCACTTTACATGAATTTGTATGAGATCACGTTTTTCTTAAAGCATCCTGCTCATCATTTCTTATAGCACAATAGTATTCCTTGACAATCATAGACCATAATTTGTTCAGAGCATTGATGGGCATCTCCTCAATTTCCAATTCTTTGTCACCACAAAAAAGCCATTAGGAATATTTTGTCATTGATATAATCTATTATGTTAATACTTTTCATTATGTTCCCACTTTTGCATTCCTGGTATAAATTCCACTTGGTCAGAAGTATAATCTTTGTAATATATTCTTGTAGTCTCCTACCTACTATTTTATACAAGATTTTTGCATCCATTTTCAGTAATGAAATTGGTCTATAATTTTCTTTGTTTTTCCTTTTCCTAGTTTAGGTATCAGTACAATGTTTGCTTCATAAAAAGAGTTTGGTAGGATTCATTTTTTTGTCTATTATTTCCAATTATTTAATATTGGAATTAGTTGATCTTTAAATGTTTGGTAGAATTCACTTGTAACTCCATCTGATTCTGATGCTTTTTTCCCCTTAGGAATCTTATTTATAACCTATTTTCTAAAATATGTTTATTTACATATTCTACTTCTGTTAATCTTTACAGATTATATGTTTGTAAATGTTTTCTATTTCACTTAAATTGCTAAGCTTATTGGCACATAGTAAATAACTCCATATAATTGCTTTGATTTAATGTTCATTAGTGGTATTTTCACCCTTTCATTTTTAATAATAGTGATTTGGTTTACTTTTCTCTCTTTTTAAAAATTACATTAACCAATAGTTTATTGATTTTATTGATTTTTTCATAAAACAACTTATTTATTAATTCAATGGTTTTCTTACTCTTAATTTTATTAATCTGACTTTTAATTTTTAGAATTTCCATTTTAGTATTTAATTGGGAATTTTTAACATTCTTTTTCTATTTTTTTATTACATTCCCAATTTATTGGTCTGCTCTCTCTCTCTCTCTCTCTCTCTCTCTCTCTCTCTCTCTCTCTCTCTCTCTCTTTCTCTCATTGATAAAAGAATTTAGAGATACAAAAATTCCTGATTACTGCTTTTGCTGTATCCCATAGGTCTTGATATGTTATCTCTTTTTAATTCATTCTTTTTAATGAAATTATTGGTGTTTCTATGATTTGTTCTTTAATCCACTCATTCTTTAAGACTACTTGCTTAGTCTCCAAATTAATTTTTAATCTGTGTTTCCATGGTCCTTCATTGAATCTAATTTTCATTGCATGGTGATCTGAAAAGGCTGCAGTTAATATTTCTGTTTTCTAAATTTAACTATAAAGTTTTATGTCCTAGTAGGTGATCAGTTTTTGTAAAGGTACTATGTACCACTGAGAAAAAGAGGTATTCCTTCCTATTCCCATTCAATTCTCTCCAGATAGCTACCATATCTAGCTCATCTAAGATACTATTCCCCTTCTTGATTTCTTTCTTATTTAGATTTTGGTTAGATTTATCTAGTTCTGGGAGGGGAAGGTCAAAGTCCCTCATTTATAGTTTTACTATTTCCACTTGTAACTCATTTAACCTTCCTTTTAAAAATTTAGATGCTAATGCATTTGCTACGTATAGGTTTAGTACTGATATTGCTTCATTGTCTATGGTACCTTTTATCATAATATAGTTTTTCTGTTTATCTCTTTTAGTTAAATTTATTTTAGTTTTAACTTTTCTGAGATCATGGTTTCTGCCTTTTCTTTTTTTAATCAAGTGAAACCTAATAAATTCTACTTCAGTCCTTTATTTTAACTCTGTGTGTGTCTCTCATGGTTAAATATTTCTCATAAACAATATATTGTCAGATTCTGATTTTTAAACTGTTCTGCTAGCCATTTATGTTTTAAGGGTGAGTTCGCCCCATTTCATTTCATAGTTATAATTATGAGTTGTGTATTTTCCTTCACTCCAGTTTTCCTCACTATTTGTCTTCCTCACCATCTGTTTTTACTTTATCCCTCCTCACAAGTCTAATTTGCTTCTAACCACTAGCTTCCCAATCTTCACCCTTTTTAAGAAGCTCTCCCTTATCCTCTCCCTTGCCCTCCTTTTCCTTATCCATTCACCCCTCTATGTGTTCCTCCCTGAGTCTATCCTCCAATTCTTCACCTTCTTGATTTGCAAACCCTTCAAAAAAGTCCCTCCCTCATCCTATCCCCTCACTCTCCTATTCCTTTATAAATTTAGAAGACTTTTATACCTTTCTAGATGTATATGTTATTCCCTCTTTTACCTAGTTACGATGTGAGTAAGATTCCAGTAATACTAGCCATCCATTCCCACTTGCTTCCACTGTAACAGTTCTTCCATTCAGGCCTCATTTGTATAACTACTCCATTTAATCTTTCCCTACCAAATTTTAATCATTCCATCATACTCAACTCAACCCCAAGCCTTTCTAGTAATGTATGATCTTTCAATCTATCCAAGTAAAGATAACAATCTTAAGAGTATAGATAACATTTTCCCGCAGAAAGTAAACAGTTTGACCCAAGTTTCTTACAATCAGTTTTTAATATTTACCTTATGCTTGTCCTTGATCTTATATGTCAAATTTTTCACTAAGTTCTGGTCTTTTTGTCATGAATATCTGAAAGTCTTTCAATTCATTAAATACCCATTTTTTCCCATTCAGGATTCTACTCAGCTTAGCTGGGTAAGTTATTTTTGGTTGCAAGCTCAGTTCTTTTGTTTTCAAACTATAATGTTCTAGCATCTTCAGTCTTTTATTGTAGAAGCTGCTAGATCTTGTGTTATCCTGACTATAACTCTGTTAATTTTTTTTCTTGTTGCTTTAAGTATTTGCTCCTTAACCTGGGAACTTTGAAACTTGGGTATAATATTCTTGTAAGTTTTCATCTTGAGATCTCTTTCAGGTGGTAATTGATGAATTTTTTTTCTATTTCAATTTTGCCCTCTCATTTTACTATTTCAGGGCAATTGTCCTTAATAATTTCTTGTAAAATCATGTCTAGACTCTTTTTAAATTCATAATGTTCAGGTAGTAGAATGATTCTTATATTTTGTCTCCAGATCAGTTGTTTTTCATTTCTAATTTTTCCACAATCTCTTTCATTTGATTTTTAAAGTTTTTTTAAAAAAGTCTTTCAAGAACTCTTTTGGGGTTTGTGACCATTTGACATTTTTCTTTGAAGTAGGAGGGGTATTTGGTTTGTTTTAGTTTCACTATCTTCTTCTGAATATGAATCCGGATCTTCTCAAAGGTTCTTTCTCCTCTGTTTACTCAATATTGTTATTATGGCTGTTTTTCTTAGTGGCTTATTATTATAGTCAAGTTCTATTTTGCAAGCATGGAGGATGATGCCTTCGGGCATCAGGTTTTATGTACCACTGTTTTCTAAGCTCTGTCTCTGAGTCCAAGTTCAGGCACTCCTCGCCATGGCTGAGCTACAACTAGGACCCAGGACCAGAAAGTCACTGCAAATATTCTTGCTTCCTGCAGTCTTTCTCCTGAGCTGCAAACTCCCCAGTTTACCTCTCTGCCCCAGAATCAAACCAAAATAAGGGATTTGTAGGAACAGGTGACAATAGCCAGCAGAGTCCTTGACCCTCTACACCACACTCACTGGGAATGTGCTTCCTCCTCTTCACCCACAGCCACAGCTGCCTGATCAACACACCTTTGCTCAGCTTCTAACAACTATAGAGGGGCCTTCAGTCTTCTCCTGCTCAGCTATCTGACCCCCATGCTACCCATGAGGTGAAAGTTTCTACAATGGAAGCAGCCTCTTGCCCCCAGGGCTTATTCTTTGTAGATTTCACAGTCTACCTGGAAGTGTTTGTACTTCAATTGAGCCAGGACTTTGATCCTGGAGTTGGATTTTCCTAAGGTCCTCCCAAGTTGTCTTGAGAGGACAACTGCTTTACCCCAAGTTTTCATTATTTCTGCTGCTCCTAATTCTCTTTGAGACAATATTTTTATCATATTTGTGGGAGAATTTTTGAGGTCCCAGTGTTGCCTGTCTTACTTTGCCATCTCTCCAGAATCCTTTCTATTGTCAAAATCAGACATTTGGAATTTATTTCTACATTTAATAACTGGGATAACTGAGGTCCTTGGAGTTGAAATGATTCATGCAAAGTCACCGAAGTTATCAGTTATGAAGATAGGACAAGACTGCAATTCTTTTCATTTTCAGACTGATACTCTGTCCCTTAAATCAAGCTGTCTTTTTAATAATAAATGTAATTTAAAAAAAATCAGTCAAGTAATTAGCAAGCTAAATAAATGATTAATGATGCATTTCAAATAAGATATCTTTTTTAAATTGTGAAAGTAAATGAAAGTATCTCTTTGTCATTCAAGATAAAGCAATACATTCTATAAAATGTTGTAGTTAAGTATTGGGAAGAAAAGTTTGTGAAGAGTGTCATTAACCATCCCAGCTAGAAGTACTATCTTGTTCTTCTAAACTATTTTATAAGTTTTTGTCTATGCCACTCATTTGGCACCTAACCTATAGCTTTACATTATTCTTTTTCATGTATATGTCTTAATTATAATCTTCCAGAGGGCAAGGACCATGTCTTTTACTTTGAATCCTCCATAGAACCTTCAATACAATTCAGTAAATAATTATTAAGTTTTGACAGTATATAAAGCCCTGTGCAGTGCACTTGTGCATAGAAGCTAGATAAATCTGGAGTTCTCTGCTCCTTCAAGGATGAATTTTAATAAATGAAGTTATGTCCAGAGGAGGAAAATTTGAATAAGAAGAAAGCCTTAAATTAATTTCAAATGGGATTTTAATGAAGAAACTCAGGAATATCTAGCCTATGTAACAGAAAACTTAGAGAAGCAAAGATATCTCCAAATATTTGAAGGCATCATGTGGAAGGAAAATTTGAAAAGTTCTGTATTTCATCCACTGGTGGTAGTACTATATTCAATGAATGGAAATTATGAGAAGGAAAATTCCAGAGCAGTATACAAAAAAAAATAGTTTTTATTATTAGAGCAAGTCAAAGATAGAAGGGGCTGCTATGCAATAATAACTTCCTGTTATTGGAAGTGGTTAAACAGAGGCTTATGATGCAGACAGAATTTATCTACTAGGTAGGGAGTTCAACCAGCTGATCTGATTCTCATGATCCTATGAAATGTTTAACTCAGGTGATCCAAGGGGGAAAGTGTTTCATGGGGATATATGGGTTTATGGGGGGAATGGAGCATGAAAGATAAACTAAATACTTCACCTGATAAGCGCTGAGAAACATTTATTTTTTAACGCTTCCACTGAGATCCTAAGTTTTGAAATTCAATATGAAGTATTGAAGTCATTAGCAAAATTAGCTGATTTCAATACCTATTTAATCTTTTAAATACATCATAGCTAGATGAACATAACTGCATACTTTTAAGAGGACTCAAAGTTTAGGAATATTTATTTACTTTTATTTGCTCTGGAGTAAATACAAAATGCTGATGAAAGGCGTATACACACATACATACATATATATGTATATATGTGTGTATATATACATATTATATATATATAAATACATACATTTCTTAGACAGCTTTAAATTTTATTCCCCATCCCCATTTGTCAACAGAGATTTAGTCAAAGAAAAGAATTCATCAAAATTCATTAAAGTTGTCTTACATCTAGGTAGGAGCCTTTGGGAATCTTTGCTTCCCACAGGTAATACACTAAAAATTTCTTAGAAGAGGAATATGATGAGCTCATGGAAAGTAGGGATGGTATCATTTATGATTTTATCTTCAGTGCCTAACGTAGTGCCTGCAACATAGTCAATGCATAATAAATGTTTGATTGTACATGCTATAAAATTTCTCAGTGAGGTATGATCCCTGGCAATGGAGACTAGACTGAATTAAGTAAGACCTTACTTTTCAGATCAATCTATACCCAGTTATTAAAAGTGTGAAGTGAGCCTCTTTGGAGTTTGGTAAAGCATCACCTGAAATGAGGGAAATGTGGCACTATGTATGAGTAGAGAGAAGACCAATCTGGCTGGACTACAGAGAGCAGGAGGGGGAGTAAGAAATAAGAACGCTAGATAGGCAGGTTGTGGTTAGTTTATGAAAGGCTTTTAAATGCCAAACAGAGGAATTTATATTTGATCCTAAAATCAAGAGGGATACATCCACTGAAGTTTATTGGGTGAGGAAGAGAAATGGCTAGACACACAGTTTAGGAAAATTAACTGTTTGGAGGATATATTCGAGTGATGAGATATTCAATTAGGAAGCTATTGTAGTAGTTTAGGTGATAGAATGTTCTAAAACATGAACCAGATTAAGGGTATGAACTATGTGACAAGAGAGCTGGAGTTATATTTGAGAAATGCTATAGATGTATAAAAGATAAGATTTAGCTACTGGATGGATATGGAAAGAATGAGCTATTGAGGATAACCACCCCATCCCAACTTCTGAATATAGAAAAACAACAATTCAGCTCTTTAGGATTTGTTGAATATAAAGTATTCTAAACACATAGAAAACACTGTGATTTTATTTATAAGTTCCTGGCCATTAATATCTCATTATTCTAGCTTTCAAAATAATGACAGAATTGGAGCAAATGCTTGTGCTATGTGATTCAAGAGTGTTGCCTTTTTATGTCAGACTGCAATAATGAACCTTGAGGAATTAAAAAAATGGCCACCAATGCAAGGATCTTGAGTTTTGTAGCATACAAAATGAAAAACAAAACAAACTAGGTGTTAAAGTAGGTATCATATTTGTCTTCACATTCCTGATGCCTTATACAGTCACTTAATAAATGTTTTTTGAATCAAATCAACATGAATCGATAAGTCGATCCTTCTCTCCTCTTCCATAAAGTTGACATTACATTGCCAACTTTGGTCCTACACAGCTGTTTCTGTTTGTCCTGCACATTATATCAAAGATAGGGAATATTTTACTATTTCATAGATAAAAACCAAAACCAAACTGAACTAAAAATCATGACCTTTGTGTCAGTTCTTAAACATAACTGAAACTAGGGTGAGGTAATTAGGGTTTTGGCTTGGAGTGCCAAAATTTAGAGAGTACTGACATTTCAACTCATTCAGCGGGTAAAAACAGCTGAGTTTATTATCTAATTCGCAGGAATAATTGGTTAGTAGGAAGTTCCTCCCCACCATCCTATGCACCCAAAGTAAATTTTTCCCCCCCACAGGCTTGCCCTGCCCAGCAGTAACCTCCTCTACAAAAATTTTCCAATTACCTTAGATTTTTCTGGGATCTCTGTTCATGGGGGCTAGTATCCTGACCAACTGCATTTGTCTTAAAACATTGAAGGGCTCCTTATTCCTTGATTCAGGAGGGTATTTTTTGTTGTTTGCCCTGGGGTCCACAATTGTTAGTTACAGTTCTGTTCTTAAGCACTTCAATTCAAATTGGCCATAACAGAAATAAGAATGAAATAAAACCAAAATCCATGTCTTTCATTTATAATTTCCTTTTCCCAAAACAATGTTTATAGATAATTTCACACTGAGTCTTATCAAGCTTAAAGGTCATTTTCATGTTTGTTTTTACTTGATTATATCTATATGTGTGGTTGTTGGTATTTCATGCAAATGGGGCCGAGAAAATTAAATCATTTTCCTTGAGACATTATTTATTTATAGATTAGATGGTAGATGATAAATGTTATTGAAGAATGATGGCGATATACCATGCAATTGTCTCATTCTGCTGAAGCTCAAACTCTCCTAATGGCAAGTACCCTCCCTTAATACCCTGAAAAAGCTCTTAATATAGATCCTGTAAGAGCAATTTCAGAGGTTTTCTCTGAAAAGAAAGAGTTGAAAATTTATGTGAATTCTTTAAGAACATTTCTTTTTGTTTGTTTTTTATAGAATCAGAAACTGCCTCAGCTAGAAGGGAAATTTGTGGTCATCCAGGTTACTTGGTTTCTAGCCAAGTGCTGGTGGCCTGTGGAAGATCTTATAGAATCCCAGGGATCTGGGCAGCCACATTGGTTGGGGGACTGGCCACTAAATGCTAATGCTTGATAAATTGTTTTGTGATATTCTTTTAGAAAAAAAGAGAAACTGTAGGCTTAATAATCATGTGATTGGATGGATTTGGAACCGGCTGAATGGCCAGACTCAATGTGTAGTCCTTAATAGTTCAATATCAACTTGGCAGGAAGTCTCTGTTATAGGACCACATGTATCTGTGTTTGGCCCTCTGCCAAGTAATATTTTTTATCAGTGACTTAGATAATGACATAGACAATAATAGCTTTATCACATTTGCAGATGGCACAAATCTGGGAGAAATATTTATACTATACACAAAAAATAGGATCTTGCTAACCTAGAAACTGGAGTGTAATCTAATAAGGGGAAATTCAATAGGAGGGTAAATATTAAGATTTATACTTTTGTTCAAGAAATTAACCTCCCACTTACAACATAGGGAAGACAGAGGTGGAAGTTTATCTGAAAAAAATCTAGGTGCTTACATGGATAACCGCTTAACATGAGTCAGTACATGATGACAAAAAAACTAATGTCAATCTCTTGTGCTATATTCAGGCATAGCTTCAAATAATATGAAAGGATAAGGTGGTTCCTCCTCTGCTCACATCTGGAGTATTATGTTCTATTTTGAGTGCCATCACATCAAATATTTCAGTAGGAATTCTTCTCATATATTCCTTAGATTCCCTAGACTGGATGGCTACCAATGTTTCTTTCTACTCTAAAATTGTTTTGATTGTGAATTAGATTTGCTATGTTTTAACTGACAATTTTTGAAATACAGCAGTTAGGATGATTAATTTGAATAAAAAAAGTAAAAATGAATGCTATCAAGAAAGATAAAATATGCTTAAATCAATCATTGATAATGAAATGATATCAATAGTGAGAATATAGTCAACAAATAATAAGCTCTTGATAAATATATATATATAGTCCACATCTGTATAAATATATATGTATATATATATATGCATGCACACACATATATATATATGTATATATAGTTTCTTCTAATAAAGATTTTCTCTGAAAAGGGTAAATGGCTATTTAACTTGGTGGTAGTTTATGTTCTCTCAATCAACTTTTCTTTTTGTCATTGAAGTCCTAGATTTTCTTCAGCCTTAAGTATTTTGTTCTTCTTCAGATACTATGTTAAATAAATTCCTTAAAGCCCTCATAACGATGCCATCAGCATGGATTGCTGTTATTTATACTTTGTCTAGTCCAGTTATTTTTCATATCTTTGTTCCATTTTGTGCCATTTCTACCTTCTCTAAAAGCATATATATGATTACTATCTGAGTCCAAGTATGGAATTCCACTATCTTGGATGGTGAAAAGACTTTGATTCTTTAGAGCTAAACATTGCCTTAAAGGTTCCATTCCAATAAGGAATCTCTTATGCATAGGTCAGAATTAATGCAAGATTCTTTGAAACACATATTAAGATAACCAGTTTGGAGACCTTCTGATAATTAATATCATGCAAAGCATGACATAAGAAGTATGCCCCTCAAAAAAAGTAGCACATACTATTATGGAAGAGATTTGACCCATGTCAATCAGTAAGCATAGTTTAGGAACATATTTGTGGTCAATTCTATCCCATTTTCGGTCAACAATTTATCTTATACCTATACCTGTGAATGCTATGTATTTGCCTTCTCTTCTAATTTTTTGTGGTATTCATTTCAAATGTATTGTGGTGTAGAATATAAGGCTTGGTCTAAACCTAATTTCTGTCAGATTGTTTTCCAGTTTGGCCAGCAATTCATGTCACATAAAAACATAACAAAGGTGATTTAATTGGAAGGAATATATAAATCAATGGGTTTATTGAATTTGATTAATTATGACTCTTAGCCTAGCCTACAATATTGAGCTACTTTTCTATTTGTTAACCATGATCAGAGTGTTTTGATGATTATTCCTTTGTAATATATTTTAAGATCTGCAACTGTTATTCTCCCTTCTTTCCTACCTTTTAAATGTTTCCCTTTTTGTTTTAGATTTTTGTTCCACTAAATGGATTTTTTATTATTTTATGTAACTCTGTAAAATATCCCTTTAGAAATGTGATTGGCATATCACTAGATTTATGAATTAATTCTACTAGCATTGTAATTTTATTTATTAGAATTTTTAAGCCATGAGCAATGAATATCCTTATTTATTTAAATTGTTCTTTACTTTCTACAGGTCATTTGGTAATTGTATCTTTACAGATATTTAATATATTTTGATCACGTGAGTCACCAATATATTATGTATTTCATACTTATTTTAAACAGAAATTCCCTTTCTCTTATTTCTTGCTGGATTTTGCTATTGCTATTAAGTTTCATGAACTTATTTTGTAACTTACTACCTTATTGATATCTCAATTATTTTTTTAATTGGTACCTTAGATTTATTAAATAAATTATCAACCACTAAGTAAATCAGAGCATTTCACCTCCTCTTTGCCTATTTCTATGCCTTTAGGTTCTTTCCTTTGCTTTATTTATATTCCTCGCTTTTCTATGACTATGACAGATAATGGTGGTGAAAGGTGGCAACTTTGATTTACCCCTTTATTTATTGGGAATGCCTTTAGTAGTGTAGCCCCATTGTACATAATGTAAGCATTTGGTTTCATATGGATACTCTTTACCATTTTGAAAACAGATCCTTCCAGAGCTATGTTTAGTAAGATTCTTATATAAATTAGAGCTACACTTTGTCAAAGGCTTTTTCCAGATCTACTGATAAAATCATGTAATCTGTGATGTTTTCTTTAAAAAAATTGTCATTATATCAATTGTTTTTTCTGGTGTTTCACTAGTCTTGTATCCCTGATAGAATCAACTTCATCATAAAGAATATTTTTCCCTCATAAATCACTATAGTCTTTTGGCAAAGGTTTTATATAATTTTTGTGTCAATATTTAATAATGCTATTAGTCTACAGTTCTCTTTCTCTGCTTTATCCTCCCTTTACTGGGTATTAGACCTATATTATTTATCTCAGAAAAGGAGTTTGGTAAAAACTTCTTTTTCAATTTGGAAGAACAATTTTTATAGTATAGGGGTTAATTTTTCTCTATAAGATTAATAAAATCTATTGTAAATCCATCAGTTTATTTTGCTGATATTGAAATAAGATCTTCATTTGATAATCTGTTAATTTGAGTATTTTATAATCAATCTTTATTTTTAATTATCAGTTGTATTGGCGTATAACTGTGTATATTAGGTTCTGATAATTCTGTTTATTTCTTCTCTGTCTCTTGGAGTTTCTCATTTCTCATTTTTATATTTCTAAGCGTTTCTTACTAGATATGTTAGTAGGTATTTTGTGCATACTGTAGTTATTTTAAATGGATTTTATTTTTCTCTTTCTTTCGGAGGAGTTTCTTAGTAATATTCAGAAAGACTGCTACTTTTGAATGTTGACTTTGTATCTTGCTCCTTTACTGAATTTATTAATGGTTTCAATTATTTTTTGTAGAATCTCTAGTCTTTTTCATGTAAAATGTCATATCATCTAAAAATAGCAACATTTTCTCTCTTTTCCTATGCCTATTACTTCAATTTCTTTTTCATATCTTATTGCTAAAGATATTTTTGAACTAGACTAATAAATAGCAATGACAACTGATATTCTTGCTTTGTATATGATCTTATTGGATTTCTCCATTATAGATAATTATAATTCTTAGTTTTTGATACTGCTTACTTTTTAAAGGAAAGATATTTATTTATTCCATGCCTTCTCGTATTTTCACATAAATAGGTATTGCTTTATCAAAAACTTTTATTTGAATTTATTGATATTGTTATGTGAGTTTTATTTTTATTATTAACATAGTCTCGTATGTTTATATTTTTTCTAATGTCAAATTAAACTTACATTCCTGGTAAAAGCCAATCTTTTAATAGGAAATTATACTGAATATTTTTTTACAACCTCATTGTCAAGATTTTTATTCAATATTTTTGCATGAACCTTTTTTAGTTTTGCAGTATGTTATTTATTATTTTATTTTTTCTAGTTCCATGTAAAAATAATTTTTAACATTCATTTTTACAACTTTGAGTTGCAAATCCTCTCCCTTTCTCCCTCTGTAACACCCCCCCACCTTAGCAATAAGACAAGCAATTCAATATAGGTTATCAATGTTTAGTCATGCAGAATATTTCTATAATAATCATGTTGTAAAAGAAAACATGGACAAAAAAATCAGAAAAAATTAAGTTTAAAAAAAATAGCATGTTTCAATCTTTATTCAGGAACCATCAGTTCCTTCTTTGAGAATAGATAGCATTTTTCATCATAAGTCCTTCAGAGTTCTCTTGGATCATTGCATTGCTGAAAATAGATCCTTTGCCCTCTGACATATGATATTCTAACCCCTCTGATCCTTTAATGCAGAAGCTGTTAAATCTTGTGTTATCCTGACTGTGGTTTCATGATATTTGAATTTTTTCTTTCAGGCTGCTTGCAATATTTTCTCCCTGACCTGGGAGGTCTGGAATTTAGCTAAAATAGTCCTGGGAGTTTTCCTTTTGCAATCTCTTTCAAGAGGTGATAGGTGGATACTTTCAATTTCTATTTTACTTTCTGCTTCTAAAATAGCAGGGCAGTTTCCCTTGATAATTTTTTGAAAGATGATGTCTAGATTCTTTTTCTTATCATCATAGTTCAATTTTTGAATTATCTTTCCTGGATTTATTTTTCAGGTCAGTTGTTTTTCCAATGAAATACTTCACATTGACTTCTTTTTTTTCATTCTTTTTATTTTGTTTTGTTGTTTTCTCATGTCTCATAAAGTCATTAGCTTTTTTTGTTGCATTCTAATTTCTAAGGAATTGTTTTCTTCAGAGAGCTTTTGTACCTCCTTTTCCATTTGGCTAATTCTACTTTTTAAGGAGGTTTTTTTTTTCAGTGAATTTTTATGTCTGTTTTTCCATTTGGCCTAATCTGTTTTTTAATGTGTTATTTTTTTTTTAAGTTTCTGTGTGTGTGTGTGTGTCTCCTTTAGCAAGCTGTTGACTCTTTCTTCATGATTTTCTTGCATCACCCTCATTTATCTTCCCAATTTTTCCCCTACTTCTCTTACTTAATTTTCAAAATCCTTTTTGAGATCTTCTATGGCCTGAGATCATTCATATTTTTCTTGAAGGATTTGGATATAGAAACCTTGACTTTGTTATCTACTTCTGAGAGAATGTTTTGATCTTCCTTGTCATTATAGTAACTTTTTAGGTCAGAAACTCTTCCTGTTGTTTGCTCTTTTTTCCCTAGTCTATTACTTGACTTTTAACTCTTCATTAAAATAGGGCTGTACTTCCAAAGTGGAGGGCATATTGTCCTAAGCTTCATAGGTTTTGTGCAGCTGTATGCAGAGATACTTCTAGGGAACTGTAAGTTTTCAGTTCTTCCAAGGTGGTGTGGTCTAAAGAGAGTATTCTACTACTCTCCTGGTCTGCAATCTGGTCTGTGAGTGACCACAAGCACTCTTTTCTGTCCTGAAACTGTTCACTGCTTCACTGCAACTGCAAGCTCTGTCATGTTAGTACTCCTCCTTGCTCTGGGACTGTAACCCAGGACTATGACCCAAATTTGAGTTTGGGCAAAGCAACGAAGTCATGCAAAGACAGGACTTGCAATATTTTCTCCCTGACCAGGGGAGGTCTGGAAGACCAGCAAAGAGCTCTGGAAGCAGCCACGATTGTTGCTACTATTTCAATGATTCCCAAGGTCTATTCCTGGTTTCCTGGGTGTGGACTGTGCTGGTATAGCCTTTGCTGGGTTGTGTTCTGCTCTCATTGAGGTGCAACGGACCTTCCTGCTATCCTTCTAAGTTGTCTTTGGTGTTTGTTGGCTGAGAGGTCTGGAAGCTACCACTGCTGCCACTAATTCAGTCACCCCATGGCCTGTTCCTAGTTTGTACCCCATGGACTTACCTGTGCTGGATTGTGCTTCACTCTTACATAATAACTTTTTGCTAACCTTCTAAGTTGTGTTGAGCTGGGAAATTGTTTCACTCCATCTTTTTGTGGGTTCTTTCACTCTAGAATTTTTTTAGAGTCATTATCTAAAAGTATTGGGAGAGATTGGGGGAAGAGTTCAGGTGAGTCCCTGCCTTTACTCTGCCATCTTGGCTCTGCCTCCTGCATAAATTTTTATTAGAGATATTAGTCTATTATTCTTTTTCTAGTTTTGAGAATTGTCTATTTTTCCTAGTTTAGCTATTAGAATAATTTTTAAAGGAATTTGGTAGAGTGTGTCCTCTCTAGTTTTGCTGAAAATTTATGTATTATTGAAGTTAATTGGTGATTTGGCTTTCCTCTTTGCTGACTCAAATTATTTTAAGATTCATATATTTCATTCATGTTTTTAAAAACTCAACAACTTATTTTATTTTTCAGTTCAATGGGATTTCATTTTAAATTTGTGTATCTCCTATTTTTTAGAATTTTAATTTCCTTTTGTATAGTTGTATGTTTATGAGTGTGAGTGTGTGAATATCTGTATGTTTCACAGATTCTCTCAGCTGCAGTTTTCTAAACAGGAACTTGAATGTCCTTTATTATTGAAAAGATCTACTTTTCCACCTTTAGAATTACACTCAGTTTTACCAACTGGCAAACCACGCTAGTATCTTTACCAGGAAAATGTCAAATAGAATCAGACATGATTGAAACATCTAAACAACAATGTCATATTCCAAGATTTTCTTTTCTTTTGTAGTGGTTACTACTAATCTTGTAGAATCCTGACTGTACATAATCCCTTTCTTTTTAGTTGCTTTGCAGTACTTTTTTTCTTTGACCTGAAAACTGGATTTTGGCTATAACATTTCTATGGATTTTTTTTTCACTTTAGAACTTCTAAGAAGTGATTATTGAATTCTTTATAATTTAACTTTGTCTTCTGCCTCTGCTAGTTCTGGGCAATTTTCCTGAAATATGATATATAGGTTGGGTTTATTTATTTATTTATTTTGTTTCTATATCATTTTCAGGGAGCTTAATAATTTGCAGTTTCCATCTTCAATCTGTGACTTTCCCAACCTGAATCAAGTCTTAGTCCCTAAGCAGACTGACCCTTGGGGCTAAGAAACTGACAAAGGATGAGGTGAGGTAGAATCAGAAACTAAGTTGATTGGAGACAACAGGATCTGCTTTTATGTGAACTTCTGACCTGATTAGAGGAAAGTTCTAACGCTGGGAGTAGAATATTTGACTGTTTGAAGACTTGGCTGGGGGGAAAGTCTTGCTAGAACCATATGTAGCTTGATAGCTAGAAAACACCTCTGAAGCTCACCTTTGTTTTTTCTTTATTGCAATCAGTGGCTTAAGAGAGAAACTCCTCAAAGCCCAGAGTTCAGACTTGAATAGTTTTATAGGACCTAGGCTTAAGGAAATTGCTTTCCATCGAAAAAATGTAATATTACCTCAGAGCCCAGGTATGCCTGGGAAACTATGCATCATAGACTTAAGACTACCATGTATAATAACAAAAACAAGTAAATGGTTAATACTACCTTAGGAGTCCTAGAGTAACAGAGAAGTACTTTCTTTCAATAGTAGAGGTGATAGATCTAGAAGAGAAGTGAGCCTGTACAGCAGACGACATGCAATATAGACTGTCTCCATGGTTTTCAGTCCAGAGATATGGATTGGCTTGGACATATTAATAAGGAAGTTCAAGTTTCTGTGACTTTGTACTCAGTCTCTCCCACTTCCCCTTGAATACCGTGTGTACGTTGGTATGAGATAGTGACCCAGGTTTGTGTGTGGGAAAATTGTTGTGTTACGTAATGATCCTTATTTTTGTTAGCAAACACTTCATGCTTAGGAGTTAATAGTAATCATCTTGGCTGATGTATTTAAATGGGAACCACACTAGTGGTGGTTAAGTACTTCATTTTTGAGTCGTAGATATATATTAGGCACCACTCCAAGGTTATTATACATGGTCTCCGAGAAAGAGCTATAGTTTGGTAGCTAACCCTTTGGGGAATCCATTCTTAAATGTCAATGTAGAGGCAAGCGAAGTAAATGAATCAAAACCATACACAGAGGGAAAAGTGGAGGCTAGTGCAATTCCCTGTGCTACATAGACATACTGCTTCTTTTCTGTAGCCAAATTATATGAAGTTATTAGAATTTTCTTTTCCAGTGAAGGAGGTTACTTAACATGTCATTCACAGGATGGAATTTAAAACTGGAAAAGACCTTGGAGATGATGTATTCTAAGCTCTCATTTTCTAGGTGAGAAAACGAATGTCCACTTTTATAAAGTTATGCTTTGCCAACAGTATCAGAAATATTAAAAAGCAGAACCTGACTTGAAAACCATACCCTCTGATTCCAAAGTTAGTTCTCTTTCCACTAAACTGGCACATCATAATGAAGAGTGGAAAGCAGGAGAGAACATAGCAGGTTTAGAGTCATAGTACTTGAATTGGAATCTTGACTGTCTATAAGTGTGACCTTAAGCAAATCATTGAACTTTAAGAAGCCTCATTTTCTTCACCTAGAAAATGAGGTGGGTGAATTAGATGAACTCTCAGGTTAATGCCATGAACCTGTGAATTTTGGAACCATCTAATGAATTTGTATTTTGGAGAAATTCACATTGTGAATGGTGGGGCCCCAGATACACTTTCTTTGATAGACATTTATTTTCAAAAATTGCCCTGAGTCTCCCCTTCACTTTACCTAGGTAGGGACTCACAGAGAATAGTTCAAATCTAATAAATATTTGCTGAATTTCTATTTGAAAAAATCTGGAAATCATAACAGTGAGCATTCTCCAAAACCCAGTAGAGGGCCAAGGTCCTTCCCAAAAAGGAAAGGAGGTAGCTTTGCTATTATGGTTCAGAGCATCTTGAACCTGGCTGTATTCTTATGGCCTATTTATATTTCAAGGCAAACAGATATCAAGTTAACAATCACAGATGTTGGGGAGTCAGAATGTAGTTTGTGGCAGGCAATCTGAGGTGGAGGTCAGAAGTGATGAGGTCTTCCTCATGAGGAAATGTATTGAGCAGCTGGGGTTCGACCGGAAAGATCACATTATTTTGTTGTGGTCTCAGCTGAAAGTATGTGATGGTGTCCATCTCAGTGGATTAGATTCATGGAACTCCTCAATAGCATCTCATGGCTCAATGTGTCTGTGGGAGAACACAATTTCCTTCCTTGACATTCCACTGTAATATTTCTGAAAGTAACGGTAGCTCTTAGCAAAAGAGAACATAGGATCATCTGCAGTGTAGCAATGGGGAACTCCTCATGGGCTGTGTCCTTACAACTATGGTTAGACACACTTCATCCTTTTCCCCCTCTGTCTTCCAAATATTAGCATTTAATGAAATACACATTTTCTTCATTTATTTTGAATTCCCTCCAAAGCCAGCAAATACCAGAATCTCAAATGTTATGATAGGATAGATTCTTTATTGGTTTGTTTTCTTTTCATTCTCTCTGTTTTCACTGTGTGATTCCTTTTTTCATTATAAATCCTTATGTTTCTAACTCAAGGAGCCTGACTAATCAGAAGGGCTTCCAGCAGAAGTAGACAAATATTCTCAACATGGCCCAGAGAACCTTCAGATGCAAAGATCTCTGCTAGCCACAGGAAATTGAAGAAGCCAGGTTCATCAGAGACAGAGGATTTCCTCAGTGGATGTTTCAGATAAAACATTTTAATTGTTTTACAATAGTGATGTGGAGACTGGGGAGAAAGACAAGGATGAATGCAGATGGACAGAGTTGTGGCAGGATTATTATAGTTATATAAAAAAAAATCAGCCTTCGGTGATGGCAGCCACTAACATGGCAGACAGAATTATAGTTTTCTTCTCATATCAGGGAGATGATGAAACTGCAGAAGCTAAGCTAGGAAAAATATTTAAAAATTAAAAGAAATAAAAGAGACTGTATGTGAAAAGCTAATTCCTCTAGTGTTCTATCAGCTATAAACTGGTATTTTCATTTGTCTTCTTATTCTTATTAGAGAGCATAGCATTATGGATAGAAATCTAGCCTTGGCATTAGAAAGACTTGGGTACAAATGTTTACTCTTGTCACATTCTGGCATCCTCATTCTGAAGAAGTCACAAAACCTCTTAGTATCCCAAATAATTTTCTAAGACTAAATCTCAGAGCTGTTGTTAACCTATATTTGTAAGTTATTTTCATCAGAGATTACTTATACCAATGAAAACACATGACACTAATCAAAATGGTAACGAAAAAACAATAACCAAATTCTTCCTTTTCCTCCTCCTTCCCCTTCTACTCCTTTCCTTCTCCTACTAGAATTATACATTATACTATGCCAGTGATTAACTGACAGCCAGTGTGGTTGCCACTAGTGATATTAATAAAAAAATAAAATATTTTCTTGCCATTAAGGTATTTGCATGTTATCAAAAGAAACAATATATATAATAAACATATATAAATATCATACATAGCAATATACAGTTTTATATACACATATATGCATGCATATCTATCTATTTATTTGTTTATTGAGGTGAGACATCAGCTTGGAGCTTTATATATGACATGGCAATTGAACTATGCTTTGAAAGGCTTTAAGGATTTTAAGAGGCAAAGAAGAAAAGAGAGTCCTTTGTGGGCATGGAGGACAATTTATGCAAAAAAGGAAAGGAAAAGAAGGGGCATGGAGGGTAAAGTGTGAATATCAGAAAGATCCATTTAGTTAGATCATAAAGTATTTGAAGGAAAATCATTTATTTATAAGGTTGTGGGGGGCTATAAATTATAATCCGAAGACTCTACATTTTATCCTAGAGATAAGTCATTATAGTTGAATACTTATTGAATTTAATAAAGGACAAAAATATAACATTATCAAAAATTGTGAAAATCTAGCATAGAATAAAATAATCTATATTTATAGAAAGAGATCTCTGAGATTAATTTAATCCATACCCAATCTTAGTAGGAATTCTGTGTAGATCATCTCCAAAAACGGTTGTACAACCTTTCTTAATGAGCTCTAATGATGAGAAACTCACTGCTTCACAAAGCAACCCATCTACTTTAGGATGGGTCTAATTTTAGGAAAATTTCTCTTTAAGCAAACTAAAACAAGATATGGACAACAGAAATGTTATTAACATTGACTATAATAGTTTCATTCATAATAATTTAACCTGTGTCAATTAATTAACTCAACAAGGAAACCAACAAAGTCCAGAAACACCTTAGTCAACATACATCTGATTTACTTACCCAATGGAAGAAGATGGGGCTGCCAAAGCAAAATCAGGTTAGAAGATAAATATATCTTTAAAACGTTTATGACTACAGATGGTAGATGATTATGAGCATTGCTATCTCATCAAGAAGAGAAAAACAGTGGAGGGTAAAAAAAAAAGCTAAACAAGATGTCTGACTAAGGTAAGTCATCTCAAGGTCATTTAAAAGTTGTAATGCAAAGAGGACAATAAACACAAGAAAAATGGAAAAGATTTGCAAAAAAAAAAAGAAATTAACAAACCACTTTCTCTGTCAAGGACTGTGGTATCACTACATTTACATAATAGCATCATAATTCCTATGGTGTCTATAGAAGAGGTAGAAATAGCAGTCAAGAGAACAAAGATGAGGGGGACAAAGGACCCAGGCTGGACAACATACATATAGAGGAAATCTGTGCTGGAGACAATATAATAATGAGGAAGTTGAAAAAAAGAAAGATATAAAAGTTGTAGAAAAAACTGAAACCTTTTCAATATGTAAAAAGTTAACCCAAAGAACAGTAAAATCCTATTAGCCTATGTGCCTCCTTCCTGATTTATTAAAAATCTGTACAACAGTCATCTACGTAGGAATTGCTAAAGGTATTAGTAAAGACCAAGAAGACTTTCATAAGTGATATTTCAGCAATAGACCACATATTTCTTACAGTTTGCTGAACAATGCAAAGACTATAAGTTCCCACTATGTGCATTTAAATTTTTTTGTGGAATAAAATACTGCCTAACAGGCTCTTTTACAGCAAAGTGTCTCCTATCCACACATCAATTATCATTCAGCATTACTTGGAAGATGTAGCAATAGAAATGATATTATATAATGACCCTTTATTAGGAAACTCAGTCAAGGATTACAAGGGGCAAGTGTGCTCACCAAGTATATTTGTCACTGTGAGGGAAGATATGAGATTCATGGAGGAAGTACAGATTCTCTCTTCCAAAAATGACATTTTGCTAACTGCATCAAACTCCAGGATATTAAAAAGCCATCTGGAAGATTACAGTAATCACTGAAAGGAGTTTAGTCTGTCAATCCACACAGGGAAGACCAAGTGGATGAAAACTATCAGTTCACCAGATTTTTATGTGTATAAATATCCTATAGAGATTGTCTCACAGAATATCATAGTCTGATGCACAGATGGATAATGAGCTGGACAAAGAGTTGAAATGGAGGAAGAGAGAGGCCTCAAATCCTGTCAAGAAATTTTAAGATTCTTTTACTGACCCCCATTTCCTATGAGAGCAAAGACTCCTAATTTCAAAGCAAATATTTTACTAATGTTACTACGTGGCAAGGAGATATGGGACATCAACTGCCTCCAAAGAATTAAGTATGAATATTACACAAAGAGCAGTGGAGCTGTGCATAGTAAGCATGAGCAAGGTGAAGCATGGTTATTGATTCCGGATCCTAAAGCATATATTGATGAAATTTTGGGAAGAATGATAAGCTTTTCTTATACCATATAGACAGTTGTGACCTTATAAAACTGGCCCTAATCTATGCCTTACTAGCTCTGAAGAGAAAATTTAGGAAAACATCTACTATTCCTGTGAGATATAACTATTCAGTCAGAATTTAGAAGAACCCTTAAGGGACTTTTGTTATAGTTCCCTGAATTATAACAAGATTTAGATTTTTTCCAGTTGTATATATTCTTTCTTTGGAGTTAAACATCTTTGGAAGCTTCATGAAACTTTTGGGATTATAGAGGATTTCAGTTTAATTATGTTAAATTTAGCAAACAGTTTTAAAGATATAGTAGGTTTAAACATTGTTCTAGGTGCTGGGAATTTAGAGATTAAAAGAAAAACACAGTCTCTACCTGTAAGATACTCACATATTACTAGGAGATATACACATTTAACATATTATACAAGGTCGAGTGGGTTAAGTGAAGATTTTTTTCTAAATAACTATTCTAGGAAAATGTGAAAACAGAGAGATTACTTTCAGCCATAGGGGAGCGTGGAGGATAGTAGAGGGAATAAATATGTAACTAGGTTGGGGCAATCAGGGCTTCTCATACTGAAGGGCTACTTAGTCTGCATGGTGGTCCTTTAGTTTATCATTCCTATGTCTCTAGCACAAGGGCAGTCTTCCCCTACTATCTTCACTTTTTTCCATTACCAGCCTCAAATTCCAACATATCACCTGGTCATGAGTGTTATAAGGCTGAGAATAGAGTCATACAATTGGGGTTAGGCTACACTCTTTGGGAAAGGGAAAGTTCAATCTCTCTCTAGCACAACAGACCTGACCAGGACAGACTATTCTCCATGTGCTCCTTCAACTGGATTTGACCCAGGATTCCAAAATTCTTAGGTATATTTCTTTTCAAGAAAACAGAAAATATTTCAAAATAATAACTAGCATTTGTAAAGTGCTTTAAAATTTATGAAGCATTTGACCATATTTTATCATAAAAGTCCATTTCTTTTAATTTCTTGGTGAAGAACTAAAATACAAAGAAATTAAGTGATTTACCCAAGGTGATACAGGTAGCATGTATCCAAGACCAGGTCTCCTAATACCAACTCCATCATATTTCCACTATACCCTACCTCCTTCCCAGTCTTCAATTCATAGTTCAAGATGCTATCAAATCATGCTTTGACTGTACCTTTTCCCCTTGCCCCCCCCCACTGCCCCCAGTGAAGAGCCCCACTGAAATGTGAGGGAGACTGGAAACCTTGTCTTCTCTTTCCCCCTTGCCTTCCTTTCACTTCTCTTGCATTTCCAACCATTCAGAACCCATCCAGGCTTCTTGACTGCTCACATGGCTTGGATGCAATGAGAGACACCAACTCTATTCATTTTGTTGAGGTGAAGGACCCACATGCATTACCATTTACCCCACTTCTACTGCCTGCAGATTCTGGCTTTGTCATCTGACTGACTTTCATCTTCTAAGAATACTTGCATCTTGTCATCTAATCCACCCTTGAAATCCTTCAGACTTCTGGCCTTTCCATCAACACATTGTTTTATGTGTTTTTTCTCCAGTTAAAGTATGTGGTCCTTGAAATTAAGGACTGTCTTGTTTTTTCTACTTGTGTCCCAGAGTTTCATTAGGCTTGGCATATAGTAAGCATTCATTCCACTAATTGGTATGTTTGCCTCCATTTTCCTCTCTTCTGAAAGTCTTCCTCATTTATTTAGGAAATACTTAGTGAGCACCTACTAATTTCAATCAATCAAAATTTTTTTGGGTTGACTGCCTTGTACAAGGTAGGAAGTATCTAGGTATTGTGAGAATACCAACAAGAATAAACAATCAATCAATCTGTATTTCCCTTCTCCCACTCTGTAATCCAGCCAAATTGGCCTTCTCTCTGGTCCTTACACATGATAGTTTATCTCCCTTCTCCATTCTGCTCACCATGCACACAATTCCCCCTCTTCACATCACTCTTTTCCTTCTAGACACTGATAACTGTTTCTCTTTGGAACAGCAACCCTGAGGGTCTTCCCTTCCCAGTTTGATTTTTTTTTATTTTTTTTCTAATTAAAGGGGTCATCTCTTGACTCATTCTTAAAGAGGTCTATTCATTGAATGGACATTCCCTCACTCTAAGTGAGAACCTGAAAGGTCTTAGCCTAAAAGAACCAGGTTCTCACATTGCATCCTGGAGCATCTCCACTCATCCTGATGAATATCTGGTTACTGGATCCAGATGGCTCTGGAGGAGAAAGTGAGGGTGGTGACATTGCACAGCTTTCTCTCACTCAAATCAAAGTCAATTGCCAGTCATGTCATCATTTCCCTGATGTCAAAGTCCTCTTTGAAAATGAAGGACAAACACAATATAGACACTGCCAAAGCTTTATCTTCTATGTGCAACCTTTCCTGATCCCTTCCATTTCTAGTGACCTCCCTCTCCACTTGCCTTGTTAGGTACCTTGTGTTTGTTTTTGTGTATTCTCCCATTTATTTTGTATTATATACTTCATTTTATCTTCAACATTAGAATGTAAACCTCTTTTGTTTATTTTATCTATCTATCTATCCATCTATCTATCTATCTCTCCTAGTGTCTGGCACATAGTAGAAACAATAAGTTCTTGTTGACTTATTTATATGTGGTAGGGTATAAAGGAAGTCTAATGCAATATTATGGAAGGAGATATAGATGCCTGTGGCTTAAATCAAAACAGCTATGTATGTGTGTGTGTTTATGTTCAGAATTGAACCTGTATTGGTGAACATCTTCCAAATTCTATATTTTTGAGAATAGCTTAGTATCTGAATTTCTAAGTCTTTGAGATGGTTTATTGTTAGATGAACCCATTAAGGGACAAGAAGACAATCTAAAAGACTGACCATTCCTGGTTTGTGGAATCAGGTGAGAATACATCTACTAACTATGCTGTACACTTAATTGAAAGACTCTGGGGGTATCCGATGCTTTTAGGAGGTACATTCTTCTATCATAGATGAAAATTCACCTCCGGTCTTCTGCAAAATGAGAGCCTAGAAAATTAATGATTCCCTTTTGATTTTTTCCATTTGATGTTTGGGGGTGTGTCTTTAAACTGAACCTGTGATTTCATTGGTATAAGGAACTCCCAGTAAGGAAACTACTTATACCAAGGACGGTGTGTAATTTGCAGTCTTATGGAGCTATCCAGGGCAATCTGAGGTTGTGACTTTCCCAGATCTAGAGTCAGTATATATCAGAGGTGAGATTTGAACTCACATTTGTGTGACTCCAAAACCAGCCCTCTGTCTACTACATCAGGCTGTCTCTAGCTATTTGGGCATATTACTGCTCCATATGTGGTAGGTAGTGTTCATTATTTTATGGAAGCATAGGGTAAAGAGAGAAAGAGGATGGATATTCTCCTTTGGCGTAAGAATATTAAGCAAAGTTTCTCATTCTATTGCTTGAGACTTCCTTGGATCGAGAGAAGGACAAATATAAGAATTCACCATTTCACTAGGACCCTCAATTCATTAGTTGTTTATCTCTAAACTATCTCAGAATGAAACCTGAATACCCCAAAGTCACCAAACTGTGCACATCCTTTGACCCAGCAATATTACTACTAAGTTATTCAAATCCAGCCATTGATACATACTACTTACTATCTGACTCATCTGTGAAATGGGGATAATGAACAAATGAGATAATGATAGTAAAGTATTTGGCACAGTTCATGGCACATAGTGAGTGCTATAAAATGTTAGTTATTAGTTATTAGTTATTATTGTAAAGTTTATAAAGAAATAGAGGAAAGGGCTTAATGTGTACAAAAGTTTTCATAGCAGTGATCGTGAAGAGGCAAGGAGTTAGAAACAAAATGGATACTCATCACTCAGGGAATGTCTGGACAAATTATGGTATATGTATACAATGGAATATTGTTCTACCATAAGGCATGACAAAAGGAAAGATTTCTGATGTTTAAAAAAATAATTTTTTTCAAGTAACTGTCATTTATTCTCTCTTCCTCCTTCACGCTCTCCCACTCCAATTGGAAAAGGAAAAAGAAAAAGAAAACCTTTGTAACAAATATACACAATCAAACAAAATAAATACCAATGTTGACCACATTCTGTTTTTGTTTTCTATGGCAATTCTTTGATTCTATCCAAAAAATATACAGGGGACACAGTAGTGTCAATGAAAAGAAAAATTAAACTGTATCCTTCAACGTTATGGTGCATCAAAAATAATTCATAGATGATCATGCACTTAATTTTTTTCTATTCTAACTGAAATACTTTATTAATTCCAAATTACTTCCCACAGAATACTTTATCAAAAGAGGAAAATAGATGACACTTTCCCTGGTGGATCCAAGGCTGATATTTTAAAAAGTGCTTTCTTCAGAAATACTTATCTAAATACATTTATTTCAGTTTATTTTGAAAGAGCACAGGATTTGCAGTCTGAGTACTTGGGTTCAATTCCCGACTCTATGAGCTATGTGTCTTTGGGTCAGTTGCTTCATCTCTCTGGGCTTCAGAGTTTGCTCTTCTATAAAAGGAGAGAGTTGGATGACGTGATATCTATAATTCATTTCAGCTTTAAATCTTATGATCCTTGGATTAAAACTCAGCTCTTGATATTCAATTCATTGTTTAGTCAACTTAGAGGGATTCTTCCACAGTATTGATAAGGTTTCACTAACTAGGTCCCCAAGGAATTCACAGTTCACATGATGTAAAGCCGATTCAGGGGAAAGTGTGGGAAAAGTCAACTGTAATGTGTAAAAAAATAGAAAGAAAAATACAAACTGTGATCAAAAGAATAAACTTTCCAATAATTATTCAAGAAGAAAAGTTGAGAGAACTTGTTAAAAGTCATCACTTATGTGGATTTCCTCCTTCGAGTGCTTACTAGGGTGTTTATTTAGTATTGGTGAGTCATATAGCAACACTTGAAAGAAAGATTAGAAATTTTTCGTGCATAAGAACTTTGCTTAAAGGGAAATGAGCATTGATATGCTAACAGAACTCTGATAATTTCCTCACTAGAGAGGCATATTTTTTTTCCAGTTTGAGGTTCAACTAAAAACATGTATTTATTCATTGATTTATGTTTATGCTCCTTAGGAACTAAGGGAATTGCCATCCTCTATAGATCATTAGTCTGCCTGGTCTAACATCTTGCTTCTGGCTTAGGTAATTATATGATGTTTTTGAGGGGCATTTAAATCCTCACTGCAATTCATTTGACTGCTCTTGAAGAGTAGAAGAGGAAAGTATATTAGAACTAAATAAGAAGCCGTAAACAATGTTCTTCTGGATTACTTCAGTGGCCAGTGCTTTGTTGTTTGTACTTTCTAAAGTCAGTTTTGAGGACTATGGCTAGATTTCTGCTCATGGTGGGAAATAACATAGAATAGTGGAAATAATATTAGACTGCCAGACAAGAGACAGGAATTCTAGTTCTGCCTTGATCACCAGAAAGTTGTGTAACTTTCAATAGGTCATTTATCCTCTTAAAGAATTTGTAAAAATATTTATAAAATAAGACTAGCTGGACTAGATAAGAGCTTCTCAATCTTACTGTGTGTGTCATGGACCCCTTTGGCCATGTGATGAAGCCTAGGGACCCCTTCTCAGAATAATATTTTAAGTACATAAAATGAAATGTATAGGATTACAAAGAAAACAATTTAAACTGAAATGGAGCTATAAAAATATTTTTGAAAAACAGCAAAATCATAGACCCCCAAGCACTAGAAGATATCTAAGATTATTTAACCTCTAATAGTTTGTTAGCCTGTGATTCTTCAGTCAGACTTAATTTTATTTAGTTATTATTAACTATTATTGATGAATTATTTAATTATTGTCATTGTTTAATGGAGACCTATGTTCACATGATTATGTATTTTCTTGATGTACAAGTGTAGCCTCAGTCCTAGAAGCTCATGCAATACTTGCCGTACTCATAGCAAGGGCAAGTTTTATATCTATATTCTTGACTAGTTTAACATACTTTCTAGTCTCACAGGTACAAATTTCCCTTCCCTTGCTTTTCCTTTCCTTGCCTTCCCTTCCCTTTTCTTTCCTTCCCTTCCTTTTCCCTCACATCTGCTGCTGAAACAACCCTCATGCAGCGTAAAGGAAATTAGATCCAAAGCTCCAGCCTCTTTATTTTATGGATAAAGAAACTGAGGATTAGTGCTTTCAGTGACTTCTTCCAGATCACATAATTTGGAGAAGTGAAACTTAACATGATATTCTGCTTGCAGAAGCTTATTCTTTCCATTACACATTCTACCTTCCTGTTCCGTGAAGTCTATAAGGCAGCTCAGTGATGCAGCATATACAATGAGTTAGGAAGACCTGAGTTCAAATACTGTCTCAGACGCAAACTCTGTGGGCCTGTGCAAACTTTTTTTTTCACATTTGTCTGCCTCAGTTTCCTCATCTGTAAAATTAGGGTAATAGCAGCACCTGCCTACCAGGGTTATTGAGATGATCAAATGAGGTAATATTTTTAAAACACTGAGCACGATGCATGGCACCTAGCAGATGCTTAATAAATGCAGGTTTCCTTCTTTAACATCCCTGGAAGTTTCCTTATTTGTAAAATAAACAATAACTTCTAAGCTCCCCAACATCATTACACAATCAATGATAAACAGAGAACCAAACTAGCTTCGTCCAACCATTTACTGACAAAATATATTAAGAATGGGGGTGATATATATGGGGATTTTGTCTCCATTGATAGGTTCTCCCCTTTCCTTAGTCTCTCTCTCTCTGCCTCATACAGCTGCTCGATTGCTAGCATCGCTTGGGTAAAATAGAGTCACCAACTCTATTTCTTCCAATGAGATGGAGGGCCACCAGCTGCATCCATCCATCCATCCATTCATCCATCCATCTATCCATCTATCCTGCAACTGAACATTCTTTAATACACTATTTTCCCCTTACTGAAACATGACCTTCTTGCAATCAGGGATGATCTCACCTTTTTTATTTGTATCTCTGATGCTTGGCACTTAGAATAACTGTTTTTATTCATTCATTCATTCATTTATTCATCCATCTATCCATATATTCACTCATGGACAAGCATTCTTTGACTATTTCAGCTATCAGAGAACTTCATGAGGGTAGCATAAGCTCTTCATATGGCCTCTTCCTGCTCTCGGGTAGAAAACCTAGTGTTTTTATCAGAAATATCTCAAAATTAAATAACCTAAATAAAACCTAAAAAGTTTAAATTAAAACGGCATCATAGTCACCCCCAAATTAATGTAAGCTGCATGTATTAGGGTTTCTTTTTCCTTTTTATTTTGTTTTTCTCTTTTGCAGCCATCGTGTTACAGAAATAATACCAGGGCAATGAAAGGATAGGGAGCAGGGTAACAGGACTGATCCTGTGGTCGAGTTATAAGGACAAGTTAAAAGCTCCTATCTAAACTTTGGAATAATAAGATATGAGAGGATTGTACTGAAGTGCTCTGTTCATCAGATAATGTTTATTTAACAAGAAATGAGTGTTTTCCATGAGATTATAATATGGATGTCATTGAAAGTCATTTAAAAGGGAGAACTTCTGCTCTTTAAACATTACTCATTTAAAGGGATGTTGCTGGGTACCCTAAAAATAACTTTTATTGGGATTCTGTTATTGTGTCTTGGAAGCTTATATTTTATGCTTTATTGCTTTCTTCTGTATTTTTTTTTTAAAATTGCAAGATTCCATTCTGTGTAAGTTATTCTACTTGCCCTAAAGTGCCTAGAACATTTTCGCCTCTTTTGTCAACAGCACTATAATAAATCATAGCGGCAGGGATGGAGATGGTGGCGACGATAACTAACGTTTAGAAAGTGTGCTTCCATAGTGCCAGGCACTGTGCTAAGCCCCTTACACTTAGTGTCTCATTCGATATTCACAACAGTCCTGGGAGACAGGAATTATTATTAACCCCATTTTGCAGATGAAGAAATTAAGGTAAACAAAGGTTAACTGCGTTACGGAGGTCACACAGCTAGTAGATGTCTGAGGCTACATTTGAGTTCAGGTCTTCTTGACTCCCAGCCTGGCGTTCCATTCACTGGACCACCTAGTTACCCCACTAACAATGTAGTTATAAGACAGCCAAGTTTAACGTGGTTCATTGAAGTTTACAGGACAGCTCGGTAGTACAGTGGACAGAGCGCCTGGTCTGGAGTCAGGAGGACTCATCTTTCTGAGTTCAAGTCTGTGTGACCCTGAGCAAGTCACTTACCTTGTTTGCCCCATTTTCCTCTGTAAAATGAGTTAGAGAAGGAAATGGCAAACTACTACAGCGCCTTTGCCTAGAAAACCCCGTGTGGGGTCACAAAGAGTTGGACAGGACTGCAACAACTCAACAACAAGTAACAATTGAAATTTACAGAGTCCTTTCTTCACTGGCACTCTTTGGAGTAGGGTTGGAAGGAGGGATGGGGGGTTAGCAGGAGGAACCTGAGTCACAAAGTGACCAGGTCAAAAAGCTAGTAATTATCAGAAGGAGAACTCTAAATTAGACTCCTAGTTCCAAATCAAAGACTCCTTCCACCTTGTTGCCTTGTTGCCTCTAGGGATGGGTGGCTGGGATGTTCGAGAAGTGAAACCAGGTTTTTTCTTAAGCTAGACTCTGAACACTAATAGTATTTTTCACTTGGTAAACTCATCAGCTTCCATGGATTTAGTTATTTTCTCTATAGATGATTCCCAGACATCTAGATTTATTCCTTATCTCTTTTCTGACTTCTAATCTTTAACTACCACCTCTCTCTTGGTCATCTTGAACTGGATAGCCCATAGACATTTCAAACTCAACATGTCTAAAACGGAACGCATTCAATTTTTCCTCAAGTTCTTTCCTCTTCCTATAAAGGGACAACGCCATTTTTACAGTCACCCAAGCCCTTAACCTTGTCATCCCTAGCTCTGCCCTGCACTCACACCACATTTCCAATCTGTTGTCAGATATTATCATTCCTGCCTTCACATCTTTCCTATGAACTTTTGTTTTCACTTACAAAGCTGGTCACTTGATGCTGGTCCTCATTGTCTCACACCCAGACTATTCAAATAGCTTTCTGGTGGTTCTACTGACCTCAAGTCACTCCCCACTCCAATCTATTCCCTCATGTGCCAAAGTAAGTTTCCTAAAGCACAGGTCTGACCGTGGGACTCTACTCCATTCAGTACACTCTAGTGACTCCTTATTATTATTAGGATAAAATAGAAAATTCTACTTGGCTTTTAAAACCCTTTACAGCCTGAGCCTTTTCCACCTTTCCAATCCTTTCATAGTTTACTTCCATCCACATATTCTATCATATGGGGACACTGACCTTGCTGTTTCTCTCCTATTACTGTTCCATGTCTGTGCTTTTTTGCATGATCCCCATGCCTGGAATGCTCTCCCTCCTCACCTCTCACCTGCCTTCCTTTTGAAGCATCAAACCAAATTCCAGTTTCTGCAGGAGCCCTTTCCTGACTCTTCCCTTAACTCCCACCTCCACCACGACTTTGCCAGTTTCTTCCCTCTGAGAATACTTTTCACTTACAATGCATATATTTTCCATGTATACATTTTTACATTTGTACCTGCATTAAAATGTGAACTTATTGAGGACAGGGGCTATATCTTTGCCTTCTCTTTGTATCCCCCACATTTAGCACAGCATAAAGACTTAGTAAACACATAATTAGTGCTTGTTGACTGACTGAATATAGTTCTATTGTAAGCACAGTTGATAGTTTGGAAGGGTACGTGTGAAAAGAGAGTAGACTAAAGGTGAGGAAGAAACAAGGGACCCCTCAGAATGGAAAGTGCTGTATAATTTGTGACGTTTCTTTTCAGAGGCAAAGCAGAAACAATATTGGAGGACAAAAACATTGCGTCCCTAAGTTGCCTACCCTTTACAAAGTGGAACTAGAGACAAAGCTAGAATCTCTTCAAGGAGGTTATTGACTATTGGGCCAAGAACAGGAGATGTGGATTTCTGGTGTAAAAGGCACAGGCCCGTAGGGCACACACTTTGTTCGATAAGTACCTTGACTAAAGTGATGTTCTCTGGAATTCATCCCTTTAAACTAGAGAGGAATTAGTAGATTGTGATGCCTCAAATTTTGCCTTAGAAGTTGATGCAACAGGCACATCTAAAAAGAATCTGACCTCCCAATCTATATATAAAACAGGCCACCATCTCTTTGACCACTCTGAATAAAATACCATATTTTCTGTCTAGCAGAAACAAAAAATAAAAATAAACAAAAAATAAAAGATGACTCAGAATGACTAACAGGACAGACACTGTTGAGAATGTCTGTTGGCATTCCTACAGATCTCAGCAGGATTTTCACTCAGGCTTTTGGAATAATTTCTAAAGTTTTGCACAAAATATAATCACTTCTGGTTAGTAATGTGCTAGGTATAGCAACATGACAGGCATGGGGAAAGTTTGTTAGGGAGTGGAGGCAAAGGTATCTAGAGCAAGTTCTAAGTTCTTTTTTCAAGAAATAGTTGTTAAATTTTTAGTGTGACCATTTATAACTTGGAAATAGAGAATGGCTACAAGTCAGGGCCTCATGGATTAGGTTTTATTATTTTATTGGGATTTATTATTTTATTGACTAAACTTAAGAAAGTGTTATTATGGCAGACTAAATTTAAAAAGTATATATACATATATGTATGCATATTTATACGTATATAGAAGTGGGGCAGCTAGATGGCACAATGGAGAGAACACCAGGCATGGAGTCAGGAAGGTTCATCTTCCTGAGTTCAATCTAGCCTGTGACTCTAGCTGTGCGACTGTGGCCAAGTCACTTAATTCTATTTGCCTCAGTTTCCTCATTTGTAAAATGAGCTGGAGAAGGAAATAGCAAACCACTCCAATATCTATGCTAAGAAAATTCCAAATAGGGTCACAAAATGTCAGATATAACTGAAAAGTAACTAAACAACAATAATACATACATACATATCTATGCATGTATGTGTATATATAAACACACATGTATATATTGTTGTAGGGTTGTTGTGATTTGGGGTGATGATCAAATGAGATAATATTTGGAAAGTGCCAAGCAAAGTGCCTAAAACATGGAAGGCATTATATAGATGCCAATTACTATTTGTTTTGACCTTTTTTTATTGTTTTTGTCTCAGAGTATTCCTCTAGACATAGGTAGCCTTGATTTATGCTTAGGAACAAGAAAGCCATTTTTCTTCAGTGCCTAGAATATGTCCTGATTTTAAGTCATGGGATAACATAGGATGCCATGAGATAACAAAGTTAATGACATTTTTCTCTTGTGTCCTATCAAAAAAAGAAGACAAATTTGATTCTATCCTATACTTGGGATAGAATCTGGTTCATTATCAAATGATCCCTGATCTCTGGAACCTTTTCTCTTATGTACTTTATTGTTTGAGTTCCATTTTAGAACTTTGAGGACCAAGTTACACCCTAGAACAGGTCCTACATCAATCTGGATTCTCTCCTCCAAAATAAAAATCACTTCCCTTAATAAACTAAGAGTGGTGTAATATAAAGAGAACTTTGAGGCAGCCGCTACATGGTTCAGTGGAAGGAGCGTTAGACTTGCAATCAGGAATGCCTGAGATTGAAATCTGCTATCTATGTGAGCCAGGGAAATTCACTCAACCTTTCAGCCTCAGGTTACTTAGCAGTAAAATGGAATTATAATAGCATCCACCTCACAGAGTATTGTCAAACTTCCATATAAAGTCTTCTTTAAAGTTTATACTTAAACTATAATCTGATACTTACTATATAATGTATATTTATTTTTATAATAATTATTATATAATATATAGCTGTTATAATTATATAATTTATATGTATAAGAATGATGATGATTGCTTATAGTTTTAAGATATAACTTACAATACTCTCTCTGATATTTATTAACTATACGATCTTGTGCTACGTAACATCTATGAACCTTAGCTTTCCTTCTTCAAAAATTTGGATCACTGAAAAAATAAATTGGATAATTATGCTTCCAGTAGCTAAATGCAGCGCTATTTGGAGAAAGGTGCTTCATAAACCTTGACTCGCTATACAAAAATATGTTTTTATTATTAACATCAGTGGCATAGTTACACAATCTTGAAGTCATCTAATAGTCCTTGATTCCCTGCTCTCCTTCCTATCTCCCAATTCAAACCAATTGCCAAATAGAGTTTTGATTTTTCCTTGAAAACATCTCTTGCATTCATCCCTCCTTTTCTGACCCACTGCTACCATGCTACCTTAGGATATCGTGACCTCATGCCCATGCTTCTCTCTCTACCTTTATGCTCTCTGGTTCATCCTCTACAATGAATAAGTTTAGCCTACTTCCTAGCAGAAGGCAAACTGTATTTGCAGCTAGATGGCACAAAGGATGTAATTATTGTGAGGCTTGGAGTCAGGAAGATCTTAGCTTAAAACCAACCTCAGATATTTTCTGTGTGATCTTGAGGAAGTCACTTAACCTCTGGTTGCCTCAGTTTCCTCAACTGTAAAATAGAGATCATAATAGCATCAACCTCCTAGGATGGTTGTGGGGATCAAATGAGATGATATTTGCAAAGTGCCAAGTGCAGTGTCTAATATGTAGACGGTATTACATAAACAATGATTGCTATTATCAAGGGTTATTTTGATTTTGCCCTTTTCTTACCCTGGAGTCCTTCACGATGACTTGTATGGAGTAGGTGTTTAACAAATATTGGTGGAATTATAGTATTGGATTCTTAAAAATACTAATTTTGTAATGCCACTCACGTCCCTGCTCAAATACCTTAAATTGTCTAGCCCCAAATGATCTCTACCTTCTCTCATCCACTCCTATAGGAATTATTGGCTGCATTCTGTTTGATATCTCATCACTTACTTCCTTTAATTTTGACTTTACTCTTTAATTTGTGTCTGTCACATCCTTCCAGTTAGCTTTTTAGTCTCTGGGCTGCAGAGGTAATATCTTTTTCCCCCTATAAAACACAGTACGATCTTGCACATAAAATATTCTCCCTCCCCCATCCCAACTCCCACTACTCATTTTCTCTGCTCTCCACCTCATCTCTACCCCTCCAGTGATGCACTCCAGCTTTGTCTATTCTTTGCACTGTGCTCCCCCTTCATTTTGAATCAGTTCCTCTCAAGCTCATTCTCTCTTCTTGTACTCACAGATACCTGGCTAACCTTCACAATCTATTCCAGGGCCAGTTGTATTTTCTTCCATATTCTTTCCTACTTTGTCCCTATGATCCTCCTTCTATTGGAGAATTCCTCCTAGAACCTACTTTTTGATGGAGTACCCAGGCCAACTTCACTCATAATTCATACATAGGTAATGAATCTACTTCTAACACCCTTTTATAATGTTACTGTCTCTGGAATATATATGTCCAGCATATTCCAGTTATGTCACATAATAAAAGGCACTAGACTGGGAAGTCACACGTCCTGCTTTTTAGTTCAGCCTTTACTCTTACTTCACAGGTTTAAAGAATCTTAGAACTTCTGAGGTCAACTAGTTCAACTCATAACTTTTTCTTGTCCAGCTTCTCATGCTTACTACCTGTGTTATATTGGGCAAGTCATGTAATCTCTCTGAGTATCAAATTCTCCCCCTGTAAAAGAAGGGGATCAAATTAGATGGTGCCTGAGGTTCCCTCTTCCAGTTCTAGATTCTCCAAAATCAGAGGATTCAAACTTATAGCAATGTGCCCTTATAATTCTGCAAGATTTAGACATAATTGAAAAATGCTTAATAAAATAAAAATATAATACAATATAGATAATGTTCATTTGTGGTTTCCTAAGTCAGTGTGCAGATATCAGGATTCTGTTTCTTTTTGTGTTTGACACTATTGCTCTAAATCAAGCAGTATCTGTCAGGATCATGCCAGATAATGTATGTGATAGCATCACAAAATTTTAAAAATTTTGATTTATGCTGAAATTCAGGATGATTGTTAAGAACATTGTTTATGAATTGGTAATAATTGTTGATTATTAATTATTAACAATTGTTAATAAAATTCAGGAACAATAGACTTTGGTCATTTTGTATGCAAAATGATATGATATAAATACTATTTTCAAGTCATGAGTTGGTAGCATTTCTTCTTGGAATCTTTTTGCTAGCTTGTTCTTCCAGAGTAGCTTTTCCACACCTGGAGAAAACATCATAGCAGCAAAGGGTTTCTTCCACCTTCCAGTCAGGACTCTGAAGAAGTATTTACCTTCCCCTGAGAATGAGAATTTCCCATTAGATTTTTTTAAACATTCTAGAGTCCATTTAGCATATCACCTCTTGGTTGTCTTAAATGATACCCCAGTGGCCTCCATAAATTGAGCAGTGTACTCCCTTCTCAACAGTGGTTTCATACCCAATGGCTTTCTTTCAAGCAGCTGGTGTTTGGCATACCTAATGTTTTCCCACTTATGTCTTTGGGAAATGTTACACTGGAGTTTCACCTAACTCCCTATTACACCTAGTAATGGGGTACAGAGGAGGCATGGAGTGATTACATCCATAGAAAGTTCAAAGCCCTCATTTTGCCTAAAGATTTAACCTCTTCCCATGGCTCTAGAAGTCATTATCATCGTCTAAGTAGTAGCTTTGTTGATTTGTATTCCCCCTCCCCTCCTTTCCTTACTCCTGCCTTCCCTTCTACTCCCTGCTTCTCTTAATTAGTGGAAATGAAAACAAACGATGAAATCAGAACTGGTCGCAAAAAGGGAAAAGAAAATCTGGGTGCCCCATAAACTGGATAATCAGCCTCTCGATATTGAAGGTATGAATATGTTATTCTAGAGAATCAACCTAACAGAACCAGTCTATTCTATGACATTACAGACATTCAGGTCATAGGCTTGTTTGTTGGATTCTGAGGTACAGCGGTGGGGTTATCTAGAAAGATGGAACCTCCTCCATGTTTGACTCACCCCAAGTATTAGGAAGAGAGTCAACCAGGTGTAGTGGGAAGTGTATTGGCCTTGGAATCCAAAATCTGGATTCAAAATCTGAATTTGGTATTTACTGACCATATCACAATGGGAAAACTAGCTATCATTGGTAAGTCTTAGTGTACTCCTCTATGAAAGGAAGATAATGATACTTTCATTACCAAACTATCAAGCTTCTTCTAAGAAAAACAGAAATGTTTAATCAAATGGATGACAGTTTTTCTTATACTCAGTTATTCAAATGACTCTGTGATCTAATTGACTTTAATATTCCATCCAATGGTAAAGAAGGCAGCCTATCCATGCCTGCCAAACTTATGTGACTCTTAGCTACCTCCTTCCTAAGATTCACCATTGTGTGTCTACCCAATGTGTTGGACAACTTCCTTACTTTCTCCTGACTTTGAGAGGACACTAGTGGAGTATTAAGCCCCACCTTCACCACATGGAGATATTATCATTTTTCTTTATCATATATTTCACTGATGATAGCATTTATACATTTATTACATACTACAGCATGCTCATACCTACCATGTGCCTCTTTGTTATCCTTTGTGTAATACTCATTTTCAACAGGTTTTATCTCTATCTTTTATTTTCATATCTCCTATGTTTTCCCCTGTAACCCTCTTCCTTCCGGAAAGCCATCCCTCTTAACAAAGAATTTAAAAGAAAAAAATTAAAGGAAGAAGTAGAGGAAAAAAATCAGCAAAACCAATAAACATATCTCTCCCACCAAATCTAATAAATTATGTCTAAAGGCCTCCTTCTGCAAAGGAGTGGAGGGAGGGATTTTATCTCTTCTTTAGAGACATGCTTATTCTTTGTAATTTTTTAACATTGATTTTAATTGTTTTGTGGTGGTTGTCTTTTACATTTTCATTGTTGTAGTTCATTGTGTATATTATTTTTCTTGACTCCACTCATTCAGCTTTACATCAATTAATGTAAATTGTCCCATACTTCTCTGTGTTCGTTATAGTTCTTGTTTTTTACAGCACAGTAATATTCCATTATATTCATCCACCACAATTTGCTTAATTGTACCCCAAATAGGGACTAGCTACTTTGTTTCTAGCTCTTTGCTACCATAAAAAAGTGCTTCTTAATATTTTTTTGTACATGAGACCTTTCCATCAAAATCTCTCTTGGGCATATATCTAGCAATTAAATCTCTGGGTCAAAGATATGGACATGCTATCTGGACATTCCTCTCCCATTTTGAACTTCTGATATTGATTTTTTGAAGTGAAGAATAAGAATTTATGTTTATCTTTGTAGCATATGTGCGCCTCATTGAATAACACTTTAAGTGTAAAGCCCCCACCAATGTATTTCTTTAACCAACTAGTCAGAGGATACATTAGATAAAAGAAATAAGTATTTAATATATGTTGTTATATTAAAATATGATAAGAAATAGAAGATACCTAGTGACAGAAGTATCATTTTCCTAGGAAAAGTTACCTAGTGAGTTATTTATAACCTTTTATATCCCATCCACCCCATATGTAGAACAAATAGACCTGTTGTAAAACCTGGGTATAAAAATACTGTAGAGAGTGAAGAAGAGAGGGTCTTAGGAAGTAGGAGTTGTAGGGCACTCAAAACATCCTAGTTTGTAATTTACCTTAGGGGTTCAAATGGAAACCTCTACTCTTTCTTCAGTTATCCAATTAGTTTAGGTGAAATACTACCTGTTAAATATTAATTTAGCTAAAGACAGGATTGATAGAGAGAGGAAGAGATATGTGTGGACATATCTACCCATGAAAAGTAAACTGGAGACTTGAAATAATATTTGTCAAGAAAATTTTCCTGAAACAAGGATTATTAATTGTTTTGCTTTAACTCGGTTATCCAGATAATGGAGAGCTTCTTTAATTTACTGCATGTTTAGATATTTCAACATGTAAAACATGTATATTATATTTGCATATGTACACATACATAGGACATATACAAAGTGGGTTGATCCAGGATGACTGATGAAGGTTATGAATTATCCCAATTATTGATCAGACTAAAAAATGCATGTCTTATTCTGCATATTGGTTTATCACTTCTCTATCAGGGAGTCAGTAACATGCTGTAGCATTAGTTGTCTGAAATGTTTAAACATTGCATCGATCGGATGTTTTCTTTTCAGTTTTTTCAGTGATGAGGGGAATATGAGTTATAGAAATTGGTTTTTAATAATGAAAAAAATTAAGGAAAGATATGTGGAAGACGAAGGCACAAATAACCAAGGGTCATTTCAAAGGAGAGGTCCTGTAGGAATAATATCAGAAGCAGTAAAACAAGAAATTTGAATGTGATCATGTAATGGAGGTTGACAACAAATGTTAAGAATAAAAAAGTGGTGTTAGTTATAGTGGGACCAAGGTAAGGTCCAAAAGACCATTACATCTACTGCTTGGAGTTTCCTTTGCATCCACATGGGTCTCTGGAGATTAATCACATTTTTTTTCTTCCTACTGGGTGTTTCCATTCATTTCTTCAGAATGTTGTTCCTGAGCATTTCACATCCCTCCTGGGCCAACTTCCCTTGATACATCTTGTTGTTAATGTTAGGTTGTTCTAGTCATGTTTGACTCTTCATGACACTTTTTGGGGTTTTCTTGGCAAAGATACTCGAGTAATTTGTCATTTCCTTCTCCAGTACATTTTACAGATGAGAAAACTGAGGTAAATAGGGTTAAGTGACTTGTCCAGGATCACACAGCAAATACATGTCTGAGGCTGGATTTGAACTGAGGAAGACTCATCTTCCTGACTTCAGATCTGGAGTTTCTACTATGTCATGAAGTGTCTTTTATATTTCTGCTGAACTCTAAAACCAAATCTAGCATATATATGTCAGAGTATATCCAGATTTCCTTTCTTCCAAAGACATTTACAAGGTAGAATGATAGGTTCAAATGTGTAAGATCCGGTTTAGGGATTATACTTGTTTTTATTTTACTGTGGTAAGGATCTTCTGCTGAAGAAATTCCCTCTCCAAATGCTGATTAACAATCATGCCACCAGTTATTGCCTAGTTTACAAAACCAGTATGTAATGAAGGTGGAATTTGAGCTTGGGTCTTTCTGATGTCAAGATCCACTCTCAGTTTCCGGTGTGTTTAAGATCAAGTTTAAGGGGGTTAAATGTAAAGTTCCCTACCTGAGCTAAAAAAAAATCAACTGCATTAAGAGAATTTGAAGTAGGGGCAGAGAGACAATAACTCATATGAAGAGAAAATATCTGGGAATTTAGTGGTTTTCATAATAAAGGAGTCAATATTATATTGTGGAAATTTAAAAAGGTGGGGAGTTTACAATAATAGAAATATAATGTACAGGATAGGTAGTCCGTATTCTGCCTTCATCAAAATATGTCTCAAATATTATGGTGAATTCTGGGTACTACATTTGAGAAAGAGTGCAGACAAACTAGCATGTGTCTGGAGGAGAGTGACTAGTATAGTGTGGAATTGAGCATCATACCATCTGATGACAGACTGAAGGAACTAAAGATACTTAGCCCGGAGGAGAGAAGTTTTGGAAGAACATCACAGCTCTCTTGAAGCATTTGAATAATTTTTTTGTAGAAGGATTAAGTTTGTTCTTCTTGACCACAGAGGGCAAAATTAGGGGCAATGTAGAGAGACAGATGTCATCTCTGTGTAAGCAAAAATTTCCTAATGAGCAGAGCTATCTCAAATTGGCATCAATAGAGGACTTTAGATGAAGATTGGATAACCACTTGTTAGGGAACTTATGCAATAGGATGTCTGTTAGGTACAGATCAAATGCAATTATATTTGATGTTTCTTCTGACTCTGAACTTTTATGGTTCTGGATCCTTCTTTGGCATGTAATTGATATTAAAAGACATAGCTGTTTAATGTTGATTGATAGCTCAGATCAGGGGACACCTCTAATTCCTCCATTTATTTCTTTACCTTATTTCATGTTTTCATCTTGGATGTGTGTGTGTGTGTGTGTGTGTGTGTGTGTGTGTGTGTGTGTGATGGAAACTAGACCACAAGTATACTATTTCAAAGACATATGAGAGGACCTCCTTCCAGCGTCAAAGAATTGAGTATTGTTACTGTCAGTATTTTTATAGTGCTAATAAACCCCCTTATTTTCCATGGAAATGAATGTTCAGGAATAGAGGGTAAATAGTATTACAATCAGTTCAAATTCATGAATGATCTTACTTGGGACTTTCAATTCAGTTGAATTTAAATAAATAAACTAAACATTTACTATGTAGAAAGCTGTGTACTGAAGGTAGAGAGATATAAAGATGAATAAGAAATAAGATCCAGTTCTAAACTTCAAGTAGTTTAGTTTAGTAAAGAAAAAAACACACATAAATAATTGTAATACAAAGTAGATGTAAAAATGAATTTAAAACAGTAAGAAAATTATATTCATGGGAAGGATCAGAAATGACTTCTTGGGGGAAGTGGTATTGATCTTGGTCATGAAATATGAGTAGAATTTCAACAGGTAGTTTGGGGAAGACATTTTGTATATAGAGAACACAATGAATACAGGCATGGAGGTAGAAAAAGTCTCAATATCTTCCAGGGCTACACACAATTTTGTTTGGATAGACATGGGATATGCAAAAGGGAGAATTGTGAGTTAAGGCAAGAAATGTAGTCTGGAACCAAACTTTGTGGGGAACTTTGAATGTTATGCTATGGAATTTGGATTTTATTCAGGAAGCAGTGGGAAGACATTGAAGGGTTTTAAACAATGTATTTCCACAATCAGAGCCATGTGTTAGGAAGACTCATCTGGCATCAGTGTATAAGAAAGATTTAAGTGAGAGAGAGACTGAATATGGGGAAACTTGTTAGGCAATTTGTTGCTGCTATTTTCAAGTGATTTATTTATACGTTTCTCTCTCTCTCTCTCTCTCTCTCTCTCTCTCTCTCTCTCTCTCTCTCTCTCTCTCCCTCTCTCTCTCTCTTTCTCTCTCTCTCTCCTTACCATCACATCCCATTTTTTTCCTCCATCACTGAAATCTCAAACCCTCTTGGATAATTAATGTGTACAGTCAAAAAATATAAATTGTCACATTGGCTGTTTTTGAAAGTGTGTGTGTGTGTATGTGTGTGTGTGTGTGTGTGTGTGTATGAGAGAGAGACAGAGACAGAGACAGAGACAGAGAGAGACAGAGATATTCTGCTCTTATTATCGATCTCCACTTTGCTGAAAGACCAAAGGTATGTTTCACTGTAGTAGGGCCTGTGTTTATTGCACAGCAAACAGGATGCTAGAGGGTTGTTGGTGGGAGCAAAGGGCTTCCATACATTCCTAGGGATGAGGTTGTATTTACACATCTGCTTGGCTGCTGAAGGAAACCATTCTTCATTATTTTCTTCATCCTCATCCTTCCATTCTTCTGTCTCTGCATTGCCCCATCTCTCCCTCCTTGTATCTTACATCCCAGGTAGTTGCTCCAGCAATAGGTAGACTAGACTGTTTCTCTAAAGGGCAAAGAGCTCATTTTGCCAAATTCTCAGTCAGAAATCCAAAATCTTCCAATCCTGTTTTCTTTTGAATTATTGAAGGCATCATGTACATTTTTCTTCTGGTTCTGTTTGCTTTGCCATACTTCAGTTTTTCTATATGTTCCTGAATTGTTTTTTTCTCTGAATTCCTAATAGTCTTAATTTCTTTTGTGTATATGTGTGTATGTATGTCTATTTATATATGTATATATATGCATATGTATGTACGTGTATATATTTTATATAGAGACATATGTATATCTATCTAAACATACATGTACATACATATATATACCACAATATAAGATCAGTGAGCACCAATTTCCCTAAATTTGTAAATATTTTCAAATGTACGGGCTCTGTTCCTCTATTGTTGCTGTGAATGTTTTAGAGTCTATGTGGGATTATAGGGGGATTGGTGAATCAAAGGACATATGCAGATATCGTAGAGCCAACATTTACCAGGTCTTTCCTCCTTCAGTCCCAACATGGATTAGGAAAAGGTAATAAATCCAGGACTTGATTGACTGAGGGGCAGGATAAAGTTCAAGCTGTGCCACCCTTGATGCAGCCTCCTGGTGGCCTCTGGCTATGTTGAAGGGGCATCCTCTTCATCTAGGGGCTCCATGTGGAACTCTGGATCTTTCTGACTTGGTGGATATCTGAAGACACCTGTCTACATGGATATGAGAGCTATATGAGCTAAGGACTACTACAGCCTTGTTTCACATACTTACTATGTTGGGACTAAATAAACCTCCTTTTTTGAACTGTTCAATGAGTTAAACGTGCCTCATCTCATCCCAGGATTACCATTTTGGATATCAGATTATCAGATATATATGCTAAAATGAATTTTTTTCCACAATCAATCATTTTTCTTCTAGTTCTGTATATTCATTTTGTTTGTGCAAAAAAGTTTTCAATTTTATGGTACTTAATCCCTCCCTTGTTAACTGGTTAGTAGTTTTTAAACTATAGTTTTAAATTATTTTCCTTGATGTTTTCTTTATTCATAGCTTTATCAACAATGTGTTGTTATGTCTGCATTCCTTCAATCCTAATAACATGTACCATTTTTGTCTTTTGTTACCTTTGCCAAATCTGACAGAGGCAAGGTAAAGGTGGAGAAGTTTGGTTTTTTAAAAAATTTATATTTCTCTTATTATTAGTCATTTAGAGAACTCTTTTATATTGGTCATAATAGATTACATTTCCTCATTGGAAAATAGGATATTCACATGATCTGACCACATAACATATTTTTATTAATACCCTTGACATTTTGGATATCAGATTATCAGATATATATGCTAAAATGAATTTTTTCCACAATCAATCATTTTTCTTCTAGTTCTGTGCATATTCATTTTGTTTGTTCAAAAAATTTTCAATTTTATGTCATAAAAATAGTCATTTCAACTTCTATGATTACTTCTACCATACATCATTTAAAAATTCTTGCTGGGGGAGCTAGATGGTGCAGTGAATAGACCACCGACCCTGGAGTCAGGAGGACCTGTGTTCAAATTTGACCTCAGACACTTGACACTTGCTAACTATGTGACCTTGGGCAAGTCACTTGACCTGATTGCCTCACTTCCCCCTCCAATAAAAAAAGAATTCTTTCCCTAAGCATAGTTATACAAGGTACATCCTTCCATCCTCCCCTAATTTTATAATAATGGTCTTTTTATTTAGGGCATTTATCCATTTAGACTTCATTGTAACATATGATCAACAATGTTGTTCTAGATCTAATTTCAGCCAACCCAACTACTTTCCAGTTTCCTAGCTATTCTTTATTAGTTGGCTTTTGTAGTAGTACGTATTGAGGTTCAGAAGTAATTCTGAATCAATTTTCCCATGGGAACAATTGTACAAATAATTACTAAATCTCTAGACTAACCCACAGAACGGTATGTAATCCTATACAAAGTAAGTGAATTAAAAAGTGCTCATAGTTTTGGCTAGACTTTAAAAGGATTAGAAAACAATGGGTCATGGAATATAAGACTGATATGGTGAAATGTATTCTGGAATTCAATTTTGAAAATGTCATTCCTAGACTTGGCTTTTCCACTTCCCAGCTAAGGAGGTTTAATAATAATAGCCAATTATTTAACTTCTCTGAGTCTCTGTTTCTTTGTCTGTAAAATAAGAATAATAATCCTCCTGCTACTTACCACACAGGGTTACAACAAGGTAATGATGTGTGTGAAAATGCTTTGTTACTACAAGCTATATGTAATTATATGATGAGGATATTAATGATGTTAACATTGATGGAAGAGTAGAAAGGAAAAATAAGCAAATTTCCTCTTGCTGGAGCAAGGCTAAGCCCACCAATCTTTTTTCTGATGCAGTTGCAGTTCACCTTTGGCATCTTTCTATCTCCCTTTATGAATATCTTACTCTTTTATGATTTTTGATGATTTTAGCTTCCATAAAAGATTCACTACTAGTACTCCAACTTGGAAGAGTTTGGGAGAGTAGGTTTGACCAATTTTCCTGGCCACAAATGTTTTATATTTCAGAATTACTTTCATTTTCCACCACACCCAATTAAAACATGTTCTTTCTATATAGTTCAGCTTAACTAGGGGCTAGGAGAAAATAAGTTACTTAAGGTAATTTATATTAAGGTATGTCCATTAGATGCAATCTTTTTAAAGAAATATCTGCATTTAAAAAAAGTTTTGTCAATCAAAATAAATCTCTTGGTAAAATTTCATGTAACATAATACAAAAAAATTTCTTGTAATAGATATTACAAGAATACAATACAATAAATATAATAAAATACAATAAAAATTCTTGTAAAGATACTTTTGGGTATGGCAAGGAATATAGGTAGTTTTCCTGTCTGAAAATTTGAAGTGAAGATCAAATTCCTCAAACAGTTCTAAATTTCCATTTACCTCTCCTCCCACTATTTCTTAATTCATACTTTCTTTTAGAATTACTAAGGATTTCCAACAGTGACTCTCATGGCAGTATTGGAGAGCCCTAATATTAGATAGTTAGAATTTGTTTTGGTTGTTTATAAGTATAGGTCATTTTTAAGCCAAAAACTCCCTATATTCTCCCAACTCCATATGGAAAAATTCAGGTATATTAAAATGATGTGCTTCATTGGCAGAATGAACCTTAGAGCGCTTGAAATATTTTGGGCACCGCCAAGGTGTGAATAGATCTCTGCATTATCTTCTTTAGTCCTGCAGAAAGGTGACATGTAAGCACCATTATCCAGCAAGGGAGTGCACTATCTGAGTTGTCCAGTAGGTGAGGCTTTCCTTGGATGGAAAGTTCAAAAGTCCCTTCAATTTTTGTACAGTATATACATCAGCTAGTCTCTCAAAAGACTGCATGTTCCTTTATGACCACCAGAGGGCTCTCTTTCCACCATAGCACCACTGCTTTAAGCAGTGAATCTAAGCTTTGTGAATCTGCCCAGAATAGGTCCAGAATTCAGCTGGGGTGTCATATGGGATTGCTAGAGAGAATTATGGAATTTCCTCATCTGGGAGTTCCCTATACTAATGAAATCACAGACCTAACATTCCAGTCACCTCACAGAATCACCCCACTATCCCCAAATCTGTGATCCATCCTTCACAATTCCTGGTGTGGCAATCAGAAATAGTTAACTCAATGGTCAGTGGGTAAAAGAGGAAAGCAACCAATCCTAAATGCCAAAATCCTGATTCAAGCTCCATCCCCTTCATTGTATTGGACACTTCCTGCCCTCCTGCTACTTGGCATGGTCCAGTTTCCTCAAGGCTCGTAAGTTTTGTTTCCTTCTACAAAAACTTTTAAGGCACTTAGGTCCCTACAGAGATGAATTTATGTGGCAAAATTATACTCTACAGAAATGAAATTCCTGCTTCCAGGTCTTTTCTTCATCTTTTGTTCTATGTGGCATCTGAAGAGAGGGCTTGAGCCGAACCTTGGATGTCTATGTATTCCATTTCATGGGAAATTCTCTTGGGAGACAGAGAGGGTCAGGGATTCAATGGAATAATCTAAAATCATATTTTTATTCTGATGATAGACTTTTAATGTATAACATTTGTATTTAAAAGAAAATGTGAGAGGTTTTTTTTTGGTAGGGAAAGGCTGTGGGTGGGGGAGGAGAGAATTCTTTCTTCCCTTAGGAAGTAATCAAGTTTGAAGAATTTCTTAATATTGTAGTATTTTCTTTCTTTGTGATAGTCTTTTTCCACCTTTCAAATATTTCTGTTGCGGCCACTTGACCCTAGATGGATAGAGAGTGTTCATTGATCAGTTATAATTGTCTTTCTCCTTTCTCCTCCTATCTCTTGTCAGTCTTATTTTTGAAATCTTGCTCTCCTCCCCACCTTCTCTCCCCCTTTCTCCTGACAGTTTTTATTAAATTCAGATATCTAGTTTAGTGACATCCTTGTCTGAGCATTTCCTCCATTCAGCTCTATAAAGTGAGGAAAATAGAAATATTATCAACTATTCCTTCCCTGCCCTGTTACTTTCACTGACTTCAGGCAATTGTGGGTTTGCCTTCACCATATAGCTTTATGTTTTGGTACTGGGGTTGCAGGGAGCCAAGAATATCAGCTTTCCTAGAACCCTAGAGGAAAAGAGCATCTGAGGAAATGTAAGCTCATATCTGATACCTTGAAGATGTGTAGTTTGCCAAATACTCAGTCCCTCCTGGACATTGTTTTTTTAAAAAAGACTTCCTTGTAGATTTCAGACCTACACACTCCCATGAATAGAAGAACTTTAGCAGGGAATGAATAGATACTAGAATTGTACTTCAAAGTTGTGTGAATGGAAGTGAACTAGAATAAAAGCAAGCAACTGAAAAACCTCAAAATCACTAGAGTGAGAAGTAAGAAGTTGGGATGTTTAATTATCTTTACTTCTCTGTCCTCCATAAACTAGTTTAATACTTAGTTTGGTTTTGAAGATTGTCAATACAAGGGGTTTTGACTTATTTTCTAGAAAGTTAGTTAGTATCTAGGACCAGCTTCAGTCATCCTGATCTAAATCTTGCCACTGGATGCAGATGGCTCTGGAGGAGACAGTGAGGCTAGTGACTTTGCACAGCCCTGCCTCACTTAAAACCAATTCACTTGCAAGTCATGACATCATCTTTCTGATGTCATTGGATCTCTTTGACTATAAAGGACAAACAACAGAATACTAGCTTACTGCTTACTGGACATTTCAAAATGGATGTCTTATAGGCATCTCAAACTCAACATGTTCAGAACAATTCTATATCCCCCCTCCCTCAAAAAATCCATCCTTCTGAACTTCCCTGTTATTCTCAAGGATAATAGTGACATCCTTCTAATCATCCAGGCTCAAAAACTCAGTATCATCCTCGATTTCTTGCTGTCATTCATCTTACACAGCTAATCAGTTGCCAAATTTTACTGTTTCTACCTTCATAACATTTTCCCTCCTCACTACCCACATAACCACCGTCCTAGTGCAAGCTATTATTACCACTTGCTTCCCTGCACTATTAAATAGTCTCATAATTGGTTTCTCTTCCTCAGTTGTTTGCTCAGTCCACTTCATCCTCCACATAGCTACCAAAGTGATTTTCCTAAAACACAGGTATGATCATATCACCCTCTCCCACTCTAGAAACTCCAGTAGCTCCTTATAAGCACTTAACACCCTGACTTCTTCCTATTTTTCTCATCTTCTTCCTTATATATTACTCTCCTCCATAGAATCTGAAATTTAGACATACTGGCCACTATTTTGCACACACCACACTTTCCCTCTCATCTCTATGCTTTTGCACTAGTTTTTCACTCATGTTTGAAATGCATTTCTTCCTCACTGGTTTCTTGGAAACCTTAGTTTCCTTCAATACTGAACTCAAGTGGCATCTTCTATGAGAAGTCTTTCCTGATATTTCCAATTGTTACACTCATGATTACTGTGTATTTCTTTGTAAAGAGTATGTTTATATTTATTTATGTATGTATCTCCCTATTAGAATGTAAACTGGTTAAGGTCAAGGACTATTTAAAATTGTTATGTCTATTTGACCAGTATTTAGTACAGTGCCTGGCACATAGAAAGTACTTGATAAATTATTATTGATCGGTTGTCTCTCCCATTATTGCATAGGGGCCATTTTCAATTGTCCAGATCTATATCTGACCACTGGACCCAGGTGGCTCTAGAGGGGAAAGTGAAACTGATGACTATGCATAGCCCTCCCTCACTTAAATGCAATTCACTTGCATGTCATGTCATCACCTCCTTGATGTTATGGTCCTCTTCCATAATGAAGACCAAACAACAATAATTGATCGATTGACTAATCAAACACCTAAGTAAAGGGTCCATGGATTGATGATCTCAGTATCTATTTGGCTTCTCCCTCCTGATTATCAATACTCTTTCTAAATTGAGTTGTGGTTGTCACAACAGTGACAGAAATATCTCATAATATAAGATATAACTTACTACCTGAAAACAAATTGTTTTTAATCATGTTTTTGTAGGATAGGCAAAGGAAGAGAGTGATAAACAACCAAAAACCATTAATTAGTTGAGTCTCTGAGCCTTAAAAGAATCTTAGTATAACAGAATTTCTGAACTAAGAGGTTATCTAGTCTAACTTATGCCTAGATAAGAATTCCCTCTACCCCATTTCCAATAAATGATCAACCAACCTTTGTTTGACAAGGAGAATCAAATTCCTCTTAGACAGTCTGTTCCACTTTTGGAAAGTGATAGTGCAGTCTGCTCCTCTGTAACTTCCATCCACTGCTCTCAGTTCTACCTTATGTGGTTAAGAAGTCTAATTTTCCTTCCCATGATGTCTTCTCAATTAATTAAAACCATAATTCTTTTTTTTCAAGATCAAACATCACCACTTCCTTCTGTTGATCCTTATTTAGCCTGATTCTGAGGTCTTTCACCATCTCGGTGAATTAGATGTGTGAGCTGGCAAAAGATGACATGGGCATGTATTCTGGGGCAATAGAACAAAAGGAGAAAAATCACAGAAATGTTACCAAATGGTTTGCAAAGGATATGAAAGAGATTGGCTTGGCCTGAGCAGACATTGTGTTGGTCAGTGAAAGATGAGTCTTAATAAGCATATGAAGGGGCAAAGAATTCGGAATGCAATTAAAATATGGCTTTGGATGCATGTCACAAGAATTTAGTCCACTGTTGATCTAAAGGCAGAGGACATCACCTTAGTGAAACATGGCAAGACACGCCTGACAAAGGGTAGAGTCAAGAGGGAGATAGTTAAGGTTTGTTAGTTTGAGAAAGAATGAGGGAAAATGGATTGACTACTTAATTTGTTTCTCTCTTTACACTGTTCCATAATATGAGAACAAGTACTCTCCCAATGAAATTAACGGAAGGTAAATTTAAAACAAATAAAAGGAAATTCTTCTTCATTTAGCATGTAATCAGCCCATGGACTTCCCTGCCTCAGGAGGTCAGGGAGTCAAATGCTGGAACTGGATGAGAAGAAGGGAGGGGAAGAAAGACCTGGTTAATTTTATGACCAATAAAAACATTTGTAATTATGCACTAAGATAAAGATAATGAAGTCTGAAGCTTCAGGGCATAAAATGATCTCCATAGAGGGCAGGAAGGAATTCCCCCATCATCACCCCTCCCCACCATGTATGGTATTGCAGACTTGGCCAGGTGCATTGTGGGGAGATTTTCCCAAGAGGCAGATGTTATTAACCTAAAGAACTATGCTTGAAAGATCGGTGGCTGGTCTCATCTGGAATACCCTTCGTTTCAGGAAAAAATCAGGTTCATATCTCAGAAAATAGAAATCTATATGATGGTGAATGATTTGCAATTCAGTGATAGATGACACATAATATCTCTGTATAGCCAGTTTCTAAGTTCCTGGGATTATATCTGCATGCATGTTCAACAACAGTTTCAGTATGTCATAAAAACTGACTTAGGACACAAAACAATTCATGCCATGAAGGACTGATGAGATGCCCCTCAAGAGATGATACCTCTACTTGCTAGTCTTATTTCACATGTCTCCAGGGAGGCTCTTAACCTCTGCTTGTGCCTTTAGGTCTGTGGTTGGCAAGATCTCTGCCTGTATCCTCTGAGCTCAGTGGAAACTCAGGATGCCAAGAAGAGAAGAAACCAAAGACATAATGCTGGCCTTGGAGTCACAATGTATTTTAGCTTTGTAATTTACTAACTATATGGCCACTTTCTAGGATATAACTCTAGATACTTTTGTAGCTGTATGGCCACTTTCTACGGTCTCTGATACTTTATAGATAGAGCTGGATATTAGTATTAGATGGACTTCCAGCAATTTGTAATTTTGTGGAGATGGAAGCAGAAAGCTTCATCTAATTCCACCCACCAAGCTTCCTAAGCAGCAGAAGATCTTTTCTCTAAATACATCATTCCGTCTCTCATTGTATGTTCAAAGTGTCTGCTAGTACTTCTCGGAAGTCCAGCTAGACTTCATTGCCTAAAGTTATACTCCAGAATGTTCTCAAATAACATTTCCTACAATGCTTATTGTACTTTGCTATTTTCGGATATATTCTTGTGACCAGAAAAATTGAATACACCTACTTGACATTTAAGGCAAATTATTTACATGGCTCTCTTTCCCTTTTACAGGGCTCTGCTAGAAAATAGATCACTTATTGATCCATGCATATACTTCATTCTAAGTCCCCCTTGTTTGGCTACAATTCTTATACTGAGGAAGTAGATAGCTTAGCAGGAGTTATCATTCTCTTCCCACATCCTTCCCTTACCCTCAGATGTTTCCCAGAATTTCAGTTCCTACTTTATGAACTCATCCAGTTTAAATATTTTCTTTCCACCCTCTGTTTGTCTTTTTCTCCATCACTTGGTGGTTCGGTGGATAGAGCACTGGGCCTGGTCTCAGGAAGACTTGAGTTGAAACCCAGCATTACTAGTTGGGTGACCCTGAGCAAGTTACTTAACTTCTGCTTGCCTCAATTTCCTTAATTGCAAAATGGTGATAACCACATCACCCACCTTTCAGTGTTGTGAGGATTGAATGAGGTAATGTTTTATAAAGTGCTCAGTGTGATAGAAGGTGTTAGTTAAAGTTTATTCCTTTCCCCTTCCCTCTTTTTCTTTCCCTCTCCTTGCTTCCATCCATCCATCCATCAGTGAATCATCCATTTAGCATTTCTTAAGTGCTAACTATAGGCTAGGGGATGTGCTGTGCCTACCCCTGTGCTTACTAATACAAAGAAGAAGCACCAACAGTTTGCCTTCAGGTCTCTTACATTTGAATAGGGTATACAACATATACATAACTCAATCCATATAAGATATACAGTGTAAGATGTAGCAGGGAACAGCACTAGTTGCAAGGGGATGGGTGAAGGTTTCAGCAGAAAGTAGTGCTGAACTGAGTCTTAAAGAAAGCCAAGGTTTCTAAGAGGCCTCAGAGGTTAGGAAACTTGAGACCATTCCAGTCACTGGGGGCATCCAGTTCAAAGACAGGAGGATAGGAGCTAACATAACAGGAGAGAAACCACAGATGGGCCTTACAGGGATGAAGAGGAGCAATGAGTTAAAAGACTAGAAAGCTAGCAAAGGTCTAGGTTATACAGAGCTTTGAATGTCAAATGGAGGAGTTTGTATTTGACCCTATTTGTTAGAAAATGGCAGTTAGGAAAACTGTCATTGTATGAGAGACGTGTAATGCTCACATTCAACAGATGAAGTAGGGTAGGGTTGGAGATCAGCACCCTCAAATCCATTAGCTTCCTGGCAGGATCTCCCCCTGGCTCTATCTTCTCTGCAATATAAGGCCAGGAATAGCATTGTGCTATAATGTTCTCTTGCCTCTCATGTTTGTGTACAAGCATCACCAGTGTGGCCAGGCTCTTTGCTCAACTTGTTCTGTGATACAGAAAAAAAAAAATGATTGTGATCTTTCTGCCAGGCAATGGGAAAATCTGGATGAAGCAGCTTTATTCATTTTCTTGTTCTACTCCCCCATCTTGTTCAAATGCTTTTCAGTATTAATGCTAAATTTAAAAGGCTGTAGTGTGGATTGGGTCCTGGATTTGGAGTTGGAGAGACATGGGTTTGTATCCTTCCTCAGATACTATATTATCCTAGGCTAGTCACTTTAACTCTATCAGCTTCAGTCTCCCTATCTGTAAAATGTGGGTTAAAAGAACCGTAAGTACCAACTGTATTACAGAGTGTTATAAGGATCTGATGAGGCAATTCATGTACAATGCTTTATAAACTTAAAATGCTGGGTAAATAATTACTAATATTATGGGTAGGCCTTGTAAATGAAGAAATCTGTCTTTTTATTTGACATATATTAAGGAATTTTCTTTCTTTTCTTTTTCTTTTTTTTTTTTTTTGCTGATGACTGACTCTGAGGTTTTGACCCCCTAAGTAGACTTTTGGAATGGTTATGATACTAACAGAAATGGGGAAATGAGCATAGGGAAGGTTTGGTGGGAAAGGACAGAACAGAGGAGGAAGAATTCTGTTTTGGAACAAATGTTGAGTTTGGAGTGTGTGTGTGTGTGTGTGTGTGTGTGCGCATGTGTGTGTGTAAACGACTATGGGGAAATCTCCAACAGGCACTTGACGAGATACCACCGTCATTCTGGGCAGAGGTCAGACCTGGGGATGTTGATTTGAGAGATAGCTGCAAAGAGTGATAATTAAAACCATACACAGGAATGGATGAAATAACTGAGAGGGAACATAGAGAAAAGAGACTAGGGCCCAGGACAGAAGAAGGGGCTAGAGGAAGAATATCATCACTTAAGAGGAAGGAAGAAGATATGAAGCCAATAAAGGAGACAAAAGATCACCGGCCCAGTTTAGGGGGCAGTCTTGAATTAAGAGTATCAAGAAGGAGGGGCTGGGTTACTTTAATAAATACTGCAGAGAAATAAAGGAAGATATGGCTTGGCAATAGGATTATTAGTAATCCTAGAAAAAGCACTGTCATTAAAGTAGTGGGCTTGGGAGTTTGGATCAGGAGTGGAGTAAATCATTAAAGAGAAATACTATAAACTTTTTGTCTTTCTTATTTAAACAGTGGGTTCCAAATTTGTCCCATTGCCTAGAGATGTATTAAGAAAGAATCTCGAATAACTGATGACACAGAGAACAAAAAGTATAAGGCTGTTGCCCCTTGTTTGTGTTGTGCAAATTAGCAATTATTTTGCTAGTCCCGGAAAGGATTTAAGAAAATGAAAAGATAGTCACATGTTCCTATATTTAAATATTATGCACTATTCCTGCATCCAAAGGGGAATCATTCTCAATGTCATTGAGTAAGACAATTAATCAGATCATCAATGATCTTTTATTTAATGCTTTTATGTCCTAGGCCCTGGGCTGGGCCCTACGTATATAAAATCAAAAATGAAACAATCACTGCATTTAAGAAACTTATGTTCTAATAATATGAGCTGGGGATAATGTATAACATGGAAATTGGCACTCACTTATTAACCTCACAGTTTAAATTAAACTGGATCTTCACAGACACACACACACATACACACACCCACACACACATGCACTCACACATGAAGCATCAGAATTATATGATCCAATATGAAAATAAAAAGAAATCCTTTTCTTGGTCACTCCAAATATTTTCCAAAATATTCAAAGCATAATTATTCTTTCTTATTTTGCCATTCCTTTCATTTTTCTTTTTAATCTAGAAAAAGAAAATTATGTAAATAACTTCATTGACCTCAGAGCAGTAAGCAAGTAAGTTATAAGCAGTAAGCTTATGTGGGACACTTATAAACCTTGTTGCATCAACATCAATGATGATGCCTAGTATAAAAGTGTCCAGGTGTTGAATATGTGTCTTTGGGAAATTGGAGTATCTGTGAAAGGCATCTTGGAAATAGAAGATTTTGAGAAGGATTTTGAAAATGGCAAGAGAGGGAGTTTGTCAGATAACATTCCACAACAGTGGAAAAGCCTAAGGGGAAAGTCATTTTCTCACAGACCAATTGCTCTTGGAGTAGAGGCTCCCTCAATGTATCATTATGTCTTGTATGTTGTGATCAGTGGAGACAAGTTGAGGTTTTCATTCCATTTGATTATAAATGGGGTTTCACTTAAACCCAGTTCACCACAAGTGGATTCCACTGATTGGGTTTTTGTTGTTTTTCCTTTCCATTTTCTTCTGTAAACTTTTTGGATCTGTGTCCACCCTCCAGTTTCCTCCCAGTTGTTGTTTGTATTCAGTTATTTCAGTCATGTCTGACTCTTCATGACTCTGCCTGGGGTTTTCTTGGCAAAGATACTGGAGTGACTTTCAATTTCCTTCTTCAACTCATTTTACAGATGAAAAACTGAGGCAAGCAAGTTTAAGTGACTTGCCCAGGGTCACAGAGCTAGTAAGCGTCTGGGGCCTAATTTGAACTCCAGAAGATGAGCCTCTCCGCTGTGCCACCGACTTATTTCTCTTCATCTTAGTATTTGCAATTAGTTTTCAACTACTATTTTTGATCCTGAGGCTTTTTTAGCATGGCCTCTTTTCCTCTTCTCTGAGCAGTTTACTTAGACAGAAAGTAGACATAAAGCAGAAGTAGGGGCAAAAAGTAAGAGAGAAGACAAGGTTAATATTACTTTGCACACAGTAGGAACTCAATAAATATTAACAGATTACCTAAATTGTATAGACCTCCTAAAGAAAATAGAACAATTTCACAGAAAGTATATACACATCCCTTTAAAGGAAGTAGTAGAAAATGTTACTGTACACATTTAATATTGGAGGAATTGAGGAAAAGAACAGTTAATTGATCAGGAACATGATAATTGGTAAATCCATCAATCAGTATTTATTAAGTGCCTATTATACGCTAGGCACCATAGTTGGAACTGAAAAATACAAAAGCAAAAACAGAACAGTCCTTGCCTTCCAGGAGCTTACATAATATAGGGAAAAATATGTACACATAGAAGTATATGTAAAATAAAGAGGGTTAGGGACTGGACTTGAGATTTCATTGATATCAGTAACTCTCAAGTGAAGGAACTTAATACAAAGGCAAATCAGGTCCTTTTCTTCAACTGAACTTTTTAAAGAGATGTCTAGTGAAGTGAGAGGTTAAGAGATCTTCTCAGGGTCACAAAGTCGGTGCTTGTGAGAAGTGGGAATTGAGCCTTGACCTTCCTGTCTCTGGGAGAAGCTGTCTGCCCACGATGCAAACTGCCTCTCACAAAATAAATAAAATACAGTTTTGGAAGAGAGTCACAAACATCTTGGCGAAAGGTTGGGGATGGGAAAGGAAATTAGCCAGGGTTTCATGTAGGAAGTAGTGCTTGAGCTGAGCTTTAAAGGAAATTAAGTACACAAAGAGGGTAGTTAGGTGGCACAGTGGATAGTGTAGGGCCTGGAGGCAGGAAGACTTACCTTTCTAAGTTCACTTCTGATCTCAGACACTTACCAGCCATGTGACCCTGGACAAGTTACTTAACTGTTTGCCTCAGTTTTCTTATTTGTAAAATGAGCTGGAGAAGAATATGGCAAAGTACTCCAGGATCTTTGCTAAAAAAAACCCAAATGAGGTCATGGAGAGTTGGTTACGGTGGAAAAACGATTGAACAGCAAGGATAAAAAAGAGACTGAGATGATAAGGGAGCACATTCCAGACAGGGAGGACATCCAGTGCAATGGAACGGAGACAGAAGGTGGAATATCTTTAGAGGAAGAGCAAGTAGCAAGGAAGAGCAGGAAGGCCAGTTTGACTGGAGCAGAGAGTACTGAAGGGGGAGTAATATGTAACAAGGCTGGGAAGGTAGGTTGGAGTCAGGTTGTGAAAGGTTTTAAATGGGAACATTTGTATTATATCTTAGAGATAATAGGGAGCCACAGAAACTTACTGAGTAGGGCAGTGAGATGGTTGATCAGACTCTCCTTGTAAAAATATCACTTTTTTTCTTATATTTTTATTTTTCCCCAATTGCATGTTAAAACAAAGGGAAAAAAACCATGGGAAAGAAAAAAATGACAAAAAAGGGAGAAAATAGTATATTTTGATCTGCTTTCAGACTCCATAGTTCTTTCTCTGGATGGGGATAGCATTTTCCATCATGAATCTTTTGGAATTGTCTTAGATCATTGTCTTGCTGAGAAGAGCTAAATCTATCAAAGTTGGTCATCATACAATGTTGCTGTTATTGTGTACAGTGTTCTCCTATTTCTGCTCACTTCACACAGCATCGGTTCATGTAAATCTTTTCAGATTTTCTGAAATCCACCTGCTCATCATTTCTTATAGAATAATAACATATCATTAAATTCATATACCACAATTTTTTCAGCCAATTGATGGGCATCCCCTCAATTCCCAAGTCTTGACCACCACAAAAAGAGTTGCTATAAATATTTTTGCACATGTAGGTCCTTTTCCTTTTTTTGTGATCTCTTTGGCATACAGACAATGGCACTGCTGGATCAAAGAGTATAATATCCCTTTGGGCAGAGTGAAATTCAAAACTTAAAAAAAAATGTTTTAAATGGCCCCTGCTGCCTGCTTTCTCTGTCCTTCGCACTTCTGATTAGTCTGACCAAATTCCCCTCAACTCTGCTCCAGCCCTGCCTCCTCAGGTTCCATCCTTCCTGCTCCCCTCCTCCATGCTCCATCCATTCAACAAGCTCCTCCCACCACAGGGTTCATGTGACTTAGAATTGGAGTCTTTCTTACTTACTTGGGTGGGTTTTTTATTCACTGTACCATGCTGCCTCTCATATCCATTCACATTAGGATTAGATCATTGCGAAGAAAGTTCTGAATGTTTTCTAGAAGAATGTAATATGTCCTCTTGTTTGCATACTGTTTAATCCAGTTGGCATCCTATAACTGAATCTATACAACCAATGATGAAATTTATGCTGAATAAAATTTAGTCAGAGTTTCCAAGTAGTTAGATCAGGTGATTCAAGTAAAATTGGTTTTCCTAGCTTTTTCCCCAAACCAATAACGACATAAAATCCTAGGAGCTAGGATAGAGCTAGAGCTAGAAAAAGCCACAGAATCATCTAGTCCAATCACCTCATTTTGCAGATGAAGAATTGAGGCCCAGAGAGCTGAAGTGATTTGTCTGGAGTCACACAGGAAAAATATGGAAGAGCCAGGATTTTAACTTAAGTCTTTTGACTCCAAATCCCATACTCCTTTCCATTGTATCAAGCTGCCATTCAGTTGGTCTCTGAGAATATCTAAGATTAAGAAAAAAAATGGCATTTTCCATTTTATTGGAAGCTACTTGATACATGTTTGAAATAAAGAAAATATGATTGGAAACAAACATTCTGAAGCTCTGGGAAACCCAAGAGCTTAAGACAACATTGGGCAAATAGATCTGGTCATTAATTGTTGTTCCCCGGGGGAGCTAGGAAACACAGTGGATAGACTGCCAGACCAGGAGTCAGGAAGACTGATCTTTGTGAACTCAAATCCAGCCTCACACACTTACTACCTGTGTGACTCTGGGCAAGTTCTACCCCCTCTCAGTTTCCTCATTTGTAAAATGAACTAGAGAAGGAAATGGCAAACCACTCCAATACCTTTGCCAAGAAAACTCCAGTTGGGGCCATGAAGAGTCAGACACAACTGAAATGACAATAAATATTGGTCTTCCTTTAAATAATGTCTAGCAGCCTTGCCACCCATGGGTTTCCTGGGAAATGCCCTCTACTCTACCTGAGTTCCCATAAATTGACAGTCCTGGAAAGGAGACGGAGATAAAAATGAGATGAGACCCACATCTTCTATATCCAGTACTGACTTTTATCTCAGATAATTAAAAAAAAAAATTTTACCGAAGAGGAGTGATTTACCTCACCAAGACCTATCTATGAGTCTTGGTTACTGAAGAGTGGGAACATTTCTCTCGGTAGAAAGAAGTGGTAATAATTGTCAAGAATAGATTTCAAGTTTATTTGACTAATTCTTTCACCACTTGTCAAAAGAACATACTTTTGTTTATGGTAACAAAACAAGCTCTTTCCTCTCCCATTTCTCCAGTGAGTAGTATGGGCACTTGTGGTGAACACACATTACTGCTAACTGTTATGATGTTTGCTGTCAAACTCATTTATTTATGCAACTGCTGTGGAAAAGCCCCAGGCCCATAAGCAGGCATGAAAGATTTCAGAGGCATGGTGTGGGGTCATGAAAGGGAAAAAAAAAGAGGAGGGGGGAAGCCTCCACTGGTTATGAGAAAGGAACTGACACAGGAAATGGTCACATATGGCGCAGATTTATTGTGTCCGGGGCTTCCCATTCAAATCTCATTATATCCACAGCTCAGAGCAGGCCATGGCACAACCACATTCATTTTCGTTCTGGCATCCGACAAAATTACCGTTCTAGCTTCAAATCGAGGGCTGGAGAGGTGATAGGTTTATCATTCTAGGGAGAGAGTGAGCCAGGAATTGTATTTGTAAAGAATGCTGTTGGCTGCCCCTGCCTTTAAATTAAGCCATGAGCATCGCTTTGTTTGAAGCTGGCAGACTAGGTTTACTAGCAGGAAAAAAAAGGGGGGATACGGAGGAGGGAGGATGGGGGAAAAAACTTGTGGTTGGTTTTAAATACAGGATATAAAGGGAAAGAGAACTTGAGAGAGGAAATAAGGAAAGTTAAATGGGAAACCCACCATGAATTTTACAGTGTATTTTTTTTAATGAGGTGAAGTAGAGAGATACCCTGTTTTGTCTTTCCCCCTTGCTTATATCTCTTTTAAAAAGTGAATTTTCATACTCTAAATTTATCCCAACCCTCTGTGAGAAACTTTCTGAAGCCATGGAGAGAGCACTGATTTGGAATCAGAGGGACAAAGGGGATAAATGGTACCTCTTGCTGCCTCAGTGACCTTGAGCAAGTAGGGCAAGTAACTTAATTTCTCTAGTCTTCAGTTTCTTCAGCTACAAGATAAGGGAGTTGCATGAGATGACTTTTAAGGTTCCTTATAGGGCCAGGACTTACAATCTTATGATCTGGGTTCAAACCTTGACTCTACTACTTGGTACCTGTTACTGTGGGCATTTATCTAGGCTTTAGTTTTTGTATTTAAAAATGATGGAGGTTGTACTGGATTGAGTCCTTAGGTTCTATCCAGCACTAAGTCTTTTTGTGAGTTTATGATCAGGAGGGTCTGCTCATCAGTTAGAGTATTTGAGTAGAAAATTTCCAGTACAATCTAACACACTCCAACTTAAGAGTCCAACCATAAACATGTCCTTCCTAGGAGATAGGAAGACATGAAACAGTTTCTACTTTAAAGTTTACTTTCTATGGGGAAAAATAACACAAAATTTATTAAGTATCTATCATGTGAGAAAATCTTGTGCGAGGTGCTATAGGTACAGAGAGAAAAAAAAAGACGGGGGAATGACGATTTCTGAACTTCAGGAGTTTATGGTCTAAGCTTATTCAATGTTGAAAGTTCAATAACTCACTATAATTAACTGATATAGTCTGACCTGGTTTCTATGTAACATTTAGAGAATAAAAATAAAGAACTGGGGGAATTTTAATCTAAGTCTGCATCTAATGCTACACTAGAAATCTCTGTGAAATAAACAATTCCAAATGATCTTGAATCAAATTCTATTGTCCCTAACAACTTTGTGTCATGCTGGCTAATGCACTATCTTAGTAGTATGCCATTTTTATTGGAAGCCAGTCAGAGGTGTGCTGGGGAGAGCTCAAACAACCTCACAAGAACTGTTTGTTAGATTTTCAGTGTGAGCACTTATTACTGTTGTTCAGTCATTTCAGCATGTATTACTCTTTGTGACCCATTTGGGGTTTTCTTGCCAAGGATACTAAAGTGATTTGCCATTTCCTTCTGCAGTTCATTTTACAGATAAGGAAACTGAGGCAAACAGGATGAAGTGACTTGTCCAGGGTTACACAGCTGCTAAGTGTTTGAGGCCAGATTTGAACTTAGGAAGGTTCATCTTTCTGATTCGAGACCCACTACTCTATTCACATCAGAAATCAACAAATGTTACAAATCAAAGCTTGATTTATTGTTTTACTGTTTGTTTAGACTTAGGAAGGTGATGGTGAAAATGTTAATAAAGTAGATGAAACTTGTGTCCTGCATACATTCTCATATACCTTCACCCCAGCTACTCGTTAAACATTTACTAACACACCTTGACAATCAATTGTAGGACCTACCTAGCAACTGACTTTTTCTTAGTCAACATTTTCTGTTCTGTGTAGGACTTTCCCAATCAGAATTTAATCTTGTTGAAAACAGTAACTGTTTCTCTTCTGATTTCATTTCTCCAAAGTTTAGCAGAGCTACTGGTACATAGTAGGTGCTTAATAAATGCTTACTGATTGATTTCCTATGCTGTCATCTCTTCTTCCCCACTGCTGATCTTCTATGGAACTGCAAAGCCCAGAAAAGTTTTCAGTCCTTGGGAAGCTCCTGACCAATCTCATAGTTCCTAGGACCTTGATACCCTCCTCATTTTATCAAAATATTTACAACACTGCAATCTCATGGTAATACCATCTAGTAATTTGTAGATTTCAATCTGAAAATTCTATAACTTTAAGTCCCCAGGACATAATGTATTGCCATTTGGAGTTAATAGAGACATTAACAGTACAGCTTAATCCTTTCCAGTATACTGATAAAGAAACTGGGGCCTACAGCAGTTAAGTGGCTTACCCAAGATCTCACACAGTTAGTGCAGAGCCAGAATTCAAAACATACCGTTTTTGTACCTCAGTCATTATGTACTTATACAAGATAATCGTGTCACCAAAGTCCTTGGCATTATCAAACAGCTCACCTCAAAAAGGGATTAATTCTATCAGTATAAATGATATTAAAAAAAATATATTACCACCTTCAGGCAGCTGATGGGGTGCTGTGTCTAGAGTCAGGAAGCCATCTTTGTAAGTCCAAATCTAGCCTCAGACACTTACTTAGTTGTGTGACCCTGGGCAAGTCACTTCACCCTGTTTGCCTCAGTTTCCTCATCTGTAAAATGAACTGGCAAACCAGTCCAATATCTTTGCCAAGAAAACCCCAAATGGGTTCAGGAAGAGTCAGATATGACTGAACAGTAATGTTGTTACCACCTTTTTTTCTGCTGTGCCCTAAGGACCAAGGGACCTTTCCATCTGAGCTGAGACCTTCCATAGGTGTTGTTTCTCCCTGTAGACTATACAGAAGGGACTATATTTCTATTCTGTTGCTCTCCCTAGTGCTTAGCACAGTGCTTTGCCCAAAATAAGTGCTTAATGGATGTTTCATTCTTTCATTCTAATGTCACTTCAAAAACTAAAAATTCCAAAGAACACACTTTCTTATAATGACAGATAACTGACGTTCATTCAAAAGATCATTGATTTATAACTGGAAGGGACCACTTGAGGTTTTCTAGTCCAGTACCCTCCTTCTGTAGATGAAGAAAATGAAGGCATATGGAGAAGCTACTACTTGTCTCAGTACCTACCACACTTCGTAGATGCTTGCTGATTGCCTGTCTTAGAACTTTACAAATGTAGCAAGTTACAAGAGTCAAGGTCTGTACGAAGGTCCCTTGATCTTTCTACTTTCAAAATATATCTTTGTTTCTTTTTAAATGGAGGTTCTTGTTACATTTTAAATAAGAATCGGTGCATTATTAGCACTTGGTAAACCTTAAGAGGCCATCACTAATAGTCTCCAAATTAGAAAGTTGCTTTAAATAACAATTTTAAGTCATATTTAATTTATATTTAGCATCACTGCACTGTGGAACCACCTTACTTTTACTGGTGAAGTTCTCCGATGTGCCATCATTCTCAAATATTAAAATAGTAATTAAAGATGGACAAGCGTCAATATTTTAAAGTAATATTGAGGCTTTCTGCCATCCCATGCTTCCAACAGCACAGGAGTTTATTTTCCTTGAACTTTTATTTTGAGGTTTCAGTTGTTCCCTTTGAAGTTTTAGAAGAACTGCTTAGAGATCTTCAATTTTTACTCCTGATAGCCTGAGGCAACAGGACAACATACCTAAATAGGGTTAAATTCAACCTTTCCTCACTTAATTTTATCGTGTGGTCATTAATTTTTGTTAAATTAGAAATAATGAAGTGTAAATCTGGTTTGACAGAAGAAATTGGGAAAGATTTCCTCTCTCTTCTTGAAAATAGGAGAATAGTTATGTATTTTGTTTTTGTCAAAAATCTCCTATATTTTACTCTACCATGAATTGTGGAATCCATCACAAAATGGCTAAAAAATTACTGAGGGAAATGGTGGTGTTAACCTGAAGGAAAAGAATCATTAATGTTGATGTATTTCATTCAATTTTAAACATATAACTTTTTTTTCTTTTGTGGAAAAGGGGAAGATGGAAGGATTCTATGTGCCTTTGAGTCAAAACATTTATTTTAAAAAATACTTTCTTTTTCTTCCCTTCTGATCCATTTTTCTAAATAAAGGATATGAGTTGCTTTTTTTTAAATTTTTTTTTTTTCTGAGTAAAGACGACCCCTTTGGCGTATTTTCTTTTCAAACGTGAAATGAGGTGGAAAATCCTCATTTCACGACAGGAAGGACAAATATTGACACAAAGTTAATATTTGTCAGAACCCTGGAAGCAACCTGAGTATTTTAAAACACACAGTAATACGCACACACACATACAAACACACACATGCACACATTTATTTTTCAGTTGCTATTTCTAAGATTTCGATTCTTGGCAAAGGAGAACACAGGGTAAGGTATATCGGGGGCTTGTGAGGTTAGAAATATACACAAAGGCAATGCCATGCGCACAGGCTCATAATACAAATACAACCTGTTTAATCTAATTTCCCCCATTTAGAAAAGAGTTTCTGGACTTTATCACTGTTATTGTCCATCCTGAATGCAAATAGCATATGTCAAGTCAATATTCAGTGGTCACTCAGTATTTATTAAGTCCTGTCCACTCTGGCCTTTTTTTGAGAGGGAGGCCCTGAGGGCAACTGGGCTGCTGCCCCCTCACAGACTGTGTCACTTATCTATTCACATTGGTTATGAGAGTCAGCTGTGGCCAGACTTAGCTTTTTTCTTTTTTTCCCCTTCTTCTCTTGGCCCCTCTTACAAGCACCCCTGCCTGGATTTTCATGAGGAAATAATCAGATTAGGCCTTCAGCGGTGAGTTCATATGGAGTTCTTCTTTCTCCAGTGTGCTACTAACTGAATAAACGTGTTTGGTGGTAAATTGTAAATGACATTATGATTACCAAGGCCAGCATGGGTTTCATTTAAAAGTGATCAGAATTGCAGACCACAGAAATTGTGACTGCCAGATAAGGCCATTTGGGGAGGTAGGAAGGGAAAGGACATAAACAAGAGGAAGAAGACCAGCTACAACTGTTCTGGACTCAACCTCTGTCAAAAGAGAAGAAGATGCAAAAAAGGAAGAAACTCTGAAAGGTGACTGAAGAGCTAAAAACTAGTCAGTGGGGTCTCTGGTGGAGATGTTGCCTGAGAGATTGAATTATGATAGGGTGTATATGTTACTCTTTTCTCAGTATCTGTCACCTAGATCCTGCCAAACTAAAGAGGAGTTTCTATGTATTTGATTTGAAGCTAAATAAATTGCTCAGTTTTTTTTTCTTTTCTTTCCAATTAACCTAAGAGGAAAAAGTCAAAGGGAACAAAAGAGGTCTTAGTATCTCTGTTTAGCACTGGCAAACCTATCTGTAGGGTTTTGGAAATCAGAAAGACTGATTTATCAAATGATTAGTATTCTAAGTTATTTATATAAACTTGATCAATCGATATTTATGTTCAGATTATTTAGTGCCATTGAGTTTGCAAATAAAAAATGGTGATGGCTCTACTGTCATATTTCTGTGATGATGTCATGAAATATTAAAAAAAGACAAAAAAGGGAAACCTAACCAGTTGTCACCAAATCTTCATATACGGTTATACTAATGAATAGCCAATAACATTTATAAATGCTTCTTTCACTGAGGATATACTTCTAAAGTACTCATTACAAGATATTCTGTGACTTGATTGCCAATAATGGTTATCAAACCATTGTCCCTCAAAACTCATGTTTTGAAGGATTCGTTTTTTGTTCATCATGTTACCTTTTATTTTATGTCTAGTACCACTCTCAGTTATATCAGATACTATATGAAATACTGCTTAAGTAAACACTCTTCCTATCTAAAGTTTTGAACCCCCACTACTTTATCCTTGCCAAAAAAAGAAAAACACAGGTAAAATACAAATTCAGAGCAAAGGTTATTTAATGAAACAGAATCAAATGCAGATAACAGCCATTTGGGTCAGGTAATAAATATTCTTGGTACCTATAACAAATCGCGGTCACCTCCCATTCCTTGTAGGTTAAATTTCCTAATGAATCTGTTTCTTTCCCAAACATAGTGGGACAGGAACATTTTCAGAACACTCAGGGCATGGAGTTTGAAGATTATAGTCTAAAGTATTCTTCCTTAATCATTCCCCTTTCAAAACCAATGAGAAAATCTATTGAGTGCTGAAAGTGTTGACATTTGATTTCATCTCTTATCACAGAGATATGTTTCAGGGTGTCAAAGACAGGTGTCTTATTTTGTGATTCAGCTATTACCTTTTCTGCATCCATATTGTCCTCTTCACAAGACTGTCTTCACTTTGTTTTAATCTGTTACAATATGGGTACTCTTCATCCAATCAGAATTATATTTGCATGCCATCACCATGTGGTGGGTTCACTTGCAGTCCTGTGGAAAATAATAATTTAAATAATTTCCTCCCCTGAGTAAGGATCCCTTATACAGAAGCATTATAGGAAATGCCCATCTGCAGACATGCCCACTATGTATGTAAGCATTGATAGATGGTTAGAAATATGATTTCTCTACCACTATATAACTTTTAACCATTCAAATTTCACTTGTTCACCAATAAATTTGCCATTAGTGACAGAAAAAGGTGCCCGAACTAGGAAAATGCCAAGTTTTATTGTGGTATGAAGTTTTGTGGAAAAAATGAACATATACCTGGCTCTGGCAGAATTGCTAAAGCAAATATATGTATGGGAATAAGAACAAATTCAATTATAATGTTGGCAGCTACACTGGATTCATGGAAACTAGTTAAATGTCTTGCATACTGGAGACAGATCATCTAAATCAATTCACAAGCTAATACTTAGTCACTCCATGCTTTTAGAACTTCAAAGTCAAATGGTCATTAAATCCAATCTCCTAATTTTATTTTTTATCATGTCATCAGAATATCTCTACTGTTTGTCTGCATATATTTGTTAACAATATATATTACCAGGTAGAATGTGAGCTCCTTGAAGACAGAAACTGTCTTTCAGCTTTCAATACTTAGTATAGGACTTTACACAGAATAGGTACTTAATAAATATTTATTGACTGACTGGTCTTACATATAATGGTTGCTTCAAAAATGTGAGGTAATTTTAAAAAATGTGCCTAATCAGAACAACCTATATTTTTGGAGCGAAATTCAAATTTAAATGAACTGTACAACAAAGATACCTAGATGCTTGGGGTTAAACAGGAAGGAATATTAGATAATATTAGAATCACAGAATTTTGGAGCTGAAAGCAAACTTCGATCTATCAATGTTTATTGAGCACCTTTGTGTACATGGAGCTGTGTTATCCATAGTATAGAATAACAATCACAAGACAATCTCTGATCTTAAAGAGAAACTCCATCATTTCTGAGATAAGGAAATAGATTCTTTGAAAAATAAATGGTTTGACTAGTATTACTCAGCTTATTAGAGGCAGATAATGAAACTCTTCTGACTCCTAGTTACAGTGATTGAATCATATCAAGGACAAAAGATATTTGATCAGTAGTTCATAATAAAATTAATGTCTTGATTTTGAAGATACAAATGCAATATTTAGAAGTGATCCATGCTAAAGAGAAATGCTTAATAATCATTTTTTTCTTTGTGGAAGACTAGATTTGAGTCATCTGAATTCATAATTTTTAACATTACTTTCAAATAATGTGAAATTTTCTCTGAAATTATGAGAATAATCCACATGCACATTGAAGGCAGCCTTGATGAACTTATGCAACTATAAAAGGCAAGCTTTTGCCAACAGCATTCTTTAATATACCATCCTTTTGCAATAACACTGAATGGTGTAATATATACAGGATCACATTGTGCTTATGTTTTGTTTACCATAAACAAGCATACAAGAACAAAATTCCATCTTAAAGTCATTTATCAGCCAAAGTATCTTTCATATATATGTCAAAAATCATACAAGATTCTTTGAATATGCAACAATAGAGATAATTTTGTTTAATAACTCTCTAATCCCTTATATCAAGTATAAAACATAAAGACCCAAGCTTGCCCCAGGTGTTTGCCACTATTATGCAATATATTAAACCCAGAGTCCAAATGGAAGGCAGATTCTTTCTAGATGATGGAGTCGTCCAAATACTCCATTTTGCAGCTGAAGTTATGCTAATTACATTGAGGCCTGCAACACTGAAAAACTTCTTAATGAGATGAAAACTGTTTATTGCCCAGACTTAGGGCATTTAGTTGCCCATACAATCCATAACATATTCCACTAGCACATAAATTTTGTGCTGATAATGCCAATGGACAATGAACTATGACTAAAGAGGAGGAGAAGGGTCATGGGCTAGATTTCCTTGGCAAAAATGCAAAGTTTGCCAAGTGTTTACCTGAATAAAAGGCTCATTAAAGAAATAGTTCTTAAATGGTGCTTTATGTCTGCAAGACATAGAATACTATAGTTTCCAAAGAATTCAAGTTGAGATTCTCCCAAAGGTAATGGAAAGTTGCACAATGAAAGTGTGAACAAATGGAAACACACGACCAATAAAAAAGATGTGGCATGAAGGATGTTAGTATATAGGTATATGTCCATAAAAGGGATGGATTTTCAGAAATCCCATAGCCATAGTGAGGAGAAGGGATAACCAATGTATTACCCTCATGCTCCACTGTTATCCATGTAATAGTGAAATTGACAGTAATTCCCTGAGGACCTTGGCTAGCTCCTTTAAGATGAAAATATGGAAGGACATTGACAAAAATTGTACAATCAGAGAGGGCGCGAATGAATTGTGAACTGCATCGTTAGAGAGAATACCTGCATTGATGAGATTATAGACTCACTGAGGAATTTAAGTCTTTCTAAGCTACCTTTTTTTCTTATCATTTGTTTGTTTTTATTCTCCCCAAACTAGTTTTATGTTGGAGCAACCTTCAATGAATAAATATGCTTTAAAAAAGTCTTCTCTTATCTAGTTTCTTTATGAAACATATTTGTTGCCAGGAGTTCTGATTTTGTGCAACTAGTATGAGCTATCAAAGAGTAGTAACATTATTAAATATTCATACCAAATTCTACAAAAACTCAAATTCATTATGAAAAATTTACTGAACTACAAAAAGACCTAGAATTCAGGGGTGGGAAAACTATGGTCTTGAGGCCATGTGTGGCCCTCTAGGTCCTCAAGTGTGGTCTTTGAATCCAGACTTCACAGAGCAAATCCCCTTCATGAAAGGATTTTTCTTCTGTAAAACTTGGACTCAGTCAAAAGGTCACAACCAAGGATCTAGAGGACCACACGTGGCCTCACAGGTTCCCCATCCTTGACCTATTATGTAACATAATAAGGAAAGGAAGGAAACATTAAAGATTCAGAATTAGATACATTTGAGATTTCATTCAAGTCAAATGGATTTGAATCCTACTTTTCTAAAATGGGAAGAATTATATGAGTCTTCCTTGCCTTGTTTGTAAAATGGGGGAGAATCATACCTTTCATACCTGCCTTATAGTATTGCTATGGAGATAAAATGAATTAACTTATTGGATGTAAAGTACTTTACAAACTCAAAATATTATATAAATGGAAGTTACTACTGGTGCTACTACTATTCTCGCTTGTACTACTTCTGCTCCTATGATTTCTACCTTCATAGAGCCAGTGTGGTGTATTGGACAGTGTTCTGGACTCAGAGTTAAGAAGACCTGCAATCACATACTGCCTCAGTGTTTAAATCCTATCTACAAGCAGTTTAACCCTGGGCAAGGACTTCTTATCTATTTGCCTCAAGCAGCTCCACAGAACTTACTTACTAAGTCATAGATAAAAACTTCAATGTTGGAAGGAATTCCCATAGGAATTCCTCCTCAGTGATTGAATCACTTTTTGTAATATAAATGCTCCCTCCTTTTGTTTCTGAGAGTGGGGTGGGGAGGATATAAATAAAAGTATTTTTCATATTTCTATCATCTACATAGATCTGGAGTTTAAATATTTCATACCCTTTGACTTTAGAATTATCAAAGAAAAAAGGATCCATTTGGTTCAAAAGTATTTATAGCATCTGTGTATGTGTGTGTCTGTGTGGTGATCTAGCACTGTAACCTAAGGGAATCTCTATTAATTGGGAAGTATCTGAATAAATTATGGGACAGGAATGGAATGGAATGCTTATAGTGATATACAATGATATAAAATATAGTTTCAGACAATTCTGTGACAACATTCCTGAAGAGATGCAAAGTGAAGTAAGCAGAATCAGTAGAACAAGTTCTAAAATAGCAACATTAGTAAGACAAATATTGACTACATTTTCAGAGGACTGATGATGAAACATGATGCCTATATAGATATGATAGACTGTAACACCAACGTGATACCCACAATAGCCTCTATGGATATGCATGCATATTTCCAGGGTAAATTTGCAAAATATAAACTCTCTTCTTCAAAGAGGAAACCAAGATATTTATTCAGACACCAGAAACCAGTTTCCCTATGGCAAAAGGAAATCTATGCACATTAACAATGCAGGGAACGTAGCCATCCCCAAGTCTTTTGTTAGTCAGACCTCCCCACAAACAAGCTTCCTTAGGCAAAATCACTCCCTCTCTCATTCACACTAGCTACTGTGCTCTGCTCTGCCTACTCTCTTTCTCAGCTCTACCTCACTCTCAGCCCCACCCGTCCTGATTCACCCATTCACCAAGCTCCTCTCACCATGGGCTCCATGTGATTCAGGCTGTGGGCTGGGCCAGAGCTCAAAGCCTATTAAGGGGCAGGGAAGATCTTCAAATTCTCTTACCATTGCATAGATTCAGGGAAAAATATAATAGGAAATTGTACATATTAATCTCACTTGCTTATTATATTTGTTATATTCTAGGTATATTTAAAGAAGACCAAAAATGCACCTATAGACCATCAATGCAAAGCTGTGTCTGCACACAGATGGACTATATACTTCTGATCGTCGACAATATCATCCTTGCTCCAGGGAGGACAAATCCATCTCCAGTGATTTCAGTGACAAATGGCTTTATGGGAACTTTCAATAGTGTAGCTGCCCACCCCTCCTGCTCTGCTTCTATATCTGTATTGGCTTTCTATTCCATTTTACCAACCAACTCACTCACCAAAATTTGCTTTATGAATTGGGTTCCCCAAGCCATGCGTTTTTATCTCATTGGGAGTGAAAGGTCCTCCAAACTTCTGGCTGTGTTCTACCCTGAGCTTCAGAGCCCTAGGGTTTTCTTCCGTGGACATTTTATCCCACCCACTCCAGTTCCAGCAGACTCTTGGCAAGAGAGTGGAGCTATTGGTACCAACCATTTCAGTTTCACAGATAATCTCTTGTACATCCTTCTGCAAGGGGATGAGCCTGTTGAGGTGCATTCTGCAGTTTCTATCCACGTAGCCTTCACAGTGACATTATCAATCATGCTAGAAGGCTGGGAACCAACCATTCAGCAAGGATTGGCTCATTTTTTACAGATTGGCCAAGACTGTATCAGAATTGTCCATGTAATGCCAGGTGGTGAACGGACTTTAAAGGCCATTGCTGATGGTGGGGCCAAAAGAAAACATCACTGCCCCACTGGGACTCTTTGCACTAGTTGTCATAGAATGGGCCAGCATAGAAGGCTCATGAAGAAGATGGAAACATGGGTCCCACCGCCAACTTATTCAGAAACCAATTCAAAAGTGGTCATCACTGAAATTGGTGATCTCTCAGTTATAGGCAGTGCCAGAGTGGCTCCCTCTTTATCCACCGATGCATTGCAGCATTTGGCTCGCCGAATTATCACTGCTCAACAGACTGGGGAGCTGCAGGAGGCTCTAGATATGCCAATTGAGGCCCTGCTGGTCAGTCAGTCAGCTGGAATAGATACTTCTGGGTAAGTGTGTGCTGAAGTAAAAGCTGCAATCATGAATTTTGGTAGCAAATTCAGTCAGGTCTTATTTGCCTCGTATCACAGATGGGGAAACTGAGGCACAGAGAAGTTAAACTAATTGCCCTGCATCACACAACCAAAATATTACTCTAAAGTCAGAATAAGATTTCAGATAATTACCCAAGTTCTCAATTATGATGAATTAATTTGTGTGTGTATGTACTCTACCCATGGTTAATTATCTACAGGTTACTGATAGTTCTCAAGAAAAATTTGAAAAAATCAATTTTAGGATTTCTTATTTTTAAAAGAAAATTTTTATATAATTTTCAAATAAAGTTCAATATTAAAAGTTTTAAATTTTAAAAGAAAAATTTTAAAAAGAGTATTGTGGCATGCTGGATAGAGAGTCTGCATGGAGTCAGAAATAATCTTATGGAAGTCCCACATATGATAAAAGTTAGCCATGTGATGATGGTCAGATCATAATGTATCAGTGCCCTGGGCAAATTCAGGTCTGTAAATAACCAAAGAGGTATTGATCTATATTGATAGAGGCAGTTTCCACAAAAGAAGTTCCCACATGCCATTGAAATCATTGGTCTGGTTCTTCCCAAACACTAGCCTCACTATTCCACTACAATTATTTTAAAAAGTCAAATCATGATCAACAGCAGAATTAAAGCTGCAAAAATTACATAAAATCTTTAGCACTTAACAAGATAGAATCATCTGAATACTAACAAAAGAACATTTTTATTTTGTGTTCCTGTTCAGATTTTCCTAATTCTATTACTTCCCTTTCTCCCCTTTCTTAAAAAAAAAGTTGCAATTCTTGTATAAACTATTTTTTTTTGTTCTGCTGATTTCCCTTCAGATCAATTTATACAGATTTTGGGATTGTTCTTATCATTTTTCATAACACCATAATATTTCATTATGTGACTATAACATGATTCATTCAAAAGCTTCTCTGATTATTGGTCATATATATTATTTCTCATTTTTAAAAAGGTAGGCCAGTGGATAGAGTGCTGAGTCTAATTTCAGGAAGACTTGAGTTCAAATATTACCAGAGATACTTCCTAACAAATCACTTCTCCCCCTTTTGCCTCAGTTTTTCACTTATAAAATGAGGATAGTTATAGCACACCTACCTCCCAGGATTATTGTGATTACCAAATGGAAAAATCATTGTAAAGCACTTAGCACAGCACCTGGCACACAAAAGTGCTATATCGGCATTAGTTACTATTAGTAGTAGTAGTAGTGTCATTGTCATTATTTTAAAGACTTGCTATAATTTTGTGTAGATAGACCCTTTTCCTTTTTATGATGTATTTATTTGAATTTCTAGATCAAAAACATAATTAGGTTGTGTATTTTACTGAATATTCCTTTTATTATGCCTCAAGGTTTCTGCATTAGTTTGCTCTCCCACCAGGAACATACATGGAGCAAAGTCAGCCCTAGCGTGGACAAACAAGTCAGCATCCTACAGTCGGTACATGGAAACTCCAAGGCTCCGCATCCATATGCACCAAGAGCTGAGGACCCTCAAGAAAGACCCAGAAAAGTTAAAAACAAACAAACAAACTCCAGGGTGGTCAGAAAGACACTATGAGGAATGGTAGCAATCATAGCAACCCTGAAACACTTAGACTGCAACAGCTCAAGCACAAAGGTCCCCAAGGTTCTTAGCATTTGGCCTTGAGGTGCCATTGAAGGCTCTGAAGAACCTGAACTCTGAACCTCAAAGATCAAGGAGGGGCCTAAGCCTGTTAAGTGTATGTTAGTGCAGGAACCCAGGGGACCCAGGGTGAGACCCAACAGGAAAGAACACAAGGGAAAGAGCCTGGCTTGGTATTAAGCCCCAGTTCAGCAACTAAGTCTGAAGAGATTAGTAAATTAAAATAGATGCCAGATATCACACACAGATATAGATTGACATATATGTGAAATATATGTATTTATATATACATGTGTGACTATAAAATATTTACATATGTATATCTATATTGTGATGTATATGTGTACATATATCCAAAAAAAGGAGCAATTAAGTCTATAAAACCTGCCAGCAAAAACTCAAGGGAAAAGATGAATTTTCCATAAGGATTACATGACTTCCTGAAAGAAATGAAGCAAGAAGTTAAAAAAAAGCTCTGGGTAGAAGGAGAATAAATTACTTAGAACATAAAGTGGTATTACCCAAGTAATATGTAGTCCCTAAAACTAGAAGAGAGCTAAGAGATAGTTACATCCATATACGTGTATGCACACACACAAAATCAAAAGATTGGAAAAAAATAGAAAATATCTAACATCAGAAATAAATGAAAAAAAAATCAGAAACAAATGACCTGGTAAAAGGGTCAAAGACAGATAATTTAAAAATCACAGGACTCCCTGAAAACCTTTTTGAATACAAAAAGGGTAATACTACCAGGAAGGGTGTAACATCCAACATATCAACTTTTCTAATCCTGAAAGGGTGATTAAGTTTCAGGAGGGGAGCAGGACAGGGGGAGAAAAATCTAAGAACTCCAATGTAGGAGGTTGCCATATGTAGGTAGGCACATATGTGAATATGTGATATATGCACATATATTTATACCAAATGTTTATAATTACTATACAAATGTGTGTGTGTATACACACACACACACACACACACACACACACATACACACATATATATATATGTTATCACAAAGTAATAATTTATAAGAAGTTTCCATCGGTTTGTGGTTGTTTGGTGGTATTGTCATTTTCAGTTGCGTCTAACCCTTTGTAACCCCATTTGGGGTTTTCTTGGCAAAGATACTGGAGTGGTTTGCCATTTCCTTCTCCAACTTATTTTACAGATGAGGAAACTGAGGTAAACAGGGTTAAGTGACTTGCCCAGGGTATCATAGCTATTATGTCTAATGCTAGATTTGAACTCAAGAGGATGAGTCTTTCTGACTCCAGGTCTGGCACTCTATCCACTCTACCACCTAGCTGCCCTTTTAAAGAAATAAAAGGGCAAAAAAAGAGGATGTTTCAAAAACAGACAATCATATTTTGTTATTTCCTAAGGGCTTAGGCTCATTTTGCAAATAAGCAAAATCTTATAAAATATCTTTCAAACCTTTATAGTCCCAAAAAGTAAACTTTATCAATCACTATGGACTCTTAAAATTTGTCTTCATTCTTTCCAAAGATGACATGCACAAATAGAAAAATTGACATTCATTTATACTATAACATACAGATTTGCAATACCCTGGTTATCCTTCCAGTTATTTATTTTGTACTGCAAAGTATACTTGTTTTCATGTTTTTTATTGGCTCTGGAAAAGTATAGTAAAGGCTCAACGAAGAATATTTTTTAAACATGAATTTTTCAACACTGCTGTTGTACAAATGTATATTAGTACATATCCTATTGGTAATTAGGAACTTTCCCTCATTTTAAAGTAAATACAGCTTTTAGGTACAAACTTTTCAAAGTTCAAGTTTGAAAAGCTGTGAGATAGCTACTCTACTTCAAAATTTATGGACAATAATCTATTAATGACTTTCTCAGAAACCCAGCATGGATAAAGCTTTTTTTATTTTTTTATTTTTTTATGGTCAGTTTCAGTCTTAAAGGAAATCTGAAACAGCAATAGATAGAATGCATTTCACAACCCCCTAACAGAATACTGTAACTTGACTTTAACAATGTGATGTCATTTTGGCTGTCCTTAAGAATGAAGGACAGCAACCAACTTGGATTGAAAACACCTCCTCTGATATGGGTGCTCTCATTCAATCTATGTTCTATCAGTTTTACATCCCCCATCTTTTTATGTGCTAATCAAATGACTAAGACCTTATTACAAATGTTGTTTGATTTCTTTTATATATACATGGAGGCAGTCAGGTGGCTCAGTGGGTAGAGCATTAGACCCAGAATCGGAAGACCTGAGTTCATATCCTGCCTCAGACACTTACTAGCTACGTGACCTAGAACAAGTCACTTAATCTCTGTGTTAATCCACTGGAGGAGATAGGAAACCTCTCTGGTTTCTTTGGCAAGAAAACTCTATTGACATTATGGTTCATGGGTTCACAAAGAGTCTGACACAACTGAATAACAACTATGAAGCTGAGATTCAGTTTCACATGTGGACCTTTTTTGTGTTCTACTGTGAATATGGAAATGCTTTTTGGGAAATGTTTAAGCTCAGAATTATATCTATGTAATAGATACAATTATGTATGTATCTATGTGTATCTATCTAAACATCTATTTATGTCTATCTATATAAAAATTTCAAATCCAGAAAAAGACCTGAGTAAGATATCAGATAAATAGGAAGAAAACCAAGAAAGAGTACCTTCATAAAAACCAACGAATAGTATCCAGAAAGGAGAAGTTGCTGACTATGACACATGCCACAGAGAGGTCAAGAAGAAGGAAGATTAAGACAGCCATTAGATTTGGGAATTATGAAGTCATTAGAAAATTTGGAGAGTATAATTTCAATATATTAAACAAACAATAAAATCAAAACATTAACAGAAAAAAGATGGTGGTGGGAAGGGAGAACAGGATAGGTCTCATGGAGAATGTAAGCTCCATGAGACTGTCCCACTTTTGTCTTTGTATTGCCAGGACCTAGCACCATACTTAATGCACAGAAGGTTCTTAGTAAGTGTTCACTGACTTGAATTGTTGATTAATTGAAAGGGCACTTGAGCTGAATAAAAGAATGAATGAATAAGAGGGGCTCCTCTCTAGTTCTAGCTTACAAAGTTCCTCATGTTCCTAATTGGAAGAAGGCGATATTCAAGAGGGGAAAATCTGCCTCAGCCTGAACATCATGTTATGCTGTCTATCTGTCTATCTATCTATCTATCTATCCACATATGTATGTATATATGTGTGTTTGTAGAAATATATGCATATATATGTAAATATAAAACTTTCATAAAGTTATTCATATTCTCTCACCTAGGTAGAAAGATAGATAGATTTATCTTTATCTATCTATCTGGGTTAGAAAAAATAAATAGTTTTATGAAAGTCATCACCATTACTGAAGAAATAAATAAACCAAATAGCTTTCAACATTAGGTTCATTGTATCTTTGTTGATTAAAAAAAAACAAAATTAAATAATAACATTTAGTTTCTGGGATATTTTACTACATGCATTTTGGAATATTGAGCAGTCAGTTCAATTAGGCTCAATCTTTTTTCTCATCTCAGTGGTGTTGCTGTTAATAAATAATCAATTAATATTTAATGGGCAGTAATTACTTTTATGTTAACATCTCTAATGGATCCAAGATTCAATACAATTAAAACCAGGAGAGAAATCCCTGGTACTTATGTTCAAGATTACACATTAGTTAAATACTCTGCCACATTAGACACTACTTATCTAAAGGGAGAAAGGGATGACCAAACAGAATTTCAGTTTCCCTAACTACAAAATTGAGGTAATTGAGTGTCCTGCCTATCATGCATTAATTGATAAATATAATTTTATCACTTAAATGACTATAAAACTCAAGGCATTGTGATAGGTACTGGGTTAGAAAGCTGAAAAATGATAATCCTTGCCCTTAGAAAGCTTATTACTTGTAGGTTTATGCCATACACACAAATGAAAGTAGTGCCAGGAGTATTTTTTAACATCAAGAAAATTTGCAAACTTCAAAATTGATAGTGGTTGAATTCATAATGTATGTTTTATTGTATCTCTATAAAATTCAAGTATAAACATGGTACATATATGCATTCTTTCCCCCTATACCTTGCAATAAATCAACCCATTCTTACCCTGGGGTTGGCTACTCACAGTATGAGAGCCACTGGACTAGAACAGAGATGTATAATAAAAAATAACAATAATCCTAATATAGTGCTTTAAGATTTGCAAAGTGTTTTTCATATATTATATCATTTAATTGTCATACCATTCTTATGGGGTAGGTCCTTTTATTGATCTTTTGTACATATAGAGAAACTGAAGGTGAGAAAGGTTAAGTGACTAACCAAGTTCACACAGTTAATAAATGTCTGAGGGGAACAGTGTGAAAAAAGTCTAGAAAGATAAGTTAGAACCAAATTGTGAAGGGTCTTAAGATAAAATTGAGAAGTTTATATTTTATCTCAGGTTTATGGGTCTGTGGAAGAAAATTAAATAATTGGAGGGGGGAAGACTATGATTGACCTGATGACCCAGAAGAATAATGAAAATCAAAGTTAAAATAAGCTTTATGTGTGTGTGTGTGTGTGTGTGTGTGTGTGTGTGTGTGTGAGAGAGAGAGAGAGAGAGAGAGAGAGAGAGAGAGAGAGGGAGAGATAGAGGGAGAGAGATAAAGATAGAGATACAGAGACTGAGAAAGAGAAACATATAGAGACACAGAGAGAAAAGAAAGAAAGAAAGAAAGAAAGAAAGAAAGAAAGAAAGAAAGAAAGAAAGAAAGATGGAGGGAGGCAAGGAGGGAAAGGAAGGAATGAAGGAAGGAAAGAAGGAAGGAAGGAAAAAGGAAGGAAGGAATTGCTAGACAGAGATAGGCAACTGGAAATGGATAAACAGAGACTGATATAGAGATATACATTAGGGAGTAATGGATAAAGGCCAAACCTCAAATCCAGGAAACTCTGGATTCAGTTCATACTTTCTGAAATGGAATGGCTATATTACTATGGACAAGTAACTTAAACATTGAGTCAACTGTCTAAGTTTAGATCTTCATGGGAGAAGCAAGCTTCCAGTGAGTTCCCTATAGCAATAAAATCATAGGATTTCAGATACACACACGTACCTATATGCTTAGATGTATGTGTGTGTATATATACATATATATATATATATATATAATCTCCATACACACATATACACACATATGTATATACACACACATGTATGTGTATATAGGTATGTATAACATACATATACATGTATACACTCATACATCAAGAGTAATGGACTTGGAATTAGGAAGAAATGCTCAAATGTGCTTCAGGAACTTACTGTCTGACACTAGTAAACTTCTCTCAGCCTCATTTTCATCATATATAAATTGGGAGTAATAACATGAGGCAGTAGGTGGTGAAGGGGATACAATATCAGGCCTGGAGTCAGGAAGACTCATCTTCCTGAGTTCGAATCTGATCTCAGACACTTACCAGCTGTGTGACCCTGGACAGGTCATTTAACTCCGTTTGCCTCAGTTTCTTCATTTGTAAAATGAGAAAGAAATGGCAAACCACTCTTTGCCAATCTTTTCCAGGAAAACCCCAAATGGGGTCACAAAGACTTAGACAGGACTTCAAATGACTGAACAACAATATTACCTACTTCCCTAGGATGTTATGAGGATCACAAAACATGATGTCTGTAAAGTACTTTGCAAATTATAAAACACTACAAGTCAGATATTAGTTAATGCAATGCAAATTTTATATGAATATGTATGTGTAGGAATATACAGGTGCACACATACACAAAAAAGGTAGCTTCAAAATTATCTATAGTCCAAGTCATAAAATTTGGATAGATACAGGTTTCATTCAGCCTCATTTCTTTTTCATCTAGCCCAAGGTCATGGAGATCCTGTATCTATAGATTATGTTCATGTGGATAGGTAGTAAAAAGAAAATTATACCTTCATTATCAAACATTATTGTTTGCTTTCTTCCCCTGTTCCCAGTAAGACATCATTCCAGAAGGGGTAGTTTGGGGAATATTAAAAGTTATTATAGATATTCTGAATACAACTGAAGAACATTTTTTTAAAAGTTAAAATGCTATAATAAACATTTATTAAGACCCTTCTATGTGCCAAGTACTGTGCTAAGTAAACTCTAAGAATACAAATAAGAAAATGAAAGATAGTTCCTTCCCTCAAGAACTTTACTAAAGTGTTAAGATATAAAAAGAAGCTACAAAGAGATGGGAGGGAGTGGTACTGTGGGCATGACAAAATGGGATCCAAAGAATGCAGGGAAAGATGCTAGTGGGGGAATGAAATGTTGACTGGGTTTCAGAACCCTCTTTAAATGGAGGCTTTAGGAGGATTTTTTTTCTCTTCCCTACAGTCCTCCAGTCACAGAGGAGATGATAACATGACTTGCAGTTGCCTTTGATTTGAGTGAGGGAGAGCTGAGCAAAATCACCAGGCTCACTCTGTGCTCCAGAGCCATCTGGCTCCAGTGGTCAAAGACAGTAACTGTGGGTACTGTTGTAGTGTGAATATCAAAGTTGATGAAATATTCCTGATGAGTTTCTTGGCTATAAGTTTTTTTGAGGGGCAGGGCAGGAGGGAGTCAAATTCAAGGAGTACAGAAATCTAAAAGAGACAAGAAGAAGCTAACAGATAGAAATAGCCAGGAGAGCAGAGATAGCACAAATATACAGCACATTATTTTATCAACAGGTTATGGCTTCTATATCATCACTTATGTTTATTACCTACCATCTGTCATAGCCATTTTGAATCTCTCTTGACTTTGACATTTGTGATGTAATAAGAAACTAACTTCTATAAATCATATCATCTATTTTCTGTGGGGATTTTGGAATATTTTCTCTGTCTTGTTTCTTTCCATGTGTCTAAAATCTAGATGGTGGATCTAGACACATGACATAAGTATTCTCAGGCAGAATGCCTATTTCCTGATCCACTATGTGTGCCTGAGCAAGCCCACCCCGAAGAACAAAGCACCTGTCAAAAGCTTTCCAATGGGTCTAATTATTATATGATATGGCAAACAGCCTTGTAGTTTTGTCCAGACCCTTTGGCCAACTTTAACCATTGGGAGTTGAGAGTTACCACTAAAACTGATGAGTTAAAGGGTTAGCCTCAGGCTTCCAACAGAGAAAAGTGAGGCAAGATGACTGGCTTATTTATACTATGGGCCAGGCTCTGCTTGAGACATTTGACTCTCCTTAGTATCAATGAGATTTTAGGTATTTCAACTGACAGATACTTGATTTTCAGAGTCAATGCTACTTTGTTCGGATGATGACAAAACATTATAGTTTCCTTCTTACTTGCTAATGAAAGTCTGAAGTGCAAGGAAATGAAAAATGTTTGCATCTAAAGCACTGGTTCTCAAAGCAGCACCCCTGGGGATCCCTGAGATACTTTTCATGGGGTTACTGAGGTCAAAATATTTTTTATAATAATTATTATGATTTTATTGACCTATTAATAATATTCCACCTTTTTCCAGCTACTTAGTGTGAGACCAGATCTTTTTCACGTGCTTTAACTAAAACAACATATTGCAATAGATAAGCAAGAGATAGGAAATTTGCAAACATGTAAAACAATGTCACTTCTAATTTTTTTGTTTAGGAAAATATGGCTATTTTTTCATTAAAATGCACATTTTATGTTAACGTGTAATAAAACCATTATTATTTTAAATGAATTATAAATATATTGACATTAATCAGTTTTAATTTCTAATATAGTAAGTGATTTAAAATAGCCCTTACAAACAAAGCTCTTTGGATTCCTCAATAATATTTAAAAGTTTAAAGGGATTCCAATTTGGAAAAGTTTTGAGAACTATTGGTCTCAAGAATACCCAAGCTGTGAGAAATCTGATTGGTGAGATATGTAGCATTTCATATTTTTAGAAAGTTTTATAATTTCAACTCATCCCTCCTGTGTATCAACGTGAATATGTGGCATCATAAACCCAAATGCTTCCATTTGGGCATATATTCTCCCTTTCCTGACATCCTTAAAGAACTAGTCTTTCCACATGAAACAGAATTTCTACATAAGCAAAACTTACTTCTTTTAAAGGCAAAACTATTTTTCCAAATTGTAACCATTTTGATGAAAATCTTTATAAAATTTTCTTGCTTTTAAGAGTATGCTAAGCATCATTTAAGCTTTACTTCATCCCTTCTAGTTGCCAATGCCCACCTACTTTATTATGCATTTATTTCATCTGTGCTTACACACACTTATTTTATGAATTTATTTTCTTTCCCAATATATACATATATATATATATATATACATGTATGTAGATGTGTATATATAAGCTCCTTGAAGCCAGATACCATTTCAATTTTGCAGTTCTATTCCCAGCACTTACCACAATGCTTGACACATAGGAGATGATTAATAAATATTTGTCAATGATTTTTTTGCATGTCTTTTCAGAATCTTAAATAGATTGATGAGTTCTTTGTATCTTCAGATCATTCCTCTTTTTCCCTGTGGAATCATTTTTCTTTATGTCTTCAGAACTGCATTCTCAAGAGTTTCCTGTCCCTCTGTCCCTTATTTTCCCAAAAGAATTTGAGTTCATGTTATCCTACCTCTTTTCAACCCATTGAAATCTGCTTTTCCTAATCTATGGCGCAAGTCAGACTATGCCTGGTTTCCCTTTCCTTTGTCACAGATCATCAGTGGCAGTGAGCTTTTCTCCTCTTAATATTTATTATTTTTGTCCCAATAAACAGTTCTTTCCTCTTCGTGAGGGAATTTATTTTCTTTTGTTGGTAGCTACCTTTCTAAAGAGTTCACACTAACCATCCACACAGAGGAAACCAAGTGGATAAAGAAAGTCTATTTCCTCAGCTAGGTGGTACAGCTAGGTGATAGAGAACTGGACTTGAAATCAGGAAGACTCATCTTCATGAATTCAAATCTGAACGCAGACCCTTATTAGCTTACCTTAGTTCCTCACCTGTAAAATGAGCTGGAAAAAGAAATAACAAACCCCTCCAGTGTCTTTGCCAAGAAAACCTCAAATGGGGTCACAGAGTCAGACAACTAAAAATGACACAACATAACATTGTCCCAACTATAACATGCAATTGAATGTGTAGCCCATAGAGGGCATTCATTGTCACATATATCTTTGATGGACATTTCAACAAAATGATGAACTGATACCAATATTGAATGGAAGGAATGTGGAAAGAGAGTCCTTCTGGAGACTTCTTTTAATGGTCTCAAGCTACTGCCTACCACAAAGATGCAACCTTTAAAACAAACAAACAAAAATTTTCTACTACTGATATGGTATGGCTACAAGTCACAAAATTCTAAAATTTTCAGAAAAAAATGAATTGTTATGCCTCAAAGGATAATGGAGACTTGATAGTGATAAGTCAAGTGGAAACACATAAATTCTGCAGAAGAATTCTGTACAAAGAAATAGATAATTAGAAAAATAACATGAGCCAAACACATAGGAAAAGTGAGGGATAAATAACGGATTCTTGATAGAACTAATGTTGACTTGAGATCACTTGACTTCTAGTCAAGGGTCCTTTCCATTGCATTACAGACAAGGAAAAGGGGATGCTTAATTCTGTTAGGTACTTCAATTAATCCATTATCTCATTGGTTTGAGTACTCTCTCTGAGGCTGCAGACTGATACCCACCTCTACCTTCTCATCTTATACAACTTGTGTTTATTACCTCCCACAAATCCTGTCTGGGTAGTTCACCCAATCTGATGAAGGCCTTCCACTAGAGCAGGTACTTTAACAGTATATAGGTACCAGAGCAATCTTCAGTCCATGGATCTATCATCTTTTGCTTTCTTTACTTGACAAGCTCACCTGCTTTTCCAATCATATATCTCAGATAATAGCTTTTATCACTCAGGATCATAGATTGGGAGCTGGGAAGGATGACAGGGATCCTTTTATTTACAGATGAGGAAACTGAGATCCAGAAAGGTTAAGAATCTTATTCATGGTCACATGAGTAGTAAACCTTAGAAGTGGAATTTGAACTGAAGTAATCAGAGCTAGCGCTCCTTCTTCTGTCCCATAAAGCCTCCTGCTGGTGATATTCTGAAGCCTACTTGCTCCCACTATATGTCTCTTTATTGACTTTTGGATCTTTCACAGTTTCAATTGTTTGACTTCTATATGTGATAATATGGAGTGAAACATATATACATACATACACACATGCATACATATGTATATATAATGTATATATACGTGCACACTATATATATGTGTGTGTGTGTATGTATGTATAGGTGACTCCTATATAGAGTCACTAAAAGTATATAGCGTTAAAAGGATGAGGTTTGGCTTGAGGAAACAGCTTGAGATCACTGGAATTGGTGGACCTTTTTCAGAGAACCAAAACTTCAGAATCTTTTTGGAATTAAATTTTCTTCTATGCTTATTATCCATAAGTTAGTTTGCCTTTTTGTAACCTTTTACAAAATAATAGAGATAGAAAAACCACAGAAGCCTTTGGAACTCTTCATCAAAGCCTATATATATTTTAAGGTTATCTACCTTAGTAGAGAGAGAGATGGCATTATCACCAATCCTTTTCCTCATGCTTAAAAAAAAAAGGCAGCTGCCATAGGTAGGATACTTTTGTTTGTTGGTCCTGGAAGAGGAGTGTAGGTTCTCTAGGATACATTCCTGCTGTACTCCCTCCCTTCAGTTAAAAATCCTAAATCTGGCAGGCCAAGAAAGCAAGAGATAAAGGGGGCATGAAAACTCCATGAACTGTGGATTTTCCAGCTCTTGTTGCTTCTTATCTTTATCCTCTGCTTAAGGCAATATAGGAAAAAAAATTCTTTCACACTGCTCACTAGTTATTGGAAGATGTCAGATGAGGGGTTAAATTTGGGGGGGTGGGCTTTTTCTCCCCCCCTTTTTTTAAGTTTGGCTGTGGGTCCTTCTGCCTGCAGGCCAAAGTTACATTAGCAGTTGGAAATTGGATAACGACAGCACAATGACAAATCCAGGTTGCTTGCAATAAGGTGCTAATCCCTTTGCTTTAATATCGGAGCAGCGTGTAATGATGTTTGGACATCACTCCAGTTTACTGACGACCCCACTGGGGCCGGCAATAGAACCTTACAACTGTCTAACAAGGTGTCAGGTGACTCCCGTCGTCACAGCAACGGACACTGGAATCTAATCTTCCCTCCATCCCTTCCAGCACCCAATAACGCCTAGATTATATAAGTGGCCCATCATTGCTTGGTAACTCGAATCAATTAACGTTAATTCGCACAATGCTATGATGTATTGTGATCACTTTCATTTCAGGGAAGGGGGAGAAATTGCTATAAGTCACCTAAAATGAGGTTGTCTGTGGTGCTGGGGTATTAATTGGGTGTCCATATTAAATGGAAAAGGAGCACCATAGTGAAGGGAAAGTGGATGAGTGACTCTCTTGGCTGCTATTGACCTATCAGAAGAAGACAGTGCCCTTTTCCTTGGCTTTTATCTATTACAGTTTTCCCTATTGCGTGTCAAGTTGATGTATTATAAAAAATTCATTTGGTGACCTTTCACCCCCTTAGCAGATTAAACAATTTCACTTGGATGGCATCATTAACAGGACCCTGCATTTAATGATGATTTCTCTAAAAGGCCACGGAGATTCGATTTTAAGCTAACAGATTTATTGCACTATTATAACATATCGTAAAAAACTGTACCACCTACAGTCTGGTTTTAGGATAGAAACTGCTTAAGAGTTTATGTGGAGCTTAAAGTGGTATTACCTTGGGATATGCTGTAGCAGCAAGTCTCTGACCTCCAGTGAGATGCTGTTTACATTTAATAAGAGATGTTTGCTCACAATAAACTTAAAAGTATGTCAGGAAAGGGGTTTCTAGCTAGTGCTCAGACATTTTTTTCCCAGCTACTAGGTCTCTTGGTATCACTGATGATATGTCAGACCCTGTGATGGGAGTCTGTCAGCTTTTTCTACCTGAATGGTTCCCTCTTACTTGCAGCTCTTTGGGGAAAGTATGCGAGGATTAGGTTAGGGGCAGAATTTGAACTGAAAATGAATTTAGAATCTCCCAGAAGCCTGGGACTCATAGGAGAGAAAGTACAGTCATGAGTAGAGATTGAGGAAACCAGGAGCAATGGTGATTATGGATTAAATTTTAACCTGGTTCATATTCGTTAATTAAAACAGAAAATTGGCTCACCTACTTACCCTAAATATACTAATGGACAGCAATTAGGACCAGTGCATATAGTAGTATAATATGTCTGTAGGATTACCAGCCTGTATATAAAAATCAATAGGTAGCATTTGTAATCTCTTCTACTAGATAGATCTTCAGTCCAAGTGTCACAAACATAGTACATTCTAACCTGGGCTTCTTCCCTCCCCTGGGCTCCCTTTCCTCTCCAATTTGCCTTTGGGGAAGGGAGAAAATTGACAGAAGCAAGACCTCCTGTTCTGAGATTTGGTTGTGGATATGCTACTTACCTTACTACATCCACTTATCTTTTAAGAAACTCAAATTTCTTCCCTCCTTGTCTCAGAGTTGTGGAGAAATGAAAAGTCCCTTTTCCACGCAAAATATTGAGGTTCCCTAGTATAAAGTAAGTGAACGATCATACCATTCACATCATTTCTTCTGGTTTATTTGTGTTTGGTAACAGTGTTCATTTGTGAGTTCACAGCCTTATGAAAGCTATTACCTTTATGCCCAGCCTTTTTTGAGGTTTAATATGAAAGGGGCAACTTTAGAGATTAGAAATTCCTGAGTCATTAATTTTTTCATGCATATAGTTACTCATTAATTCAATGAAAATTGTTAAGTTTCTATATTATATGCAACATTTTGCTAAATACTAGAGATGATACAAAAGGAGTTAGAGATGATCCTTACCCTCATGGATTTTTTCACCAAATATTAGTAATATTGAAAATATGAAAATATTAATAACAATTCACATTTCTTTGGTGCTATAAGATTTACTAAGTGTTCTCTTCCCATTTTATCATTCCATTTTGCCAGTGGTTAACAAACTTAAGCTAGTTTCTCCCCAATGTATGAGTCATTTTCTAGTAATAGGTAAATCAGTTCATTCATTAATTTCTTCATTAACCAACAAAGATCTACTGAATGTCCCTTACATGCAAAGCACTATACTGGTGCTAGGATGTGATTAAGTGTGGAGGTGTATGCTTACTTGACTCTGGGTCTTTGTTCTTGTCCGTTGGGAATACCTGTAGTTCATTTCTTTCCCACTATTACCTATTGAAAATTTGCTTTTAGGATTCAACATAAATATAGCTTTTCCATGAAACCTCTGTCCCTCTTTAACCATCTCTAATCTCTCCTTTCTTGTATCTCTCAGAGTATTTGGTATCTCTTTCTTCTTTCAGATTGTAAGCCCCAGAGACAAGAGACTTGGTCTTTTTAAAATCTTTATGTGATCTAGAGCCTGGTATGCTTTTATGCCTTAAACAAATATATATTGAATATGAGTAGCCCCTTCCACCAAGAAGCTTGCAATCCAGTGAGTCCCTAATTTTGTCTCTCTGTAAGAAGAATCTCTTCCAATAAATAACAGCAGTGATAATTGATATCCTTCAGCAAAGTTTCTAGAATGTATAAATCTATCAACCCATAGTTCCTTTTTATTGTTATTTCTTTTCTTTTTTTGGAGGAGGGGAGGCAAGGCAAGGGGTTAAGTGACTTGCCCAAGGTCACACAGCTACCAAGTGTCAAGTCTCTGAGGCCAGATTTGAATTCAGGTCCTCCTGACTCTAGGGCCAGTATGCTATTCATTGGGCCATCTAGTTGCCCCAATCGTTGTTGTTATTAAAATTTAACTAAACTAATTTATTTTTTTACTGTCTAAGAAATGCTATTGAGAAAAATACCAATGATATTAGTTCAATCTCACTGTCTTCTGTTTCCCTTCACCTAGAGACAAATTTTAATTTCTGAATTAGTGACACTTGCATAGTAAAGAAGATAGTGATTTCAGCAAATTTGTAATCTCATGAATGTTTCTTCTCTCTTTTTCTTTTTTCCTCACTGGGCAAGAAATTCAAGTGGTCTTGATACTGGTGGTGTGGTATATATACAACCCTATACCCTTTCAGTCCAAGTTCAGCCATCCAATGGAGAAGTAGGAATAGAACTTCCAGTGCAACCACGCCTTGTCTTTCTGGATAAAAAGGTAACTTTGTCCATAGGTGACTATCTTCTTCTGGAGCTTGCCAGCAGACATGCTGATCAACAGATTAACAGACTAGCTCAGTTAATTCTTTTTTTAAAAAAAGTATTTATTTATTTTCAGTTTTCAACATTTGCTTCCACAAAATTTTGAATTTCAAATTTTCTCTCTCTCTTCCCTTACCTCCATCCCAGGACAGCTTGTTTTCTGATTACTCTTTCCTCTAATCTGCCCTCTCTTCTATCACCCCTCTCCATCCCCTTCCCTTCTATTTTTCTGTAAGGCAAGATAGATTTCTGTACCCCATTGCCTAAATATCTTATTTCCTAGTTGCTTGTAAACACAATTTTTAACATTCATTTTTCAAGCTTTGAGTTCCACGTTCTCTCCCTTCCCCTCTCCCCATCCACCCTCATTGAGAAGGCAAGCAATACAATGTAAGTTATACATGTGTAGTCATGCAAAACACTTCCATAATAGTCAGGTTGTGAAAGACTAACTATATTTCCCTCTATCCTGTCCTGCCCTCCATTTATTCTATTCTCTACTCTGACCTGTCCCTCTATCAAAGTGTTTGATTCTAATTACCCCTTCCCCCAATCTGCTGTCCCTTCTGATCCCCTTCTCCTCTGCTTTTCTGTAGATTAAGATAAACTGCTATACTCAATTGAGTGTGTGTGTTATTCCCTTCTGAAGCCAAATCCGATGAAAGGAATGCTCATTTATTCCTTCTCATCTCCCCCTTCTTCCCCTCCATTGTAAAAACCCTTTCTTGCCTCTTTTATGTGAGATGATTTACTACACTCTACCTTTCCCTTTCTCTTTCTTCTATTACATTCCTCTCAACACTTAATTTTTTATTTAGATATCATCCCTTCATATTCAGCTCACCCTGTGCCCTCTCCCTCTCTCTCCACACACACACACACACACACACACACACACACACGCATATTCCTTTCAACTATCCTAATACAGAGAAAGGTCACATGACTTACAAATATTGTCTTTTTATGTAGGAGTGTCAGCAGTTCAACTTTTATAAGTCCCTTATGGTTTCTCTTTCCTTTCCATGCTTCTCTTGATTCTTGTATTTGAAAGTCAAATTTTCTATTCAGTTCTGGTCTTTTAAACAAAAATGCTTGGAAATCATTGAGGTTCCATTTTCTCCCCTAAAGTATGATACTCATATTTGCTGGGTTTTAATTTTATCTCCTTTGACTTCTGGAATATCATATTCCAAGCTCTCTGATCCCTTAGTGTGGAAGCTGCTAATTCCTGTGTTATACTAATTATGTTTTCATAATACTTGAATTGTTTCTTTCTGGCTGCTTGTAATATTTTCACCTTGACGTGAGAACTCTGGAACTTGGTTATAATATTCCTAGGACTTTTCCTTTGGGGATCTTTTTCAGGAGGTAAGAGGTGGATTCTTTCCCTTTTTATTTTACTCTCTGGCTCTAGAATATCTGTGAATTTTTCCTTGATAATCTCTTGAAAGATGATGTCTAGGTTCTTTTTTTGATCATGGCTTTTAGGTACTCCAATAATTTTTAAATTATATCTCCTGGATCTATTTTCCAGGTTAGTTGTTTTTCAGTGAGGTGCTTCACATTGTATTCTATTTTTTCATTCTTTTGATTTTGTTTTATAATTTCTTGATTTCTCATAAAACCATTATCTTCCATTTGCTTCACTTTAATTTTTAAGGAATTATTTTCTTCAGTGAGCTTTTGGACCTCTTTTTCCATTTGGCCCATTCTACTTTTTAAGGCATCCTTCTCCTCATTAGATTTTTGGACCTCTTTTGCCATTTTGGTTAGTCTAATTTTAAATCTGTTATTTTCTTCAGAATTTTGGGGAGTTTACTTTAGCAAGCTGTTGTTTTTTCATGATTTTCTTGCATCATTTCTCTTCCTATTTTTTCCTCTACTTCTCTTGCTTGATTTTTAAAATCCTTTTTGAACTCTTCCATGGCCAATTCATATTTTTCTTGGAGACTTTGTATGTAGGAGCTTTGATTTTGTTGTCTTCTTCTGGTTGTATATTTTCATCTTCGTTATCACTAATGATATGAGAAAATATCTCTTCACTGAGAAGTAAGAATCTATAGTCTGTTTCTTTTCCCTTGTTTACTCATTTTCCCAGCCAATTACTTTAATTTTGAGCTCTTTGTTATGTGTAGGGCTCCAGAAGCTGCCTCTGCTTCAGCAGTGGCTGGGGTTGGGGCCAGACCATGGTCCCCTCTCAGCCAGGTGAGAGACCTTTCCCATTGACTTTCAAAGCTGTCTTTGGCATTTGTGGGTTGAGAAGTCTGAAAACTGCAACAGTCACCAGTGATTCAGTCCCCTAAGGCCTATGATGAACTATGCTCTTCTCCCAGGCCAGTGTGAAAGACCTTTCCTGTCAATCTTTCAGACGGTCTTGGGCTGGAAATTTGCTTCAGCCTGTCTTTTTGTGACTTCTGCTGCTCTAGAATTTGTTTAATCATTTTTTTATAGTTTTTTTGAACAGTTTTTGGAGAGAGTTCTAACAAGTCCTTCTTTCTATGCCACCATCTTGGCTCCATCTCCCTCAGTTAATTATGTGTCTTACAATTCAGCATCAGTGTAGGAAAACATTAGTGAATGCCTCTCTTTTCAGCACAAAGTGCTACCTTTGTATTTTTTGTTTCTTAACTCCTTTCTCTGGTTAACTTTCATTCCACATTCTTGCTTTCCTGCAATCACTAAAAGACTGAGGAAACAATAAACTCAATGTGTTTGCTTTATGAGCAGGGCACGAAGAAAATAGTATTGAACCTCCTCACAGTGAGTTACCAGGTCAGGTCACTTATATAACCAGAGATATTGACAAAGTTTATTTGATCATTTAGAACATTTTATGAGTACATGCACATATATTTGTTATTAGTGTTGTTTTCATTAGTTTTCCCCTTTTCTTTAAAATCACAAATAAAGAGCTCTTCTTCTAATTCTATTTGCAGTACCATATCTTCTTTCTATTTCTTCTTCTCTCATCTCTACTATGAAAAAAAAATCTACACTAATGAAACCACCTCTCCTTCCCCTTAAAAAGGTAAACAAGAACACTTCTGATCTGGATACAATGAGCAGAAGGCAGAATGGCTAAGACATAGAGCATAGACTTTCAGCTAGAAGGGAACCACAGAGACTTAATCCAACACCCTCAGTTGACAGCTAATAAAGGTTGGCTCCAGAAATTTAAGTGACTTGCTCATGATCACTTTGGTAATTATCCAGAGGAAAGATGATAATGTACAATCCTATGCCCCTTTACCTCTTCTCCAGTTTTCTTCCTTCATCTCTTTATTCTAATCAGCATATAAGCTGCTTGTCTCTCACAAAACCTAGTTTCTCCTGTTCCTTCTGGGTTATTCACCTTTCTCTTAAACTCTTTTAAATTACTTCCCCTCTAAAACTATCCATTCCTTTTTCCCCCCAAGTTAGTCTTTTATGATCTGTATTAAATGCTTATTTGATATTGTAGGGATCTGTAATTTTTGCCATTTGGGGTATTCCTCTTCCTGCCACTGATGGCAACCCTTTTATGACTTAGTAGACCATCTTGAAGTAGACCATAGCTAAAAATATTTACTCTATAATCAACTTAGTCTTTGACCTATCTAAATCTAAACAGATTCATCCTTAGATGATACAAAGGGTCCATTAATGCACCCGTACTTTTGTTTTTCAGCTTGCTAGGATCTTTGAGGACTTAAATTCTCTTGGCATGGCCTTTGAGACTCACCTCTATAGTAAAATGAGGCACTGAGATAGGACTTTAATAGAGGGAAAGAAAACAAGCACTTATTAAGCACCTACAATATGCCAGGCATTGTGCAAAGTCCTTTAAAAATATTATGTCATTTGATCCTCACAACAGTTCTATGCACATTTTATATTTGAGGAAACTAGGGCAGACATTAAGTGACTTGCTCAGGTCCACATAGCTAGTAATTGTTTGAAGCCAGATCTGAACTCAGATCTTCCTGACTTCATGCCCAGTGCCCTATATAATTTACCACCTCACCACCTCATAATAATATCTAGTATTTATATAGCATTTTAAGATTTTCAAAGCACTTTTCACAGAGGGTACAGTAAACACAAAAATAAACACATAGATGACATTGAAGGAAGCAGCATGATATGGTGGAAAGATGCTGGCTCTGAAATAAGAGGACCTGGGTTCAAACTTGCCTCTGATGCTTCCTGCATATGTGATTGTGGGCAAATCATATTAGCTCCTTGGCCTTATTTTCTTTAACTGTAAAGTGAGGGTATTAGACTAGATAGATGGGCCTCTGAAGTCTTCTTCAACTCTGTCTATGATCCTATATTCAGTTGATGCTCTGGGAAATAAATGCCTTAAAATCCTTCCATATCCTCTCCCCAGATCTCTTCTAAACTTTTTTTTCCTTCCTAGGGTTGGGTAGTAGAATCATTAGGACCTCCCTCAGAGCCTTGGATTGTTGCTGTTTCTCTGGAGGGGGCATCAGAAACTGTATTGAAAGGTATGATGCTGCTTGTATAGATCTGATGTTTGTACATCCTGTTAAAATTGTATTACTTGGATGTGGTATTACCACATATAGTTTCTCTTCCTGAAAAGGGGAAGGAGGCTAAGGCTGATGGATTGCCTCACCTTGAGAGTTCTGAGGTACAACAAGGCTAAAGGACCTATTCTAAGTCTGATGCCAGTATGATGAGTTCAAGGGAGTGAGGGTGAAGGGAAGGGCACCGTCCATGTCAGAAAAGAACAACATAAAACTTCCATGCCAGCCAGCATTAGGGTTAGGCTTTTGAGTGACTGCTACAAGAGCAACCAAGGCAAAATAGGGAGACTCAGATTAATGACCAACAGAGAGACAGAAAAAGAATGGAAAGAAGGGAGAGAGGGAGAGAGGGAGGGAGAGAGGGAAGGAAGGAGCAAGAGAGAGAGAAAGAAAGAGAGAAGGAAGGAGGGAAGGAGAGAGGGAGGAAGAGAGGAAGCAAGGAAGCAAGGAAGGAAGGAAGGAAGAATGGAAAAATGGAAGCAAAACGCAGTGAGGACAGGAAGAAGGAAGAAAGGAAGGGAGAGAAGAAAAATCCATTTTTCTCCCCTAAAACTGGAAAAAGTTTTGAGAGCATTTTTTAACTTCAATTTCTCTTTGGTCACAAAGAACTGTAATTAGAGAGGTCAAAGACAAAGGAAAAGGTCTCATATATACAAAAAATTATAGCAGCACTATAGCAAGAATCCATACCCAAAGTGGGTGCCCATGTGTTGAGGAAGGACTGAAACATAACATTACAACATAAGAAATAAAATATATGCTCAAAAACCTTGGGAACACTTGTGTGAGCTAATGTAAAACTAAGAAAGCAATACACTTAATGACCACAGTAAGGCAGAGGAAAACAACACTAAAATATGTGTGCTCCAGAGAATGGATGGTGAAACACACCTTTTTTCATCACAGCCACTACAATATTTTTCTGAAGTGCAAGTCTGATCATGTTAACCCCCCTTCCCAAAACTCAATAAACTCCATATTGCCCTCAGGATCAAATACAAAATGCTCTGTTTGACATGCAAAGCCCTTTCTAACCTAGCCCCCTCTTAACTTTCCAATCTTCTTACACCTTCCTCCCCACCATGAATGTACTCTTTGACCCAATAACACTGGCTTCTTACTTGTTCCACAAACAAGACACTCCATATCTTGACTCAGGATATTTTCTCTGGCTATCCCCCATGTCTGGAATTCAATTTCTCTTCACCCCTACCTATTGACTTCTCTCACTTCCTCTGAGTCCCAAATAAAATCCCATCTTTTATAGCAAACCTTTCCCAACCCTTCTTAATTCTGATGCTTTCCCTCTGTTCATAATTGCCTATTTATGTATGTAGTTTCCCTTCTATTTATTTCTTTGCACACATGTCTCTTGTCCATTAGATTGTAAACTTTTTAAGGATGGGGGCAGCCTTTCCTTTTTATTTTTTTGTATTCCTAGTGATTAACACATTGCCTAGAACATAGTAGACATGTAATAAATGTTGGTTGATAAACTTACAGGTTGATTGACATTAGACAGATGGTAAACTACAGATTTCCTATGAGGAATACCTTATTAGACTTAATTTGTGTGTCAGTTCTCCTTATCTACATGTCTGTTTTAAAAGAGGAATCTAGTGGAAGCTAGTACTATGAAATGAAAGACAGGTAGGTGTGCAATTCTAGGCCTAGAATCAGGAAGACCTGAGTTCAAATTGTGCCTCAGACACTTACTAGTTATGTAACCCTGGTCAAGTGTCACTTAACCTTATTTGCCTCAGTTTCCTCAACTGTAAAATGAACTGGAGAAGGAAATGGTAAACCATTCTAGTATCTTTACCAAGAAAAACCAAGCATTAACAAAACATTTTAAAGACTTAGCAGAATTTTACACAGTACCCCATCACTGTATCCAGAGGACTATACAGCCTTGTAGGATAAGTCAAGAATTAGAAACACGGAAGCCTTAGTGGTCTTTATACTTTTGGCTTTCTGTAACAAGCAAGTTATTTTTACCTTAATCATTTTCTTCATCTTAACCCATAATAAGGGTAATACGTGATAATGAGAATACTATTTTTAACATCTGACTTGGTAATGGAGAGCTTTGATTAAATTTTGTTTGTTATATAAGTCTCAGAGTATACCCGGGGGGAACAGAAGGCAGAACCCAAGCAGCATTTCTTTACCGTCCAAGCTAAGGGCTTTCCTTAGTCATGTATGTTTCCTGCAGAATGGCGACCAGTCATTGTAATTGTCTAGAAAAACTGAGCAGGTTAATTTCACTAGCTGAGGTAGGTGAGGTGAGAAATGTGAATGAAACAACCGAAAAGAGTATATGCTTAAGAGCAGAAACAATCAAAAATAAAACCCCAAATCAAAAAGCCTATACTGAGATACTAGAAAGAAGAAACTTATTCCATATATTTCATCTAGCTTATGAATTTTTGAATTCTTCATTGTTCTAAGGAGGCTAAGAGGCCAAACTGTGGGTTTATCTTATTTTGTGGAAGAAAAGTTTACATAGCTCTTTTAAATACCCATACTTGTTAATATTGGTTCAGGTGTGATCTTGGAATTAAAAACTGCTGCAGAATCTGGATGTAATCCTGAGATTATAAACATATGTTTCCTTTTTAGTGGTTAAAAAGAAAGAAAAAATGGCATTCTATATGCATGAATTAAAGTGTAACAAGCCATTGTTGGTATAATGTTCCTAAATAATAATAGGGGAGGAGCAGGAAAACCCTATATTATGCATTTAGACCTTTTAATTTTCCTTTCTTTTAGAAATATTGGCTTTTGGCACACATTTTTTTTTAATGTTATGGTGATCCGCCTTCTATGGATCTGTCAGTAGAGTGAAAGATAGGTGCAATCCTAATCATGTAAAACTTTTATGGGATACAGTGGATACAGCATGGGGCCTAGAGTCAGGAAGATGAGTTTTCCTTACTTCAAATCTAGCCTCAGACACTAGTAAGTAGCTGTGTGACCCTAAGCAAGTCACTTACCCCTTTTACCTCAGTTTCCTCATCTGTAAAATGGGATAGAGAGGGAAATGGCAAACCACTCCAGTATCTTTGACTAGAAAACCGCAAATGCGGTCACAAAGAGTCAGACACAACTCAACAACAACAACATTTAACTTTACTAAATTGTGATTAATAATTGTATTTCTGCAAAGTAATCCTGCTCAAATATGGAGATGTTTTCAGAACCAGGATAGTTGGTTCTGATTCCAGGTTAGGCAGATTATGTGTAATCCCTGTTCTAGTTTTCTAACTTATCCTGTCTCCTTACCATGGTCCTACTATCTGATTCCACCCCTGGTTCTACTCTCAGTGCTGGTAAGTGAAACCTTTGCCTTATCTTTCAGAGAACTGCAATCTCCTCACCATGCCATTTTTCAACATGTTTTGTCTTCTCCATTGGAATGGAAGCCCTTTCAGTCAGGGGATTACCCTGTGTGCTTTTACTGTCTCCCCGGTGCCCAGGACAGTGCTTGACACATAGTAATATTTTTAATGTTTTTTTCCTGCCTGGCATCAAAAAGTGATAAGGGTCTCATATGAAAATGTATAAAGAACTTTGTCAAGTCTATAAGAATGAGTCATTCCCCAATTAATAAATGGTCAAAGGATATGAATAAGTAGTTTTCCAATGAAGAACTCAAAACAATTTATAGTCATTAAAAATGTTCTATGTCATTATTGATTAGGGAAATGCAGATTAAACAACATTGAGATATCATTTTACACCTGCTAGATTGGCTAAAATGATAGGAGGGGAAAGTAACAGATGTTGGAGAGGATGTGAAAAAATGGGACACTAATTCATTGTTGGTGAAATTGTGAACTGATCCAAAAATTTTGCAGAGCAATCTGGAACTATGGCCTAAAAGTTATCAAACTACCTATACCCTTTGACAACTACTTGATCTATTTCCAAAGATGATTAGGGAAAAAGGAAAAGAATTTAGATGTTCTAAAGTGTTTATAAGCAGCTCTTTTTGTGGTGACAAATAACTGGAAATTGCAGGGATGCCCATCAGTTGGGGAATGGCTGAACAGGTTGGTTGTAAAGAAATACTACTATGCTATAAGAAATGGTGAGCTTCCTAGTCACATAGTTGGTACCTGACAAAGACAAGACTCAAACCCAAATCTTGTAATATCAAGTGTGGGATTCTTTCCACCACATCACCTGCCCCTCTAGGATAGAACAAATAGAGACTTTCTATTGTGTTTCTGATAGGGATAGCAAGGAGCATTTTATAGAATGCCCCTGTCACCCTTCAGGACATAGCTTGAAAAAGTTAGTAATGGGAGGGAAGGCAACTATGAGAGGAAGAAAAGGAACAATAATTACAAAGAGAAATGACGAGTAGAACCAGGGGTGGAATCAGATAGTGGGACCATGGTAAGGAGACAGGATAAGTTAGAAAACTGGAACAGGGATTACACATAATCTGCCTAACCTGGAAAGAGGCAGAGAGATAAGCGGAGAAGCAAATAGAAAGGAGAAAAGAACAGTCACTTCAGCATTTTTTAATGGATAGAGGACTTTGGAGGGAGACACAATCAAGAAAGCTTTGAAACAAACATTTGGAATATCTTACGCGATTTTGAAAAGAAATGCAAGTTGTCTAAAATAAAGATTTGTGATCTGCTTACAGTTCTTTTTTGTACTTCTTTGTACATGGAAATGTTCATGTCTGTGGATGTTTTTCAGATTCAGAATAGCAAGAAGTTAAAATTACATGTGAAACTCCCACCCCCCCAAAAAAAGAAATTATGAGCTTAATGCATTTAGAGAAACATGGAAACACTTGCACAAAATGATGAAGAAAAATGAGCAGAACCGAGAGAACATTATATACAGGAACAGCAATGTAGTTTTTAGATCAACTTTGAACAATTAAGTTATTTTGTTTATTATAAATGTCCAAATTAACTGTAAAGAAGATCCTATCACATCCAGAGAAAGCACTGATAACAGAAGTGTACGAAGAATAATTTCACATATATATGTATATAATTTCACATGTATACATATATATAACATATACATACACATATATCTATCTATATCTAATATGGTAGTCATCTCCAGGACAGGGAGGAGGGGAAAAAGAAAAAAAAAGAAATGTACATGATAATTTTGTTGTATATTTAAAAGAAATAGAAAGTTGAGAAAGTTGTGCATCATAGTTTTGTAGTTTCATGGACAATTATCTTTTTAAAATTTTTACTATGTTATGGAAGTGCTTGTTTTGTTCCAATAAAATAAAAAGAAAAGAAAAAATAAAAAAGTGACATTCTCACACATATCTTCTAATAGATTTCAAATTTTGTTTTTTGTGTTTATCACAAATCAAGGAAAGTCAAAATTGCATCACTAATAGAACCAAGTCAGTGTTGACATTTTATTTGGCCTTTATGTTTTTCAGAAATAGGCCAGTCTGATCTGCCTGGTCAAAAGATATCTATCTTTGAAATATTCCAAATACAGGTTATAATATGACAACTATAACTTGCTTATATAAACTGACCTGATTTCTCTTAGGCCCTCTGCCTTTGATCCTCCACATGGCTGTTTTAATAAATATGAAATGCTATCCTATGTAGGATGAAGGCAATCTTAGACATAATAAATATCTTATTTTTTTTCCTGCAGTAGGTTGATATTTATGCCAAAATAGTCATCACATGAAGTATTTCAAGTATATACTTCATCAAAAGAGGTTGCCATCAATTCTTAATCATTTTGGGGGCAGTGGATAGAGCTTCAAGACTGGAGTCAGGAAGACCTGAGTTCAAATTCAGCCTCAGATACTTACTAGCTGTGTGATCTGGGAAAGTCACTTAACAACCTTACTTTGCCTCAGTTTCCTCATTTATAAAATAGGGTTAATAGTACCTATTTACTCGGGTTGTTATGAGGAGCAAACGAAATAATAACTGGGCAGCTAGATGACACAGTGGATAGAGCATTGCACTTGGAATCAGGAAGACTCATCTTTGTGAGTTCAAATCTGACCTCTGACACTTACTAGCTATGTGACCCTGGGCAAGTCACTTCACCCTGTTTGTCTTAGTTTTCTCATCTCTAAAAAGGAGCTGGAGAAGAAATGACAAATCATTCCAATATCTTTGCCAAGAAGACCCCAAACGGGTTATAGAGAACTGGCATGACTGAAAAACAACTTATCAGCAATACTTGTCACAGTGCCTGGTATATAGTGGGTATTATATAAATGTCACCTATAATAATAACTATTATTGCTATTTTTTATTATTAAGTTAGAGATGTGGGAGGGTATTACTGTAGTTTTAAAATAAGTAGGCCTTGTCCTGTATAATTATAAGAAGTAATTTTTCCAATTAGTCACCAAAGTGGAGGTCTAGATGTTGCCTCATTTGCACAACTTTCCCAGTCATGGTATTTAGGGTTGATTCTAGAAATCATCTAGTATGATCTCATTTTAGCAAGCCCCAGGCATGTCAAATGATGTAGCCAAGGCATATAAGTGGTAAAGAAATAGAGTGGGATTCAAACCCTGGTCCTCTCCCCTTCTAAAAATTCTTCTGTGGAAGCCCTGGCCTAAAGATTCTTGTTTATGTATTCCATTATTTCACAACTCTTCTGATCAGAAAGTCTAAACCAGAATTGGGGAACCTGCAGCCTGGAGGCCACATGTAGCCCTCTAGGTCCTCAAGTGCAGCCATGCTACAGGTTCCCCACCCCTGGTCTAAACTAAATATCTCATGCTGTATTATTGTTTGTTTATTGTATCTTGTTATCCTCAGAGATTAGCTTCTCCCTTTTACTGAAGGGACCCTCTCCTACCTTCAGACTGCTTTGTTTAAAATTCCCTTGCCTTTTTATCATACTTCATTTTCACCCAAGTTACCTTTCTAATTTTTCCTTGAAGGATATGTTTTCTAATACTTTTTTTCCTACTCCTTTTGCAATCTCCATTGCACTTCTTGTGTTCTCTTCTTGTTTTGTTTGCAAAACTCATAACCTGTCACTCAGTTTAAAAAATTAAAAAAACTTCATGAATACTCTGTTTGCAGAGGATATTCCATGAGTCCTTTATGGTATGCTCCCATGTACAGTCTTTAGATAGATACTTGCTTTTGTGAAGATAACACCTGCAGTGCTGACATATTTAGAATCTGGTGAACCAGCCCCTCGAGGTTATTTTCCATACCCAGCCCACAATGCAGCTCTCAGAATCTGACTTTCCTTTTGCTTGGCCAACTTATCTTGGAGGGTATTGCCTAATTACCTCATGGTCTTGATCAAGTGCTTTATTTCTCCACTTCTATTCATGGACATTTCTGGAAGTTCACTTTTGGCAGGAATTAAAGCACAGGCAAGATTATGAAGAACTTTAAACTCAAGAAGCATCTATGCCGTGGTGGGAATTCAATTTAGCAAATATTTCCTCAGTGCTTATGATGTGCAAGGTACTGTGCTAGGAGCTGGCAATTTTAAGACAAACATGAGTTAGTCCCTGTCCTCAAGGAGTTTGCATTCTTTTTTTTTAATTAGGAGTTTAGATTCTTCTGGGCCCTGAAGATCATTGACTTTAGAATCAGATTTGGGTTTCAATCCTGGCTCTGTTATTTACTATCTATGTAATCTTATGCAAATCATTCCATCTCAGGGGACCTCCAGTTCCTTCATTTGTAAAATAAAGATGCTGTCTTGACAGACCTTTTCCTTCACTTGTAAAATGAAGATATTAGGCTAGAAAAATCTCCAAGGGGTTTTCTTCCAGATCTAAACCATGTACCCTATCTTATCTAGAGATAATTCTGAGATAGATCCCTTCCCCCCTGTATCTAATCAATATTACACCAAAACTTTGCTGGGAAGTATAGTGCCAATACAATATTCACAATGCCTATGGTGGTTATGAATACGCCAGCACATTCTGAATCGCAAAATATAACACACTCTCCACATGGAAGACAGAACCAAAACATTTATTCAGGCATCAGAAGGTCAAATCCCAACATCAGAAAACCAAATGCATCACAGCAACAAAGAAACCCATCCTAGTAACCAAGAACTCTATAAACATTATCAGGCCTTCCCACAAAACAGGCTCCCCTAAGCCAAATTCCCTTCTCTCACTCACAGCCAGCTGCCTCCTTCCTCTGTCCTTCCTGACTATGACTAATCTGACCTACTTCCTCTCAGCTCTGCCCAAGCTCTGCCTCTTCCTGTTTCACCCATTCAGCAAGCTCCTGCCACCACAGGCTTTATATGACTCAAATTCATATGACTTAGGTTTCCATGTGACTTAAGCAGGTCACATAAGCATATTAATGGATGGGATAGATCTTCCCATTCCATTAAAAATACCTTAGCTCCATAAAAATTATATTAGCAATATAGGAAAATTGTCATTTAAACTATTCAAAGATCTCAAGACAGCTAAGTGGCACAATGGGTCTGGAGTCAGGAAGACAGTTCAAAAACAGCTTCACACACTAACTGTATGACCCTAGACAAGTCATTTAACCCTGTTTGCCTCAGTTTCCTCATCTGTCAAATGAGCTGGAGAAGGCAATAGCAAACCACTCCATTATCTTTGCCAAGAAAACCCTAAATGGAGTTGCAAAGAATCAGACACAACTGATAAATGATTGAATAACAAAAAGATCTCCCAGAAAGATTTTTTCAAAGATTACAAATTTCCTACCTTCCTTCCTTTATTCACTTATTTGTTTATTCATTTATCTCTTTATTTCTTTATTCACCTATTTATTTGTTTATTTATTTTAGTTCAATCCCACTTAAGTAGGGATAGAAACTAGGGGAACTCCTAGAGGAGGAGATAAACTCTACTAATACAGGTTGGCAGATTCTCTGAAATTTACAGTTTCAGAGAGTTGTCTCAAGGAAGAGATTAAGTGACCTGCCCAGGTTCAGAGAGGCATTATGCTTCAGAGGCAGGATTTGAACATAGGTCTTCCTGGATGGGAGACCAGCTCTCTCTGAACTCGGCCATGCTTCCTCTGAAGTCATCACCATCAATACTTTTCAACAGTCTATTTTTCCTTTGTGTCTAGCCTAAATTGTTTGTGCTGCATTTCTTTTGTGCTGATCTCAGTGGAAATCAGAACTAGCCATAGTCTGTATCAGACAATATCATATCATCTACTCAGACTCACTTCTGGCAAACTTCCTGGTGAACTAACCCAATGCTTTTGACATTTAGTTACAGGTCTCATAACTTTGTGGAAGAAAAACATTTAGCATAATTGAAAAAATTGTATTTAATTATGCAGTGCTGTGGTAGTGTGTATATGGGGGTGACTTAGAAGATGTTCAAGGAACTCGTAGTCAGCACGGAGAAGCATTGAGGTGGCAGGTAGAAACATCTTCCTAGTAGTCAGGCAGTTAATCAATCTCAGTCTTCCTTCAAGCCCATTTCCATGCCATCTTCAAGCTCCCCCACTCAGCTCATTGTTTACTTCCATTTTTATGGAGGAGCCTGTCAACAGCATTTGTATATTTTATAATTGCAATTCCAAGGATATGATGAACCCCGGAGTAATGTACTGTACTTTGTAGCAACTGTCTCAGCTTTTGGGCACATATGCTTCAAATCTGAGAATATCATAGATATATATAGGGAGAAAGGGAATCTTCTCAGAGATCTCTGAGGCAAGCTGGTATTTAACGCAAAAGCACACCCATTTGGAGCTAAAACACTTTCCATTAGGCAGTTTGGCTGCTGTTCGATGAGGCAGACTCACTGTGCTCCATGGACACATTGCGATTAAATGCTGCTTTGTATTCCTCCAAAGATGAGCACAATAAGGACGTTTGTCAAAGGAAAAACTGCAGCAAACGATTGCACGTTGAACATCTGTACTCTGTAGTTCATTGTTTGTAAGAGTTTATTGACCATAATTTTGATGCATATACATTTTAAAGAGTATAAACTGCATTTGTCTTGAGCAACCATCATTTATTTGAGTCTTGGCTTATTTATTTCCATTTTCTGGGCTTTTTATTTATTTTGAGGCTTAGAGGAGATAAAGTAAAATATGTTTTCCAAAAAGGAAGTTTTAGTTAGCTTGGCAAAATTGATGAGGAAATGCAATATTTTTCTAAAAAGAATGATGCTATTGAATTGAAGAATGTAGCACTAGACATGCTATATCTTTATAGCACCTTTCAGCCATATAGATCTCAAACCAATTTATAAACTTTAAGAACTATATTCACCAAATCAAATATATAGCCACTTCTGGAGTACAATGAACACAACTAGTCATTAGAAGAACCTCTGAGGCAGAGTAATCAAAGGACTAATTAATAACTATGTGAATGATTCTAAAATTGGTCCCGTGTATAAGTTATCATCCTCTTAGGGCCTTTGGATAGAAGGTTTACTGTTTATCTTTACTTAATGTGTTTTTGTTATCTTTTGATTTTACATCAAAATAATTGCCTTTTACCCCTTCCATCATCCAATTTACTTTCCCTTATTATGAAAACAAGAATTCAGGAAAGTCAATAGACCACATCTGTCTATATATATATATATATATATGTATATATATATATATATATATATATATATATATATATATATATATATATATATATATATATATATATATATATATATATATATACATACACACTAAAAATTTACATAGTCTCTGCCCCTCTACTGAGAAGAGGGATGTCTGTTTCATTACTATCAGTGGTCTGGAACTGAGTTTTGCTATTACCATCAATCATAAATCATTTTGTAATATTATTTTCATGTGTATTAATAAAGTTATTATGTGTGCTGTTCTTCTGATTCTACTTACTTCACTCTGCTTCAGTTCATATATCTTCCCATATTCCTCTGAATTCTTTATGTTCATCACTTCTTATAAGGAAACAAGTAATCCATTATATACATGAATATGCCACAATTTGTTCAGCTATTCGTTCAACTGGCCACCCACTTTTTTCTCCTAGGAGTGCTGTTATTAATATTTCCAGATGTATAGATAGCTATAGTGGTATAGTGGATGGAGCACTAAGCTTGAAAACCTGTGTTCAAATCCTACCTCAGACACTAAATAACTATATGACCCTGAACAAGTTACTTTCATTTTTAACATATGTACATTGGGGATAATAGTAGCCCCTATCTCATGGGATTGTTGATCAAATGAGAGAGCATATGTAAAGTATTTGCAGACCTTAAAGTATTGTAAAAATGTTAGCTATTGGTTGTTTTATGTATGTGTGTGTGTGTGTGTGTATATATATATATATATATATATATGGATTTTCTCTCAGCCTTTAACCTCCTTTGGGTATATATTCAATAGTAAGATCACTATATCAAAGAGTATGAAAGAGTTTAAGCCCTTACATGACTCCAAATTGCTTTTTAGATTGCTTAGATCAATTGATAGCTCTAGTGATAGTGATATCATGCACCTATTTCCTCACAGTCCATTCAGTGTTGACTATTTTCAGGCTCACTGTTTAGAAATTCACATCTGTTATATGCCTGGTATTCCATATGGGAAAAACCAAAGTGTAGGTCACTGAAGTTACTTTTTCAGGGTCACCTGGTTAGTGGTGATTAAAAGAATAAAAAAAGATTAAGGTGACTTCCACATTTTCTAATCATTTTTAAGTAAGTGAACTTTAAAACAGAATCCTGACTATTCTGCCATGTAATACAATAGCAAGAATTTAATGTATGAATAATGAATCCCTCAGCTATATGGGGCCCCTGAAATTGTTTCTCTAGGGAACTTGGAAGCCCTTTAAGAATAAGATTCAATTATCTGGGATGGTTTAGTCCCCAGTCTCGCCTGAAGGAAATGGGATGGACCATATAATGTAAATGTATTTTCCAGCTCTATTTTTTTGGTGGTTGAAAATTAAAGTATCACCTCTGGGCTTAGGAGATAGCTTGTGGAGTTTTCTCTTGGACAGGCAGGAACTAAAACCTGCTATTTTTGTTTCTATAGTTGTTGTTTTTGTATGTGCAGGGCACACCCATTCAGAAGCTCACCAAGGCCAAGTCAGCTTCTCCAATCTTGCTGTCTCAAGCTCCGGGTCGAAGTGGTACTTTCTTTTCACTGTAATATCCCCACCAGGTAACATATGTGGTATATGCATGTATTTGTCATTTCAAACTTTTGGGTCTTTCCCCAAAAAGGAAGCCCCTTCCTTACAATGAAATTAGCTTCCGTCAAGCAGGCATAAAAAGTTCACCTTCCATTTTATTTCACCAAAAGATGGTTTGATCTTTTCACTGAGAAAAGAGAAAGAGGAAGGCAAAAGCAGGACCTATAGGCAGTATCTATAGTGTGATCCATAATGAACAAGAATCCAGAAAGTAGTGTAAATACATGATCTAGATTTTAATATTTTCATAAAGGAGCTAAATCTTTAATTCTAAAGAAATTGTCAGCAGTGACTTATTGATATGCCCTCACTGATGAGGAAGAGCCTTGGGAGAGCATTTGAAAAGTCCTTTTTGCTCCATAAGATGGAAAGTGTAAAAATAATCAAGACTCAATTCTAGATTGAAAATATGTGTAAATTTTACATTTATGTATAAAATCCCTGGATTTATTTTAATTGGAGTGGGTTGAGGAGGGTGAACACCTCTTCTCATGTCTCCAAACTATTGGCAGTCATTGCAATTATTTCCTCTTTTTGGGGGAAGCCTCTATTACCAGTTTTGACATTTCCATGGCAAACATTAGAGAAAGTGTAACTGGGACTCCACAAAATATCCCCTATTCTTGAGATCTGTAACTGCCCTCTTAAAAACCCAAGCTTCCTTTAAAGCATAGGTCAGGTGCTACTTAGTAAGTGAAGCCCTTTCCTGAAGCAAACTTCAGTTTTTAGTACTCTGAACCAACTGGAATTACGTTGCTTTACTTTTTAATATATATCATATATTTAACTATATACCTATTGTATCCTTTCCCCAGTAGAATATAAGCTCCTTGAGAATAGGAATTGTTTCATTTTTATTCTTTTTATCTGCATTGTTCAGCGTAGAGTGAGTATTCTATATATGTTTATTAAATTGATTGAATTTTGCCTTTCTGGTCTTGTGACAATTGAAGGTTTTATTTCTTATCCTCTTGTTCTAAGTAAAGATTTTGACTTAATTATTTTAAGGATATGTCCTTACAAAGTGGGATAGAATTATTGTCATAAAGAGGTGCTGATTCACTGAGAAAACTAATGACTTTAAAATAGGGTCTCAAACTGAGAATTTCAGAAATTTTCCCCTAACATAGGAAGTAAAAATAATCCAACAATTATATCACCATCTCCAATAACTCAGCCTTGCCTCTTACTTTTTTATTTCTTAGGGCTTTGCAAGTTGGAATTCATAGCCATGATGACAGATATTAGATGGAAAAAAAATAGATTTATATCTTTGGGTCATTTATTTATTTGGGGGATTTTGAAGCCCAGGATATATAAATATGATAATTAGGAATTTTGGAAAAATGATTCTTAGAAAAATCTATTTTGTAGTCTTTTGTAAACTGATATTTGGCTTAAATATAATCTTATACATCATTGAAGTATGGAGGCAACTCTGATTTCTCCAAAAGCTTGAAAAACTTCAAATCTTGACATCAGTTAAGAGCTTAGTATTAAGGAAAAGCATGGTACAGTGGACAGAGCACTCCCTGTTTATATTCAAAGTGACCTGGGTTCAAATCATGGCTCTGCTACTTTCTGCCTGTGTGATCTTAGGTAAGTCACTTTACCTCTAAAAATCTCAGTCTATTCATTTGTAAAATGAGAGGATTTATCTAGACTATATTTAATGTCCCTTCCAGGTATATTTCATTGACTTTATATTCCTCATCTAGATGTTTTTATCCATATTGTGAAGCCTTTCATATATATTTAAAGTCTACATTTGCCCTTATTAGCTAACGTGTTAATATTACCTGATGTTTGTTTGTCTGGTAGTGGACTGTGTTGTCTACTGAGAACTAGTCAAATTAAATTCAGAGGTTGATCACCAGGTTATTATCTAATTATTAATATCATCCATTCAACAATAAAAAGGGTTGTGATCTACACTGGTGGAGGGACACCATAGCTAGGAATCCCCAGACCCATCACAGTCCACTTCTTGTCATGCTCCATCACTCCACCCTCTGCCTCCAAATTGGCACTCCAGATCTCACTAAGGGGGCTACACTCCTGACAGGTGAGAATTCACTACTGTATACATCCCAACTCTGAGCCAGTATGCTCTGACTATCTTCATGCTCTGCCACCATATGTCACTCTACCTTTCTGATTTCTGTCTTGCTCTCTGTAAACCAAACCAGCACTACTATTACTGGAATGGATTCCAATTCACTCTATCACTCCACTCACTATCCCTATGACTTCCCAGACCAAAACATCCATCCCTGGCTACCACCCTTCAATATGTGCTGTTTTACTGTTGGAATATAAACTCCTTTTTATATCTGTCCTCTCAACACATGTGCCTAGCACAGGTTAAGTACTTAATAAATGTTTATTTGTTTTTTCATCCATCCATTCATTAAAAAGAGTCTCAAAGAATGGAAATGAATTTTAGCTGCTAAAATTTTTCTTTAGAGAATATAGGATCACAAATTTAGAGTTGAAAGGAATTTTAGAGGTAATCTAACCCCCGTATTTTATAGATGTGGAAACTGAGTTTCAGGGTTGGACTTGTCCAAGATTACAAAATTCAAATCCAGGTTTTCTAACTATATCTGATCCTCTTTTCATTACATTATGCTACTGACAATGACCTCATGCAACATCATAAGATCATATATTTAGAACTGTGTTTTTTTTGATACACACAAATATTAGGTACAATACAACTGAATTAAATACATAAAGGGTTTGATTTCTTCATGCTTAGAACTGGCACTAATCAATGGAAGATAAATTATCAAATGTTGACTAATAAGCACAAGGACAACCTTTAACTATTCATATAAGGTTTCCCAATGTATATACATGGGTCAATTATTTCTCATTACAGAGTTATTGGTTGATCAACCATACATTTCCATTGTAGTTATCCATAGATTTTTTATAGGTAGTTTTCCTAGGATGTTAGAATTGGAATGGATGTTAAATCCTGATTCATTTCTTTTGTGGATGAGGAAGTTTAGGCCTAAGGAGGAAAAATAACTTCCCATTATCATACCAGGAATAAGTGGGAGATCCATAATTTAAGCCCTTATTTTCTGACAACAAATCAAATGTGTTTTTGACTATACCATTCTGGAAAACCATTGAGTTTTCCAGAGTTCCAGGACTAGACAAGGTTACCCACAGAAATGCTGTTTCAGGATAAGATGTACAGGAGCTACAAATTTAGGATTACTGTAACTTGAAAGATATGGAACCAGTATCCTCCTCTTTGTAACCCAATTTCCCTATAGGTGAAATAAGAATAGGAAGATAGGCAGTTGGTTTATGGTATAAGTTAGTGTTAGACTTGGAGTCAAGAAGGCCTGAGTTCATATCCTGCCTTAGAGAGTTATGAGCTATAAGACTCTTTATAAAGTCTTAACCGCTTTCCATTTCAGTATCCTCATTTATAAAATGAAAGCAATCATAGTAGATATATTTGATAGCACTGTTGTGAAGCTTAACTGAGATAACATATGGAAAACTTAAAGCACTACTGCTAGCTACATATTATTAGACTTTGAAGGTGATTTTAAGGACTCAGTAACAAGGGGGAGTGTACACTGCTTTGTAGATGAAAACTCTTCAGCTTCATGGATCTGGGTAAGTACCAGTTCTGGGCTATGCTTATTGTTAATGTTCAGGAAACTGTTAGTGAGCCATTCTTCCCTCTCTCTAAATCTTCAAAGAACTTCGTTAGCGAAATAGACTTGAAGTATTTCTGCATATTGCTTTTCCTAGAATTCCTATTTATAACTTTCCAGAAGGAGCAGATTTAAGTTAACTGTCAGAAGTAGCTTCAGAGCAATGTAAACTGGGAAGAATGTAGATGAAAGATGAAAAGTAATCCCATTTCTTTCAGGAAACCTTTATTTTCTTCATACTTGATTGATATCATATTGAACATTGGAATAGAATTTTGGAGAAGAACTTTGATGTCCCAACTAGTAACATTCTCCAGCTGACCTATCAGATCCTTAAGACAGGTCCTCCTTCTAAAGATGGTCACCACTCATATGTGCTTACTTATCCAGAGCAAGTCTTAACTAGGTGTTTTACGTAAATCTACCAGAAAAAGGCCACCAAATATACCGAGGAGATTCCAGTCATTCTTTTGATTTTGTGTTGATAGCATGAGTATATAAGCTGTCAATTAGCTAACCTCTCCCTTATTATGTGACTAGCTCATATTTTTCTTTATCTCTGATTTACTGTACTTCTGCATAATTTCTTATTTGTAATGTTTTAGACTATTCACACCCATCATGTTACTTTTCATTATTCCTCTGTTGATTGCAGAAAATCAATTTTTAAAGATTATAGACTCACATACCACAAAATTTAATGAGACAAATATTACTGCTAAAAAAATATGTTCCTTTGGTAGAGTTTGAGACATATTTGGGAAGCCATTACTAATGCAGAACTATTACTATTATTTGTCTTAAATACGCATACTTTTTACAAGGGGTTTCTTTTTCTTTTTTCCCCCTGAAGGGCAAGGAGATAGAAGGGAGATAATGACTTAGGGTTCATTGAGTAAAAGTAAATTTTAAAATACAGTAAAAAAAAAAAAAGGAAAATGAGATGGACCTTTGTTTCAGGGAAAAACATTAAGCTTATTAAAATTGTGTTATTTCCTAAATGAAAGCCAGACTAATGTCTTCCTATGTTCAGTTCTAGCTTTGTTTCTTGTCCATTTGCAAGATTTTTACAAGCTCCATGATTATTCAATTGTATATGATAGACTAGATATAGGTATTTTTCATCCACTTTGTTTTTCCTATGGGGATAGCTAGCATGCTATACAGTATTCATGAACTTGGTTCAAAATAAGGATACAATTCACAAATGGGAGCATCTGAAAAACCTCCCTATTTGTATTGAATCTCTTTTTGATGTCTATGCTGGGCATCCTCCATGATGATGAAAAGCATGGTGGGTGAGCACATATTTCCTTCCTTTACATCTCTCTTGATAATTTAAATTAGAAGATCTTCAAAAGAACTTGTCAGTTCTGAAATTTTTCAAGGAATCTTGTAAGATTTTCACATATACATGTGGGACGTCCATGGACGATATACTTTAAGAGAGTGTTACTCTTCAGGAAAGCAAATGATTTTTATAACCAATAAAAGATAAGCACAATGGGATTTTGTATTCTACATGCCTTTCATTAAATGAAGTGACTACAAAAACATGATTTGCTATGGAATATAATTTGCAAGCATCTTGCTGTTCTCACTCCTCATGTATAGCATCCTGAAGGATGATTGTGATATTTATGCTCATAAATTTTAAATATTTGAGATAGAAATAAGATATATGGGGCAGTGTTATTAATATGATCTAATTTTTGACAATACTAAGATTTAAGATTTTTATACACTTTTGGTATCCTACCCTTTTTCAGATATCATGAGAATTAATCCCTTAACATGCTCATAATAGGGCCACCTCAATCACAGACCTTTGTGTATAGTGCCATTTCTATTTCTTCTAATAGCACAGGTCATCTGTGATTTTAGATTCTAAATATAGTGTTTACAAGGTTTTTGCTGGTTTAAAAATGTTTCTTACAAAAAAAAACTTTTCAGAATTTTTCATTTCTGTTATCTTCCTTTAAACTTCATCCTAAAATGTCCTGGGATGATTTTGCTTACTTGGGTCTTTCATTAAGCTGTTAGTAAACATATTTTTCCCTTCACTATTTCTTGATGTTTTCTGAGGAAATACTGCTTTTGATCTTCCTGTATCTTCTTAAAGTTTTTACAAATGAGTTTCTATTCTAAATCATTTCTAGTTTTGTTGATCAATTTGTCTGCTTAACTAGGAGATTATATCTTTGTTGGTTAAGGTAGTTTCTAGATTTCTTTGATCACAATTTGGCAATTGACTTTAATATCATGTTAACATGTAAAATAAGAATATTTTCTTAAATGCCAACATCTCTCTGACCCCCGCTTTTTTTACACAAAGAATTAAGCCAAATAGACTCAAAATATTCAGAATGGAATGCAAGTTAGAGATCATCTAACTCAACCCTTTCCTTTCATGATAAAGAATTAAAACTTAAAATGAGAAAGTGATTTGCCCAAGTGAGGTAAAGAAGTAGAATTTGAACTCCACACCTAAGGATTCTTTAGGAAATCTGTATAATCTGGTCCTTCTCTCTCATCCTAACCACATCTCATAATATTCTTCAACATAAATTCTTTGCTTTAGGGAAACTGAATGATTTATCATTCCCCATTCATGCCTTTTGTATTCTTAACTTTTTCAACTTTACTCACATTATTACTTTTCCCTGTAATGTTATATTCTTTCCTTCTCTCTCCCATCTCCCAACCATCCTCATCTTCTCTTGTGAAACAGGCTTTAAAATTGTGGTGCTGGCAACTACTGATTGATGAGTCTTCTTAATTTTAATTTTATAGGTTATCCTTCAGCTCTTCCATGGCAAAGGATGCTTTATAATGACTTTCATTGTTTTTTTCCTCCTCAGTGCTCCCAGAATGAGGACTAATATTGCTACTCCATTTTTTGCCTAACAGGAAACTGAAAGCCAGAGAAATTATAAGTAATTTAACCAAGGCAATACAGATTCAGCCTCAAAGTCAAAATTAGATCTTTCTTGTGTGTTCATGAATCTGGCCCTGTTAATAGCTTCTTCATTTCCTGAGCCACTGCCAAAAAAAGATAATGGTTTTTGGATAGTAATTTTGCAGTGTTATCTCATCCATCCTTTCCATTTCTACTACCAATACCAGAGTTTAGTTACTTATCACCTTAAGCACAAAATGTTGCAATAGTATCCTAACTGGTTTCCTTGCCTCCAGACTGTTCCCTCATTCCTATGATTTCCTACAAACAAAATCTTCAATGACTTTCCAATACTTCTGAATACAGTTGAAATTTCTTAACCTGGAATTAAAAATTTTCTTCATTCTCACCCCAGCATATCTTTCTAGCCTTATCTCATGCTATTCTTTGGCCAAATGGACTACTTGCTTTTTTTAGTAGATATTTCACCAGCCCACGTCTGTGCCTTTCTTTGCCTAGAACACTCTTCTCCTCATATATGACTTACAAGAGTCAGTTTGGTGGAGTGCAAAAAGCTCTGACTTTGGAATTACGAGACTTAGCTGGGTTCAAATTCTGCTTCTGACACATATTAGCTATTTGATTAATCATTAACCTCTCTAAGTCTCAATTTCTATATCTCTAAATTGGGCATAATAATATTTATTCTTTCTGCCTCACAGTATTGGTGGGAGAAAAACTCTTTGTCAATCTTAAAGCATAATATGAATGGGAATTAGTGCTGTCCTACCAACTCAAATGATACTTCATTCATTATGCTTTACCTTATCACCCCCAGGCAGAAGTCAGCTCTCCCCTTCTATGCTTCTTGTGGTTTGTCCTTTGTTCTAAGAGAAGACCATGATATCAGGGAGATGATGACATGATCTGCAACTGACTTTGATTTGAGTGAGGAAGTGCTGTGCAAAGTCACCAGCTTCACTTTCTCTTCCAGAGTCATCTAAGTCCAACAGCCAGGAAGATCTAGAGAAGTCCCAGAATGCAGTGGGAGACCTTGACCTTTTTAAGCTAAGATCTTTTCAGGTTCTCACTTTGAGTGAGGTAATGTCTGTTCAGTGAATAGGTGTCTTTAAGAAGTGATTCAAGGGATGGACCCTTCAATAAAACATATATATATATACATATATGTATGTATATATATGTATATACATACATATGTGTACATATATAGGTACATATGTATGTATATATATATATAACAAATCAAACTGAGAAGGGAAGACTCTTAAGGTTGCTGGCCAAAAGAGAACTGGTTACTATTTACATTCACTCTGAGCCGGGAAGACCCAAAAATTAAAGGGTGCTTGGGTAGGGACCTATTGTTGTCCAATCCATGAGATCCAGAGTAAGTTGGTTTTAAGACTGTCTTTGAGCAAGAAACCTAGCCAGAACGCTACCTAACTTGGGATCTATGCTTCTATATCTCTTACAGTTATCCAAACAAGTTCTACTTATTGAGTATTTGCTGTATATAATCTTTTTTTGCAATTGTTTCTCTTTATGTCATCTCCTGAACTAGACAATAAATTCTATGATGATGGTTGATGGAAAAAAAAAGTATAAGAATTGAAATGAGAAGAATTCTGTTTGATGCCTGATTCTGTGGCTTACTGACTGTGTGACATTAAGCAAGTCATTCTACTTCCTTGGGTCTCAGTTTCCTCAATAGTAAAAGAGGAGGATGTAGTCTACCTTAGTCACCTCCATATTCACCTTTACATTAAATAACCCTTCCAACTATAAGAGCCTATCAGATGAAATGGTGAAAATTTCCATTATGCACAGTGCTTAATGTAGTATCTTGTGCAGTGCAGAAACTCACAAGTTTTGTTGTTGTTGTGGTGGTGGTGGTGGTATTGAATGAATGAATAATTGTTGGTATTACAGAAGAGGCCTGATAGGATCTATCCCTCTTTTCACAGGCCAAGCTCGACCTCTTATTTTTAAATACTTCATTACTTTCATGGATTGGTGATCTCATTGATTCAAGCACTCTTTCCAATGATACACAGCTAGGTCCCAATTAGTGCAAATAATGAAATCACATGCATTAGAATTTGAATATAGCTAGCAACCTAACCATTCCTTCTTATCCTGGCTACCTCTTATTCATGTCTTCTCATAAGACCTCTACAAGAGAACTCACAATTGGAACTTTACCTCTAGTTCTCTTGATATTATGAATACATTAATGCATTTCACAGACTATAGCAGTTTTTCTTTGTATCTTTAGCACCTAGGATAGTACCTAGACTATAGTAGTTGATTAATAAATGCCATTGCTTGATTCTATTATATCTGACTCTTTCTACATGACCAGACTCTCCTTTTCCAGGCATATGTTACTTTGAAAATACTCTTTACCCACTTTCATACATGTTATTTACCATTGTTAATATGCTACCACCTATTTCTATATGTTCTTACTTTGCCCTTCAGGTGATCTGCAATTTTGATTCCTTGGAGATTATGGTATTCTGTGATCTGCTACCATTTAATAACACCAGAAGAGTGCTGATATTTAAAACAGGGAATTTCTCTTAAAAAAAAAATCACTTCATCAATAACCAAATCAAATGAAACTCAGAATAAGATGTCATATGTAACAACCAAGGTATTATTATGCATACTACTAAGAAGACTACTGAGCATTAATATCACTGGTGCTACAAAATTGTCTCAATTCCACTTGATATGGCATAATGCTGAAAGAAAATGCTCAACCACAATTTATGTAATCAATCCACCCCATTGTTAACTTGATAGGTCAATACAACCAAAGTAAATCAAGAGAATCAATTGGGGGTGGGGTGGAGTAGAAAGATACATACCCTCTAGTGCTTCCCGACAGCCCACAAAATACCTGTAAAAAGTGACTCTCCATAAATTCTAGAGGAACAGAAGCCACAGAACAACAGAGTGAAAGAGGTTTCCAGTCAAAGGTAACCTGGAAGGCCCACAGGAAAGGTCTATCTCATGGGATATTGCGTGGAGTGGAGCCCAGCCCTGTTCATGCAGCACTGGGAGGAACAGGACCTGAACAGACCTCTGAGGCAGAATTCCCAACAGGGAGGGTCCCAGATCACTCAACCCATAAGCAACAAAGAAGGCTCCAAAGGTCAGTGTGGGAGGGCTTTCTTTCCCAGCTTGGAGAGAGGGGAATGGGGTTCCCTCAGTACTGACCCCAGGTGCCAGCAGCAGTGGGTGGCAGGCAGTTACTCACAAATAGCCTGGGTCCATTGTCCAGGCAGCTCAGATTAAAGCCTCTGGCAGAATTGAGCAGCTGATCTGAACCTCAGCCCTCAGTGGTGGCCCCACCCCCACCCAAAGCTCCTGGGAGAGTTGAGCAGCTAATCTGAATCCCAACCTTGAGCATGATACTGGGGAGAGGAGGAACACTAAGACCCTCCTCTTGACAAAAAATTCAGAAGTCAAGTAACTGGCTGGGAAAATGCCTAAAAAAAGAAAAAAAAATAAGACCACAGAAGGTTACTTTCTTGGTGAACTAATATCTCCTTCCATCCTTTTGATGAGGAAAAACAAGGCATCCTGTCACAGGAAGTCAAGGCTTCTACCCTCAGTACCTCCAAAGTGAATATGAAATGGTCTCAGGCCACAGAAGAGCTTGAAAAGCATATCAGCAGCCTGCTAAAGGAGAACCCAAAAAATGCTGAGGAAAATAACACCTTTAAAAAAGAGGCTAACTCAATTGGAAAAAGAGGTCCAAAAAGTTGATGAGGAGAAGGAGGCTTTAAAAAGCAAAATTAGCCAAATTGAAAAGAAGGTTCAAAAGCTCACTGAACAAAACAGCTCTTTAAAAGAGAGAATTGAGTTCAAGGAAGCTAATGACTATAAGATAAACCAAGAAGTTAGAAAACAAAATCAAAAGTTTGAAAAAAATGGAAGATAATGTGAAACATCTCATTGGAAAAACAATTGACCTGGAAAATAGATCCAGGCGAGACAATTTAAAAATTGTGGGACTACCTGAAAGCCATGATCGAAAAAAGAGCCTAGACATTGTCTCCCATGAAATTATCAAGGAAAACTGCCCTGTTATTCTAGAACTAGAGGGCAAAATAAATATTGAAAGAATTCCCCTATCACCTCCTGAAAGAAACTCTGAAGAAAGAAACTCCTAGGAATATTGTGGCCAAATTTCAGAGTTCCCAGGTCAAGGAGAAAATATTGCAAGCAGCTACAAAGAAACAATTCAAGTGTTGTGGAAATACAATCAGGATGACACAGGATCTGGCAGCTTCAACATTAAGGGATCAAAGGGCTTGGAATAGGATATTCCAGAAGTCAAAGGAACTGGAATTTTAACCAAGAATCACCTACCCAGCAAAACAGAGTATGATACTTCAATGGAATAAATGGTCATTCAATGACATAGAGGACTTTCAAGCATTCATGATGAAAAGACCAAAATTGAATAGAAAATTTGACTTTCAAACACAAAAATCAAGAGAAGCGTGAAAAGGTAAACAGGAAAGAAAAATCATAAAAGACTTTCTAAAGCAGACTGTTTACATTCCTACATGGAAAGATAATATTTGTAACTCTTGAGAGTTTTCTCAGTATTTGGGTAAGTGGAGGGATTACACACACACACACACACACACACACACACACACACATAGACAAAGAGGAGGTTAAGTTGAAGCAGGAGAGATGATATCCATAAAAATAAAATAAAATAAAAGTAAGGGGTGAGGGAAGAAAATACTGGAAGGAGAAAGGGAGAAATGGAATGGGGCAAATTATCACTCATAAAAGAGATAAGAAAAATCTTGTTCAATGGAGGAGAAAAGGGAGAAGGTGAGAGGGCAAAAGTGAAGCTTACTCTCTTTACATATGGCTTAAGGAAGAAATAAAATGCTCATTAAATCTGGTGTGAAAATCTGTCTTACAGTACAAAAAAAGTAGAGAAAGAGGGGACAAGTGAGGTGAGGGGAATGATAGAAGGGAGGGCAAATGGGAGAAGGGAGTAACTAGAAGCAAACACTTTAGGGAAGGGACAAGGTCAAATGAGAGAATAAAAAAGGGGGGGATAGGGTAGGATAGAGGACAATATAGTTAGTATTACACATTATTATTATGGAAGACTTTTGCTAATTGACACATATATAGCCTGTATTGAATTGCTTGCGTTCTCAGTGAGAATGAGTAGGGAGAGAGGGAGAGAAGTTGGAATTCAAAGTATTAGAAATGAATGTTGAGAATTATTATTGCATATAACTGGGAAATAAGACACACAGGTAATGGGGTATAGAAATTTATCTTGCCCTACAAGAAAAGAGAGAAGATGGGAATAAGGGAAGGGTAGGGTGTGATAGAAGGGAGGGTACATTGAGGAAAGGGGTAATATGAATGCAAGGTATTATGGGGTGGGGTAGGGGGAAGGGAGAGATGGAGAGACAAATTGGAATTCAAAATTTTGTGGAAATGAATATCAAAATCTAAAAATAAATAAATAAATTCAGCATTTTTAAAAAAAAGTCTCCTCTTTGTCCACTGTCACAGCACACAAATATGAATTAATGGAATTTTTAATAACTGATAAAAGTTCACCAATAAATTCACTTTATAAAAAGCAAAAAACAAAACAAAACTAAAGAAAAAAAGAGAATCAATCAGTTAATAAAGTTTAACCAAGCACCTATGCCAAGCACTGTGTTAAGTGCTAATGATTCAAATGAAAGAAAGAAGGAAGGAAAGAAGGATGAAAAGAAGGAAAGAAAGAAGGAAGGAAGAAAAACACCCACTGCTCTCAAAGAGCTTAATAATCTGATGAAGGAAAACAACACAGAAAAGAAAACTGAAAGGGGTGGTGAAAGGTGCCTGGCACAAGGACATGATGGAGAAGTACAAAGGAATGAAAGATGACTGGCCTATGTGTTCTCCCTATATGGAGGTTTGAGAAAGAGGTCTCTATCAAACAATCAGAGGGACCCCAAGGGCAGAGGGTATTGACAAGCTATGAGTTCAAGGACTAATCTGATCCTTCAGGATCAGTGCATTTCCTGAGTAACTTAGAAGAAACAAAACTCCCTGGCCTTACCTGAATTTTCTGCATTCTTCAGATAAAAATAATTGATTTTTTGTTTGTTTTTTTTTGGTTTACAAAAGAATGCTGATCATAACTATTGAAGATCATAGTCAAGTTTTACATGTCCTTGTGTCTTTGTCATCTTTCATGTAGGTAAGTTGAATTTGGATCTCTCATATATTGATTTGAGATAAGACCTTGATAAACTCTCAGTGTCTTCTCCGGGTTTATGTATGGGTGGGTGGGAAAATGTTTCTTCCCTAATTCATATAATCAGGATGAATTAGTATCAAAGAGCTAAATGAGGTATTAGCATCATCAAATAAAATTTCCTCATGTTACAGATGAGGGAAGTGAGGTTCAGAAAAGTAAAATATATCTTAGCCAAGGTCACATACTAGTAGTGTGGAGAATAAAATCTAGGGCTCTCAATTTCTGTTCAGTGGCAGCTTCCAATACACATTGCTGCTTTAATAGAGTCTACATTTATCTTATTCTACTCATGTGTTTACTTTTTAAATATTTATTTATGCATATTGTTTTTACATTGCTATGCTTTCCCAATAAACACTCACTCTATAGATCTCTCCCTCAGAACAAAGAAGAGCTAAGTAAAACAAACCATCATAGCATTTATGTCTGAATATATGACATTTTTTCATTCCTTGTTCAAGAGCTCTGTACCTAGATAAAGGGAGATGTTATCATTGGTATCAAGGACTATAAGTGATCATAACATTTCATCTGAATAATTTTGTATTTCATTGTTGCCTTTGTTTTTTTTTTTTTACCATTATTTAAGGTCATTATGTATATTGTTGCCTTAGTTCCACTTTCTTTGCTTTGTATCAGTTCATAAAAGGCTTCCTATGTTTTTCTAAGTGTTTCATATCCCTAATTTCTTATGGTCCAATAATATTCTATTCTTTTCATATATAACAATTTATTTGTTTATTTTTTTCTACTCCTCATTTGATGGGAACATACCTTGTTTTCATTTTGTTACATGAGACAAAAGTGCTCGTATGAGTATTTTTCTAAATTCTACCTCCTTGAAGTAAATGCCTAGGAGTGGGATTGCTAGGTCAATTGTTAACAATATTCTCATAAAATTCAAAATTTCTTTTTTGAAATAGAAAAATTCTTAATTCCATCAACAATGTATTGATGCACTTGACTTTTTTTTTTGAGGGGTTAATAATCTTCTTTAATCAAGCTCATGTGTCATTCACTTAGTTCAGGAAATCAAAAGACAGCCCTTCCAAACTGTGTGACATAAGCAATACATATATCACAAATCAACAGACAGGTCTGACCATAGTTGCCAGAGAGAGAAGCACCAACAACTGGGTTTTCAAAACCAGGGGCCTCCTTAGCAGCTTCCCAGTGTATTGTCTGGCACACAAAACTTCTTCCAAAAGCTAAGACCCAAAGTAAAACCTCACACTCAAGACTATTTATACCTTTTTTAGAGTCAGAGAGCATCCCAACCCTTGGGAGCAAGTGCCTCATTAAGAAAAGTTGTGGGCCTTCCTACAAATCTTCCAGAATCAAATTCCCTTTAATGGACAAGTCCGTTAATGAGTGGGGAAGATCTTTAATTGCATTAACAATACAAATATATGTACCGTTTCTAGTTAAAGAAACTCTTGTTTCTGTACTTTACTCTTAGTAAAGACTTTTGGTGGATAGCAGCAAGATCAATCAGAGGCACTTGATTATATAAAACAAAACAGCAAAAAATCCTACTTTATTTATTGTAACAATCTACACTTCCAAGATCTTTGGCCTTAGACTCTAAATGGCCATGGACCCTGGAACAAATAGAAGCATTATACTTTGCAAACCCAAATCCAGGGGATTTAAGCAGGTTACATGGACAACTTGTATCTGAATAGGCATTAACATTTCTTTAGTAAATACAATATGGTTCCCACAAAATAAACACATCATGAACTTTTACATTTGTAGAATACATACATAGCAATTCATTACCAGAGTAGCCAAATGACTTTAAACAAACACAAAAGTGTATGTATAACATAACATCATTTTCTGAGGAGAAAGCAACCAGCTCCTCCTTCCTCCAATCCCAAACAGCAATGTCCAAGCAAACTCCTTTTTGGGATGTGTCCTCACACAGCCATTGCAGGTACTCTCCAAGACTCAGTCTTAATAAATGTTCCAGCCCCCTCTTCCAAATGGGCAGCTGGGCTACAAAGCCATCAGGGTGGAGTCCTTGGGAGCATAAGGCACTTTTCCCCACCCACCATAAACAGCTCCACCCCATGGATCCCAAACTGTCCCAGGAGAAAGGAGCAAAAAAGCACACTAAGTGCCTTGGTGGGCAGTCCCCACCTTGCCCCAGGGTTGAACTCCAAGATCCTGGGTTCCTCCTCTTTCAGCAAGAGCCAGATGCTCCCAGTTCCTGCCAGATTCTGTGCACAGGCAGCTCTCTGCTCCAACTTCCACTCCTGTTCTACCACTCACCTTTCCAAGGTCAGCACACTGGCAGTTTTCTACTTTTGCTCTCACCTCACCAATGTCAGCATATAGGCAGTTCTCCACTTCTGCTCAGTCAATATGAAGGCAGTTTTCCACTTGAGTTCCAGGGGTGTATTTCAATTTCTGTCTGTTCTGGTCTGGTTTCTGAATATAATACACTTTCAGGGCCTTCATTCCTGTAGCACTGTCCAGAGCTAGGCTAATCCACTCAAGCCCTGACAGGCTACCTCCATCTCCTAGGGCTCCACAGAAACATAGCCACCGCAACTGGGAAACAACAGACAATTATCTCAGTCCAACAAAAACCCATACTTTACTTTTAAGTTACTCAGATCCTTCTGACTATGCCATAATGTATTGGTAAGCACCCTGACATACACAGAGGGGTCTGCTGTCACAGATTCTTTGACCTACTTTTGTAAAAGAAAAGGCAATTTTTGAGACGTTATCATTCTCCTTTAATCAAGCACATGCATTGTTCAGGAAATTAACAGACAATACTTCCAGACTATCTGACATAAGCAATACATATATCACAAATCAACTGCTAAATCCAACTGTCTGAGTATAGTTACCAGAGATGGAAGCACCAACATCTGGATTTTCAAAGTGGGTGGGTGGGTAGGGGGGCTCTCTAGGAGCTTCCCAGAGTTCTCATCTAGCATACAAACCTTCTTCCAAAAACTAAGTTCACCATGCACTTGATTTTTTACCAGCTCTTCCAACATTCACTATTTCCATATTTTACCATCTTTACTAATTTGTTGACTATTTTTTGGACTACTTTGTTGACAGTAAAAGACAAGAGTTTTAAAATTTATATTCATCTTGGATTTGAAGCATTTTTGTGTGATTGTTGATAGTTTTTCATTTTTTTTAAACTTCACGTTCTTTTCTTATTATCAGAGGATTATTTGTAGTCTTAAATATTTCTATCAGTTCTCAATGAATCTTGGGTATCAGAAATTTTTCAGTGTCACATGAAAAATTTTCCTAATGTCACAGCTTTTCTTTATAATCTAGATACATTGATTTTGTTCAGATATAAATACACTTTGAAAATTTTATATAATCAAAACTAAATTATCTTTCTTCTAGTCAATTCTTTCCTCTGCACTAGAAATGATTAACACCTGGAGAATCAAATAAAAGTGAGCTTCTTTCATTCTGTCATATGCTATTTTTGTATCAGAAGACAACAAAGTCCCCAGCTTCTGAGAAGGTCCTCCAGATTACTTTTTTTTTCTTTACTTCTATGCAAACTTTTAAATCTCTGAGGGTTTGTCTTACACTGAGGAAATGTTCTAATTCATTGCTTATTCACTTATAGATTGTTCCCCCCATCCCCAATTTTCTGCAGAAGGTCTCCTTTTCCTGGTCTCTTCTAATTTTTCTGTTGATATGCTTATTTCTTTTTTAGAGTTTACTGTGGTGTATAGTCTAAATAAGATATGGGTTTCAATTTGTTTTAGACAAAACTACTTTCTATTTTCCTGAGGAGTTGTTGTCAAATATGAAATCTTTCCCTTTGTGGTTTGTACTCTTATGTTTAAATGTTGGGCAACTGTGGTTATTTGCCTTTACTATTAGAAATACATACAGGGTTAATTTCTTTTGTTTTGTTTTTAGTCTGTGTAGCACTGGTTCTTTTATCCTTTTATTTATTTTCCTACTGTAACCGTAAACACTCAAACAAACACAGGGGGGCCTGCTACTACAGGTTTTTAGATCTGCATTCATAAAAGAAATGCAACTTTCAAGGAGTTAGTAATCACTTTAATCAAGCACAGATATCAGAGAAAATAAAAATAAGAATTTCTGAGAAAACACAGAGAAATCAAAAGTCAACAGACATGGTTCCAAAATGTCTAACCATTACATACATACACAGTTACCAGAGGAGGAAGCATCAACTTCTGGATTTTAGCAGGAGGTCTCCTTAGGGGCTACCAGAGTCTCCCCAGCCAAAGAAAGACTTCTAGTCAGTAAGCCCCAAAGTAAAACCTCCCCCTCAGAGTATTTATGCTCTTTTCAGAGCCAGAGGGCACCCAGTGCCTCAGTAGAAAAAACAAAAGATACTTGGGACCCTCCTACCAAACAACTCCCCTAATCAAGTTCCTCACAATGGGCAGGCCCATCAATGGGTGCGAAAAATCCTCCTTAATCACATTATTCAATCAGAGACACTTTTAGTAAAATAAAACAGCAAAACCTCCTAATTTGATTGCCATTACACCTACTTCATTCAGCAAATCTTTGCTTGATAACATTTTCCATTGTTAAAGTGATTGTTTTTAAATAGCAGAGCCAAGAACTGAACCAGTAGTATGGAGGTGAGAGCGGTTGTGTTAACCACACATAAAGATGTTTCAAGTGAAGGATTACAAAGGGGTTCTAACCAGGTGATTTTTCCCATAATCGTTCAAGAAAGCGAGAAGAGAATATGTGTAGTATACTTTGTTCCAAAGTAGAAATGGAAAATTAGAGTGATTCCCTCTGTCTTTTAGATGATAAACTCCATGAGGGTAGGAAGCATAGTATGTCTTAGCTTTGTATTTTCTCTATAATGTAGAACAACGTGCTGCACACAAAAGGTGTTCAGTTAATGTTTGTTGAATAAATAAATGAATGAATGCTACATTTGAGAGATGAGAGCTTCTCAGAAATAATAAGCTTTCATTATGGTTTTATTGCATCTTTTTTAGCACATTATAATTAATTATTTATTTTTGCTTTCAGGAGCCAAATTTATGGTTCGATCTGAGCCATTTGCAGTGTTTCCTGTTAATATAGGAGAGAAATCTACTATCCTTATGGCTCTTGTTTTGTGTTCAGCTGCCTCATGGGTTACTGTGTGCTTGCTGGTGTTTTGTTGGTTTAAGAAAAGAAAAGTCAACAGTAAGTTTTCATTCTCAAAAGAAGAATATGCCTGTTTTGATCTGTGCAATGATGGCATTAATTAAAATGTCTTGGTTTCTAATACGTAAAGAAACTTTATTCACCAGTGAGATCTCTTGTAATCCTATGTGGATAACTAGCCATATAAAAGTTGCTAAGTTTATTTCTTCAGTATATCGTCTTCCAGTTTTTCAATGACTTGGAGAATCTCAGGTTCATTAATTTGTTTTTTTTTAAAACATGTTTTAAAAATTGTATTTCAATGTAAGTGATTTCTTTGTCATCCTTGGTATTTTATTTTATATATTTTATCCATTATTCTGAGGAGTCCATAAATTTTACCAAATTCAAAAAAGAGGTCTATGAGACTTAAAAATTTAGGAACTCTTGACCTAAATAAAAATTGACTCTCTATACATATCCCATATTTAGTTATCTATGAATGGGTTTCCCACCCATAGAATATAAGCTCCCTAAGATCAGCAACTGTTGCCCCTTTCTAATCATATTCCACAAACGGAGCACAGTGTCTGGAATGTAGTAAGCATTTAATAAAGACTTGTTGATGGATTCATTTGGAGTCTGAACTTGGGACTCTAAATCTTGATTTTCAGCTTGTTATCCTTGGGAAGTCACTTCAGCTCTGCATCTCCTTATCTGAAAAATTAGAAAAATAATATTTTCTTGCCCACTTCAGAGGATTGTTATGAAAATCAAATGAGATAATTTCAAGCACTTAGTAAAATATAGAGTGTTATGTATCTATAAATAGATTAATTAAATTAATTATTGATGGTATTATTTCCATACCAAATGAAGAATATAGTTACAGGAATATAGAAAAACTCGCTTGTTAAACATATGAAGGTAAATCATTGGAAGACACTGAAATATCTCTTCAAAAAGACTGTATGATCCTGTCATTCAGAGAATGAGTATGTGACTAGAAGAGAATTTCTCAACGCTTAGCTCTGCCACTAACTATATGTGTGACTTCTGGCTAATTGGTTAATTTTGGGGGGCCTCAATTTCCTCATTTGTCAGTATTTGCTCTAATAATTGAAGGTAAAGATGTACTGAAAGGATAGATGTGAGAATACATAGAAAATCTAAAAGTATATTGAAAATGTGGTTGGTTTTTTACTACCACTATGCCTACATTTTCTTTCCTGTAGTTCACAGAGTCACAGAATCATATAATATATTTCAGCTGAAAGGGACATTATAAGTTCTTTAAGAATAGGATCCCCGATGCCTGGAGGCAAAGGAATGGACTCAATGACCAGCTCCCGGATCACTAAATTAGATATATGTGGCCCTATATATCTATATAATAAGGGTTCTTAATCTTTCTGGTGTCATGGACTCCTTCAGCAGTCTGGTCAAAGACTACAGGCCTTTCTCAGGATATTGTTTTTAAATACAGAAAATAATGAAGGAAATCAATGACATTTATATGATATATCTTATGACATATATGTCCCTTTAAAACTAGATGTAAATGCAAGTTATCACTATGACCGTGATGATCACAGTATTTTCATTCTTTTCATCTTATTCAATGGAATACAGATAGAGATGATCCTGGAGTCCTATTCTGATCCTTTTATGTTTCACATCTGACAAACTATTACACAGGTGAAATAAAGGTCTGATAATTAATTTCATTGAAACTTCCCTATAAGACCAGGTTAGGAAGTTGTTATCTCCTGCCACTCCCTTTGGACAAGAGGTATTATTTCATTAGTATAGGGAACTCCTATGGAAGATCCCTCTACCTATGTAGTTCTGCATCTGCACTGCACTTACAATAATTAGAGGGTGTTATCTAGGACATCAAGAAAATAAATGACACTCCTGGGGTCATTTAGCTAGTATATGAACCCAGGAATCATTCCTGGAATCCAGCTCTTTCCCACCTCTCATATACTGCTTCCCAAGGTATTGTTATTGTCCCCATTCTACAGATAATAGAACTGAGTTTACAAATCCACTTTTTTTTTTGACTCCAAGTCTGGTGCTCTACCACTTAGCCAAACTCATATAATTTTCCTCAGGGTGTATATTGACTTGCTTTCAAAGTCAGGATTAAGCTGTGCAAAGGTGGGGAAGATTTGGCTCCAAGTTACTACCTATTTGTCACTGAATCCAACTTAGACAACAATTTTCAGAAATCATTAGACACCAACATTCTCTTCAGCTTCACTTATATTTACCTATGCCTCTCCCTAAATTTACTATACATCACCAATTCTGTTTTATCTCCACATCACTCAGAGATCACCAGCATCTCCCAATAGTAACAGCAGGTACTCCCACAGATATTGTTCCATAAAAAATTAATAGATAAAAGAAAAAAAGTCAATAGGATGGAGGGGCAGAACACCAGATATGCCTTACTATTTTAGCTGGGTGAACCAGCACATATATTTTCATGTCATCTTTAACTTTCTAAGACATTCTAATACAAAGGCTAAAGGCTAGGGGGCCTTGTCTGTTGTTTATGGGTATAGCTGGATCATAAGGCCTTTAGCATGAGGAAAAGCAGAAGGGTCAGTCCCTTGCTGATTTTCAAGCTGGCTTTAACAGCTCCATCATCACTGAAAACAGCCACCCTGCTACCTCTGCTAGGGAAACTGTGTCAGTCTCCTGTTTAATGAGAACGGTGTTCTCTTCTTGCTAACACAGTTTCCACTATAATATGAGCAAGTCTTCAGTGGCAACGGGGATGGCGCTGAAGGCTACGTGTGGAGAGTGTGTTTACTTCATGCTCCGAAGTGAGCACATTTAGAGCCTTTCTAATGGTAGGCCTTACATGTGTGATTGCAGGTGTTTCTCTTAGGCTGTTTCTTCCCCAGCACAGCAAAGTAGATTATTCGAAATAATCACTAGAAAATACACAGACCCAGCAGATTTTTATTTTATTTTCCAAAAATCCAGTGGCACGAAGATACAAAGCAGTCTGGCATTTTCTCAGATAATAAGCGTCAAGGTGCTAGTGTAGAAATGGCATTTGTTTCTATTAAAGTCTAGTGTAGTCTTAAAGAAAGCAGAAAACAGCAAAACTGACCAGTCCACTAGTATGTCTTATCAATCTGTTCTACTCATTCTCAGAGTTCCTCTCTCCCCCATCTTTATTCCTGATTTGTCAGAAATCTGAGTTGGCTCTGGGATCCAGTCAAGTGGTTATCTGAGAACCTTCCTAATGTCCAGGACTAAATTCTGGGGCTTATCATTGTACCATCTCCCTATTCTCATCATCCCCCTACTCTTCAATATGATTTTTGTGCTTCCTTATCAGGGCTGATGTTGGATAAGCCTTATCCTGGCTTCTTATACCATGTTCCATCCATCAGACTAACAATCAATCAGTCAGCAAATACTTATTTGGTGACCATTGTGTTTCTGGATAGTACTGGGTGTTATAGGTAATATAGCATGATGAAATTGTTCCTGCATTCAAGGAACTCAGTCTGGTTATCCAGACAATATTCATACTTATTAAATAATTAAAGAGATGTACATGATACCATCATGGTTGAGGCTGTGTAGTGAAACGGGTAAAGTACTGGTCTTGGTGTTAGTAATACTTGGGTTTGAATCCTTCCTCAGACATCTTGGAAAAAAGTCAATTTTTCTCAGTCTCAAATTTCTCATTTGAAAAATGTGGGGAATCATAGCACATCTCTCACATGGCTGTTTTCACATATATATATCTGCCATGGCATTAAAGTAAGATAATATGTAATGTTTTACCAACCCTTGCATATAAGTTTTTATCTCATCCTTCTTCAAAGGCTTTCTACAGGTTTATTCAGTTCCTCTAAGCACATGTCTATTACTCCAGATCACCTAGCCTTCCTTAGTCTGTGATCTGAGTGAAGGAAATATAGGACCAGCCATGTGTCTTCTTGGGACATATATTCTATGACTATTGATTACAAGGGTCCCATTTCCTTTGATGTAAACTTGCCTATGAGGCTAGGGATGTACTCAAAAGATGTGGTCAAGAATGCAGCTCTTGTTGACCTTTCAATATTTGGTCTATGACATGCCTAAGACCACAAGAAGCTTCTGGCATAGTCTGTTGCATGAGTCTTTCCCTAGGGACAAATATAGCATAATGAAACAAAAATGTAAATACACAAAAAAGTCAGGTCATTGGACTTCCTTCTGGACTGCACAGTAACAAAAATAGCCTTCCTTGACTATCTTATTCATACTTCTTTTAGAACACATAGCTCAACTACCATAGTTTTATACTATGATAACTAGGTGGTGCAGTGAATAGTGTGTCCAGCCTATAGTCCGAAAGACCCTGAGTTCAAATTCAGGCTCTGAAACTTACTATGTGACCCTAGGAAAGTCACTTAAACTTGTTAGTCTCAGTTTCCTCATATGTGAAATGAGCTGGAGAAGGAAATGACAAACTACTCCAGTATCTTTGCTAAGATCTGATATGGGGTCATGAAGAGTCAGAGATGACTAACTGACCAAACCTTAAACCATAGTATAATTGTCCAGCCTAACAACAAGGCTGAAAATAGTTCAGGATCTCCTTGCTTTTATATGGTGCCTACAAGAAATAGCAAGATAGGACAGCATCTGGTGGCTTTGTTCAGGCTCTTTGTTAACAGTTTCTTGCCTTGCATGAGTGAGTGCTCATTTGCGGAGCATGGGAAAATTGCTTAATTGCATTGTTTCAGTTTCTTCCTCAATAAAATGAAAGTATGGGGATGAATGACCCTTTGCATTCTAAGAATCTATATGAGCAAACCAACACAGTTATGCTTTTGAGGCTATGCCCTGTCTATCCTTTAGAATTTAGGTCATACCCCTTTCCTAGGCAGCCCATGTAATAAAAAGGACAAAGCATCGCTCTGAAGCCACATGCTCTATGCTAAGATATATGGCTTTCATCCCCCAAACTGCCAAATGTGTTGTGTATTTTCATTGGCACAGAAATAAAAATTGAAGAGACCTCTGAAGAGCAGGGAGATGACAAAAAGAAAAGTCCTCAAGTCATAACCCAGCACTACACACGTCACACAAGGCTTCAAGGGAGACTGGAAGAGACAGAAAAAGAAGCCAGCAAGATACAACAACGTAAGTATAGTAACTGAGGGTTTTCTGTAACTAGAGGAGGCATTACATGGGTTCTCTCTTATCTCAGCTTTAAGCCATATTTTTTGGGTCCCTCTTCATTATTTTTTCAAACCCCCTTCAAAAAAAATTACTTTAGCAGAAGGTGATGCAAATCCTGATGATTTTGACCAGATATTATCTAGATTAGGGTTTCTTAATTTTTTTTCCGGTTGATCTAGGTGACAAGATGTTAAGAAACTAGCTACTTAGTCTAGATGACAAGTTTATCCTCTAAATGAGATCTATTTAAATATGAAAAGGAAAAAAGGCAGGCAGACAGGAGGGAAAGAAGGAAGACCACATTGGTCACATCCAAAAACATATTCGGTGTATTAGTCTATCATCTCTCTATTGTAAGGTGGGCAATACTCTTCTTTCTCAGACTTTGGAATCATGGTTGATCATTTAGTTGATAAGAATTCTTAAGTCTTTCAAAACTGTCCATTTTTATGATATTCATATGATAGTACAAAGTTATCTTACTGTTATGATCACTTCATTCTGTGTTAGTTCATATGTCTTTTCACCTCTCTTTGAAACTGGCTTTTTTCTCATTTTTTATAGCACAATAGTATTCCATTTTATTCATATGCCATAACTTGTTCAAGCATTTCACAATTGACTGGCTTCCCTTTGTTACCATTTTTTCCACTAGAAAAAGAGTTGCCTTACATATGTTTTTACATAAAGAACCTTTCTTCTCTTTCTTTGATCTCTTTTCAGGTATACACTTAACAATAGTATAGATCAGTCAAAAGTTAGGCAGCGTTTAGTACATTTTTGTATGTAAATTCCAAATTGCTTACCAAAAAGTTGGACCAATTCATCATTCCAATAGTGAATCAATATTGGTTCCTGTTTTCCCACAGTCCTTCTAACTTTTGTCATTTTCTGTTTTTGTCAGTTTTGTCAATTTGATTGGCATTAGGTGGAATCACAGAATAACCTTAATTTTCACTTTTCTAGTTGTTAGTAATTGGGAATATTTTTAGATAATTATAAATTGCTTTAGTTTGTTCCTTTGACATATGCTTGTATATGTCCTAGATTATTTATTAATTGGAGAATGACTCTTATTCTCATACATTTAATAAATTCTTTAGAGGCAATTAGGTAGCACAGTGTTTGGTATTGGGCCTATAATCAAGAAAACCTTTGCTTAACTCTGGCCTCAGACACTTAACTCTCCAAGTCTCTTTTTGCCTTGGTTCCCCATTTATAAAATCAGAATCAACAAAGCACCTATGTCAGAAAGTTGTTAGCTTGATTGGGAGCAGAGCCAAGATGGTGAAGTAGAAAGACACAGATACAGAGGCTCTCCCCACACAGCCCATAAAATACCTGTAGAGAGGGACTCTCAACAAATTCTGGAGCAGCAGAAGTGGAGAACAACAGAGTGGAGGAAATTTCCACCCCAGGGTGACCTGAAAGGCCCACAGGAAACATCTATTACACAGGACATGGAGCGGAGCCCAGCCCAGCCTTGGTTGAGGCATGCGGCTCACGAACAGCCCTCAGGGGCAGAATCTCCAGTCACAGCAGCAGCAGTTTCACAGATCCCTCAACCCACAGGCACCAAAAGTCAGTGACCAGGTTTTTTCAGTTGGCTGGGAAGGGAGAAGGGCCTTCCCATAGCTCTAGCAGCAGGCAGCCACCACAGAGGCTGCATTGGCAGGTGCGGCAGCTGCATCCATTGTTGGCGCATAAAAACCCTGGGGGCACTGAGGAGCTGATTCTTGGCTAGGCCCTGTGTGGAGGCCTGGGGGGTGCTGGTCTTTGTCTCACACTGAATAGTGGCTGTGCCCATCAAGCTTATCTGAAAATCAGCCCCCAGCACCGACTTGGTGGAACTGGAGGCCAGGTGACTGTGGAGAGGTAACTGCTAAGATCCTGGACACAAAAATCCCTCTCTACGTCTAGACCA
>CM053770.1:335209449-335253505 GCA_028658325.1 Potorous gilbertii | reverse complement strand
AGTCAAGTAACTGGTTGGGAAAATGCCCAAAAAAGGGGGAAAAAAAATAAGACTATAGGTTACTTTCTTGGTGAACAGATATCTTTTCCCATCCTTTCAGAAGAGGAAGAACAAAGCTTACCATCAGGGAAAGACATAGAAGTCAAGGCTTCTGTATCCCAAACATCCAAAATAAATATTCAGTGGTCTCAGGTCATGGAAGAGCTCAAAAAGGATTTTGAAAATCAAATAAGAGAGGTGGAGGAAAAATTGGGAAGAGAAATGAGAATGATGCAAGAAAAGCATGGAAAGCAGGTCAACACCTTGCTAAAGGAGACCCAAAAAAATGCTGAAGAAAATAACACATTGAAAAACAGGCTAACTCAATGACAAAAGAGATCTAAAAAGCCAATGAGGAGAAGAATGCTTTCAAAAGCAGAATTAGTCAAGTGGAAAAAGAGGTGCAAAAGCTCACTGAAGAAAATAGTTCTCCCAAAATTAGAATGGAACAAATAGAGGCTAATGACTTTCTGAGAAACCAAGAAACCACAAAACCAAAACATGAAAAAATGGAAGATAATATGAAATATCTCATGGGAAAAACAACTCACCTGGAAAATAGATCCAGGAGAGACAATTTAAAAATTATGGGACTACCTGAAAGCCATGATCAAAAAAAGAGCCTAGACATCATCCTTCATGAAATTATCAAGGAACAATGCTCTGATATTCTAGAACTAGAGGGCAAAACAAATATTGAAAGAATTCACCAATCACCTCCTGAAAGAGATCCAAAAAGAGAAACTCCTAGGAACATTGTGGCCAAATTCCAGAGTTCCCTGGTCAAGAAGAAAATATTGGAAGCAGCTAGAAAGAAACAATTCAAGTATTATGAAAATACAATCAGGATAACACAAGATCTAGCATCTTCTACATTAAGGGATTGAAAGGCATGGAACATGATATTCCAGAAGTCAAAGGACCTAAGACTAAAACCAAGAATCACCTACCTAGCAAAACTGAGTATACTACTTCAGGGGAAAAACTGGTCTTTCAATGAAATAGAGGACTTTCAAGAATTCTTGATAAAAAGACCAGAGCTGAAAAGAAAATTTGACTTTCAAACACAAGAATGAAGAGAAGCATGAGAAGGTAAACAGCAAAGAGAAGTCATAAAGGGACTTACTAAAGTTGAACAATTTACATTCCTACAGGGAAAGACAATATTTGTTACTCTTGAAACTTTTTTCAGTATCTGGGTAGTTGGTAGGATTACACACACACACACACACACACACACACACACACACACACACACACACAGACAGAGAACACAGAGTGAATTGAACAGGATGAGATAAAATCTTAAAATAATGAAATTAAGTGGTGAGAGAGAAATATATTGGGAGGAGAAAGGGGGAACACCAATTATCTCTGATAAAAGAGGCAAGTAAAACACTTTTCAGTGGAGGGAAAAGAGGGGGGAGGTGAGAGAAAAAATATGCAGCTTACTCTCATCACAATTGACTAAAGGAAGGAATAAAATGCATACTCATTTTGGTATGAAAACCTATCTTACAATACAGGAAAGTGGGGAAGAAGGGGATAAGCAGGGTGGGGGCGGTGATGGAAGGGAGGGCAGTGGGAGGAGGGAGCACTCTTGGGGAGGGAAAGGATCAAAAGAGAGAGTAGAAGAAATGGGGGGCAGGATGGGATGGAGGGAAATAGAGTTAGTCTTACACAACATGACCATTACGGAAGCTATTTGCAACGCTGCACAGATATGGCCTATATTGAATTGCCTGCCTTCCCAAAGGGAATGGGTGGGGAGGGAGGGATGGGGAGAAGTTGGAACTCAAAGTTTTAGGAACAACTGTCAAGTATTGTTCTTGCTACTAGAAAATAAGAAATACAGGTAATGGGGAATAGAAATTTATCTTGCCCTACAGGACAAAAGAGAAGATGGGGATGAGGGAAGGAAGGAATGTTAGAAGGGAGGACAGATTCATAATAGGGGTAATTAGAATGCTGGGCATTTTGAGGTGGGGGAGAGGAGAAATGGGGAGACAATTTGGAACCCAAAATTTTGTGGAAATGAATTTTAAAAACTTAAGTAAATTAAAGAAAACAATAAAGAAAGTTGTTAGGTTCAAATAAGCTTATATTTATAAAGCAGTTAGTACAGTTCCTAGTATATAGTAGGTGCTTGTCTTCATCCTCTGTTCTTTTCCCTTTACATAGTTCTAAAAATCAATTTTTTGTTTCTCTCATTTGTTTTTGATGTGTCTTTTTATGTCTATGGCATGTATTCCTTAGAAGTTAATTTTAGTATAAGGTATGAAGTGTTGGTGTAAGCCTAATTTTTGCCATATTGTAGTCCAAATTTCCCAGAAGTTTTTATTTTTTAATTAAATAGTGAGGCCTTCTCCCAGAAACTGAGGTCTTTTATTTTTCAAAGATTAGGCTACTTGGTCTATTTACCTCTATATGTTGCATACTTAATCTGTTTCATTGATCAATCTCTTCTTTTTAACCAACAGCAAATTATTTTTGAGAAGTATTGTTTTGTAGTGTAGTTTGGGGTCTGGTTGACCCCCTTCCTTCCCAACTTTTGTCTTTATTTGTTTTTAGATTCTTGACTTTTTGCTCTTCCAGATTAATTTTGTTATTAGTTTCTAGCACTATAAAGTAATCCTAAGGAAGTTTGATATAATGCTAAATAAGTAAATTAATTTAAATATTGTTGTCATTTATCATTGCTATTGACTGCTTACTCCTGCGCAATTAATATTTCTTCAATTATTTAGGCGTGTTTTTGTTCCTATAAATAGTATTTTGTAGTAATTCTTGGTTGTATCTTGATAGGTAAACTTTCAAGTATTTTATACATGTTACAGTAATTGTAAATATAATTTCTTTTTCTATCTTCATACAATTCTTTGTACTTATTTCCTCAATTTCTCCATCTGGCATTTCCAGCAACATGTCAAATAGAAGTGGTAGCTAAGAACGGTACCAGATTTTAAACTATATTATGAGGTAGTAATTATTAACATGATCTGGCACTAGCTAAGATATAGGAAGGTAGATCGGTGGATACAGTAGATACACAATTTTCAGGAGCAAATAAACGTCATAACTTTGTATCTGGCAAGTGTAAGGTAAGGGTAAAGACTTAAGATTTGGGCCTAAAAATTCATTATTTGCTTAAAATTTGGGGAGAATTAGAAAGCAGTATGACAGACATTGGACATACATCAATATCTTACAATATTTACCAAGATAAGGTCAAAATGGATACAGCTTAGATAAAAAGCAAGATATTACAAGAAAATTAGAAAAATATGGAACTTATTATTTATCAGACTTATAGATAGGTGAACAATTTATAAACAAACAGTAGAAACAAAGTAAGGTATAAAATGGATAATTTCTTAGCTTTTTTTTTTCCTATCTCCTTGATTTTTGGGATTTCTCTTTGGTATCTAATTGAGTTGGTTTTTTTTTTAATTTGTTAATTTTCCATCGTTTAATTGCAAATCCTTTTTCTTTCTTCCTTTCCTTCTTCCTTTCCTTCTGTCTTTCTTTCTTTCTTCCTTCCTTCCTTTCTTTCTTTTTTCTTTCTTCCTTCCTTCCTTTCTTTCTTTCATTCTTTCTGGTTAATAAAAGTGTTTAGAGAGGTGAATTTTTCTCTCAGAATTTCTTTGACTTGCATGCCAAAAATTCTGGCATGTTATTTCATTGTTATTTCATTTTCCTAAATGAAATTATTTATCTTTTTATGATTTGTTCTTTGACCCATCAATTCTTTAGGAGTAAGTTAGTCCCTAATTTATTTTTTAAACTTTTCAGAAGTCTGCTATTTGATATAATTTTATTGCATTTTGATATAACAGTAAACGATGTTTTATACTTCTGCTTTTATGAACTTGTATAATGTTTATGTCCTAATACATGGTCAATTTTTGTAAAAATGCCTTGTGCAGCTGAGAAATATGAATATTCATTTCTATTCTCATTCAATAATAGCCAGATGTCTATCATATTTAACTTTTCTAAAATCCTATTCAGGTCCTTGCTTTCCTTGATGCTTATTTTTTATTAGTTAGATTTATCTAAAGCTTAAAGGGCTGCTGTAGGGTCTCCCAAATTTTTTAATGTGTTTAGATGTTACTCAATTCAGAGCCTATATATTAACAATGGAAATTACTTAATGGCATATGGTAACTTTCAACAAAATGTTGTTTTCCTTTTTATCTCTCTTAATTAAATCAATTTTTGCTATTGCCTTGTCTGAAATCTTAATTGTTACTTCTGTGGTTTTTTTGTTTGTTTCAGTGAAGCATACTATACTCTGCCACAATGCATTATTTTAATTCTATGTATGTCTTTAAGTTTCAAGTATGTTTCATGTAAATATATATACATATGTTCATATAAATATATGATTCTTCTATTCTATCTTCTTCAACGTCATGTATGAGTTTATGCCATTCACATTTACAATTATGTCTGTTTTCTCATAAACACACACACACACACACACACACACACACACACACACATATATTTGTCTCTCTGCTCCCCATCACTATTACAAGTTCTCACCCTTTCTTTCATTTCATACCTCTCTTCAAGATTCTTTTTCTAAGCTTAGGATTTGTTTTTTCTAATGACTGATCTCATTAATCTTCTTTCTTTTTATCTTCTTGTTTCTTTTTTCTTTCCTATATCACTTATTTGTATTTCTACATCAAATTCTGTGTGTGCATGTGTATACCCTACTTTCTTTGAACTGTTTAGATGAACATGAGGTTCAAGTAATGACCACTCAAACTAGTAACATGAAGATAAGAGCATAAGGCATAGCAAGAGGTTTGAATCAATAAATGTGAACACTTAGATGCTTTAATAGATATGTTATCTCAGTGATATGGGAATTTCTTTCAGAGACTCAGTCAGTCAATGTGACTCCCTTATCCACATCTATGACTTGTTATTACCTCTAAGATAATATATAACCTGTTGATCTTATAAATTTCTTCACAACTTGGCTCTGATCTTTCCAAATCAATTGGACATTACTCCCCTCAAAAATTCTGTAGTCTAGAAAAACTGCCCTTTTTATCCTCAACTCATCTCTCATCTTTAGGGCCTTTACACCACCCAACCATCTGGACATCTTTACCTCATTTACCTCCACCTCGTGGAGTTCCTCTCTTCATAGAAAATATAGCTAATGTGCCATCTTCTGAATAAAGGTCCTACAACTGCTATCCCAAAACATATCCTTTTATATATATCTCTACTATCTAGCTAACCTTACTTTCTCCCCCATTATGATGTAGACTGAATGTCAGCAGAGATTGTTTCATTCTTTGCACATTTACCACCAGAACATAGCCTAGTACCTGGCACTATTTTATAAATAGTTTAATAAATATCTGCTGATTAATCATAAACCAATCGTGCCAACTTCTTCTCTGCCACTTTTGTTCATATTTTCACAGAAAACAGTCAATGGACTCCATCATACTATTGTGGGGTCAATGAAAAATTTTTACAGACTACCAAAAGTGTTTTGGGGACTTAAGTCTATCCATATCCCCAAGAATAATCTTATGTCCCTGTTAATCCAAACAAAAAATAGTCAAACACTACCATATTTCCAGGTAATAAAAAATACTGACAACATCATACAGTTAGAGTATCTATTGAAAAATAATGCTATTTGACATGGCTTATGGTTTATAGAATGGGCCCCAGTTTTATTTTAGTTTTTCAAAGCAGAAAGTTGATAACTTTTTAATATTGCTAAATACCTCCACTTTTCCTGATGTCCATCATGGAAATGGAGTAATATTTGGAATCCCTTGGTTTGAAGGGTTTATCTTCGCTAACTTTAAGTTCTTGAGCAAATCTTATCACCTTTCAAAGCCTCAGTTTCATGATATTTAAGATGGCAGTAATAATCCCTTCATTTCTTCCTCATAGGTTTTACTGTAAGAAACATATTATAGAATACATACATAAATACATATGTGTATATGTGTGCACATATTTTAACAGTGTATTTTAACAGCAAAGTATTTATATATTTGCATACAGGTGTTTACCAGACCTGTTATTTCATCAAATAGAATATAGAGAATTCCTAGTGTGAACTCTCCTGTAGCAATGCAGATAAATACCTTCTCTGATTCTTCCATTCTTGCGGAACTCCCTATGTCTTGGATAGGTTAAGTGACATATCTAGGTTTTCCCAGCCAGTGTCTATCAGAGGCAGGAATATGAACCCTAATCTTCCTGGCCTCAAGACTGGGTCTCAATCTACTACCCCATGATACATATTCTGAAAATGTCAAGTATTATTATAGTGATATGGAGTGTTGTAAGGAAATAGAGAAAAAGAAGCATAATGTACCAAATCTGAAATCCTTGAAAATTCTATCTAATATATGCTTCACACCATCCATTTAGATGTCTTTGCCTGTTTTGTTATTCTTGGAGCTATTTCTATTTTGGTTTTTGTGAGGCCTTCCTGTTGTAATTTACTATATCTGTATTGTAGGACAGATGCTTAGAATATTCTCCTGGCCCCAGATTCCATAAAGAGAAATCTATCCAGTCACATTCCTTGGCTAACTGTTAGAGTGATGCTAATCTCTTAGGTAATCTAATATGGCCATCTACATGAATCTTATCAATGCCACTTAAGTTAACTATGTTAAGCAGTCAACAATACCTTGGTGTTTTATTGAGCTACATTTTTTATGTAGTAACTTATTAATAAATTATTAGAGAAGAAACAAGGGGGAGGGTTCCTGTAGAAGCTTTTGAATTAAAGGGGAATGAGGGACAAAAAAGGCTATTTTACCAGAAGATAGAATTACATGTAGAAGAAATCTGTTGTCTGAATCTTCCCCTGGGAAACAGCAGTTTTGTTCCTGTTTTTTCTTCTAAGCATCATCTAATGTTAGTAGCATAGTTCCAAGACATGCAATGAGGCCAGTGTTGCTGGATAACAAAAGATGTAAGGAGTAAGAAGACTGAAAAGGTAGAAGGGGCCAATTTATGAAATGATTTAAAAGCCCAACAGAGAATTTTTATATTTGATTCTGGAGGTAATAGGGAGCCAGTAGAGTTTATTGAATAGGTGTGTGAAATGATCATTTTAATCGCTGAAAGGTGAATGGACTTACGTAGGGAGAGACAAGAGGCAGGGAGACCAACCAATAGGCTCTAGGGAAGTCATGAGGTAATTAAAGCCTCCATGAGGGTGGTGGCAGTTTCAAATGAGAGAAAAGCACATGAAATGTTATGAAGGTCAACATGTAGGTCTTGGCAACACATTGGGTATAGGGGAGGGGGTGAAAGAAAGTGAGGAGTTAATGACATCTATGTGACTAAGAGAATAGCAGTATTACAATGGGAAAGTTAGGTAGAAGGGGAGAGTTTTGAGGAAAAGATTATTAGTTCAGTTTTATATATATTAACTTTAGAATACAGAGGTGCTAATGGAATATCTGAGAGCCAATGAGATCACCAAGCAATCCAGTATAGAGAAAAAAAAAGGCCAAAAATGCAGCCTTGAAGGACAGAGACAATTAATGGGCATGGCCTAGATGAAGAGCCATCAAGGAGAGGTCAGACAGGTAGGAGGAGAACCAAGACAGAGAAATTTCAGATACCCTTATTAACTACAAAGGACCTACAAAGGGAGACACTATCTGCATCCAGAGAAGTGATAAATAGAATAATTTTATAATTATATAAATATATGATATATAACATATTTATTATAATTATATACCTATTTATATATTATAATATATAATTATATATTTTATAATAATTTTATTATTATAAACAATTATATAAATGAATAGAATTATTCACACATACACACTTGTGTCTAATGGTAGCCATTTCCAGGTTGGAAAGGAGGAGGGAAGAAAAAATGGGAAAAATAAATTTATATAATACCTTTATTACATATTTAAAAGAAAGAACAGGTGGTACATAATGGGTGGGGAGGAAGACCTAGAGAGCATTCAGGAGAAGAGAAAGGAGAGGAAAAAAAAGATAAAAAGAGTAAAAAAGGAGAGGAAAATTCAGCAAAATAAACCAACTCATCAACCAAGTCTGACATTTTATTCAATGCTCCATACTACATTCTACCCAGACTCCTCTACTTCAGCAAAGAAGGGAGGGAGATATATTCTTCTCTCTATTCCAAGTAGCCCATCTGGTTTACCTGTGATTTTATTTGCTACCTGGAAATTCTGGTGGCAAAACTCACTCTTCTAATGTAGACAGGCACTTACTTTGTATCTTAAACTCTTACACAGCTGTCTGAGATACTTTTAGGTTATAGGACACATGTAAGCAGTATATGTCTGAAGCCAAATTTCACCCCATGTCTTCCTGAGACATCTCAAGAGAGCCACTGTGCCACCCAACTTATGACACTCACTTGAATTGTAATTCATTCAGCTAATAGTTATTGATCACGGTATCATGAAAATGATAATTGCTTACACTTATATTTTTTTTATGGTTCCCAAATGCTTTTACATGTATTATCTCAATAAATCTTCACCAAAATTACTATGACACAAGCAGGATAGGCATTGTAATCAAGATTTTACTGAAGAAGAAGCCAAGGTTCAAAGCAGGAAACTAAATTGTCTAGTCAATGAAGTGCCAAAGTCAGCTCCAAAAGGTTTGAAAGTTTGTTAAATTTTCAGTTTAACACTTCAAACATTAGAAAAAGCTGCAAATCAGAGTGTGATTTATTTTAATTGCCAAATTTAAGAAGAGGATGGAGAACTTGCTAATAATGCCAATGAAACGTAAAAGCCGAGTGTGTAGGTCACTCAGTTGATAGAATGCTGAGTCTGGAGTCAGGAAGACTCATCTCTGTGAGTTCAAATCTAGCTTCAGACTTTTACTAGCTGTGTGACCCTGGTCAAGTCACTTAAACCTATTTGCCGCAGTTTCCTCATCTATGAAATGATCTGGAGAAGAAAACGCAAGCCATTTTAGTATCTTTGTCAAGAAAAACCCAAATAGGATCACTAAACATCTGACATGACTAAAAAAACACAATTAAACAACAAGAACAAACTTAAAAGAGTCTTGTGTACATTTTTCTAGGGAGTCACTTGTTAGACATTTACCAACGCACTTCTGTAGCCAAACAAATAGAAAGATATTAAATATTAAAATATTAAATATAAAAACAATATCATACAAATATTGTACATAGCAAAGGTAGAATGAGAAGCAATTTTCTTGGACTCCTACGTTTGCAACCCAGGGGATGAGAGGGGTATATCAAGACTCCCTTATTTGATAAATGAAAAACTGAAATGCACGGAGAATATCCTCTGTATCCACTGATCATCTAATGTATCAGTCCTCACCCAGTTTTCTCTTTTGAACTCTAGGTTCAAAATAAACTAACCTATTTAATATTGCTTGGCAAAAAGAGGCATTTGAATCATCTTGGCTGACACTTCCAAGAAAATTGAAGTTCACTATAATTTTGCAGATAAAACACATATATCTTTTTGTTCTCTCATTGGTTTAAAAAAAAAACCCAGACGACTTACAATCAAATCCACATTTATAGATACCATATATATTTGTACCTGAAAAATGGGAAGGAGTACAGGGAATGGAAGTGACCTCAGAGATCATCTGAAGTCCTGAATTCACAGATCAGGAAACCAAGGACCAGAAAAGTGAAATGATTCCTCAAGGTTCCCTAGATAGCAAATGGCAGAGCCAAGATTCTACCCTACATGATTTGATCCAAAATCAAGAACTTTTTCTGTTATACCTAAATATTCCTGGATGTGGGAAACCGACAAGCTATCCTGGGTGGTCATGGAAGAGCACACATTGTAAGCCACTGCTTTCCTGGGTAGAGCAGAAATAGATCACCCACATCTTTTCCCCTCAGGGAGCCCCAACCCTCTTTATCATTACATCTCTTAGACTTGGCCAGGTTACATCATACCATTCCCATAGCTGGGATTTGTTTTGTTGTTGTGGGATTTAAAAAAAAAGTAAGGATTATATAAGACACAGGAAGAGGTAAGTTGGAATCCCATCTTCTTATTTTAATGAGCATGTAACCCCAAGGCAGCGATGGGGCGAGATGGGAGGGAGAAGGAGCGAGAAACATGCTACTGATTTCTATGTTTTGATACTGACTATCCTCCTTTGCCCAAATCCCAAGTGTTCAGCTGTGTGCCTTAGGACACATATCTGCTATAAATTCATTTTTTATCTAATTTGTCTGAGATCTAAGCTTCCTGTGGAAGTCTGAGATCAAAGGATCTGATTCCTTCTGATGTTGGCTCTGACATATAATGTGTGCTGACTTAGTTCTGTCTATAAACTCGCAGTGGGAGGCTGCCATTCTCCCTTGGCACCTTTACATAGTGAACTTTCATTTCAGCTGGGGAGTCTGTCAGGTATGTTGCTGATTGGAGCTGCCATGTAAATAATTCATGGAGAGATTTTTTTTAAAAATGTATTTTTGGTCTGCAAAGGAAATCCAATCCTATATTGGTCTTTTATGAATAGCTTGTGACTTGAAGAAGAAAAGAAAGGAAGAAAATAAAAGATTTCCAATGCTTTCTCTCTAAACAGAGAGAACAATGCCTTCAATGGTTAGCATGTGGATGGTTTATTGTGAGTCTTCTTACATAGTATAAGTTGGCTTCATTGAGAGGAAAATAAAAATGCTGGTCATCTTTTTATGGTTTGTTTCTACTTTTTTATCCTTTGACCATTAGATGATCCGGATTTCTTAGCAACTTTGGAGTTGATGCCAGGCAGACATCCCAGTTGGTACATGAGCACCTGGAATGTCCAGTTCTCATTTTATATCTGAGCTCTTTATTGGTGAATCACCTGGGTATAGCTAGAACAAAGTTCAATCCTAGGGCTCCTGCTTGTAGGAGGCAGTTTTGTATCCAGGGCAACTCTGACTACTAATTGTATTCAGAAGAAAAATATTTAACTATTAGCAAGAAAAAAATGGTCCCTGATCAGGGGACTTGAAAGGCATATCATGGAAAAACAGTTGGATGTCCCAAATCCAAAGCAGCGTTTTTTCTAAGGGTACTGTTGAACTGTTAACTACTCCACAAATGAAATCTAAGGTCATATCAAAACATGGAGTAATCTCAGCAAATTAAAGTTTTTAGATTTGCAGAAATGATAACTTTTCCACCCCCCACCCTCCTCCCATTTCAGTCTCAGTAGCCTGTGATATGGACTGACCACTTGGCATACTGCCCCTATAGTTGTGAGCAACCAAGCCCTTCTCTATATAAAATGGAGCTTGAATGTTTAACATGTAATAGACTTTATTAACAGTGTTATAAACATGTCAAATGAGCAATTGGTCAAATGATATTATAATTGACTTTTGTCAATTTATTGTGCAATTTGGTTTTAATGAAGTGCTTCAGAAATTTCTGGTTAGGGCCACCTTTTGTAGGATATTCCTGTACTTAAAATAAATGCAAGGAATGGAGTTAATGAACTTAGAAGTGAGAAGTAAAAGACAATCATAGGAGATGTATATGTCAGAAAATTTTGGCCCATATATATAAATTGTCTATATGTAAAATGGAGCTTGTGTTCAATACATAATAGGCTTTAGAAACAGTGTAATAAATATTACAAATGGGCAAAAGGCCAAAAGATATTATAAATGAGTTTTATAATTTACTGTGGGAATTGGTTTTAATGAAAACTTAAAAAGCTATGTTGGTCAGGGCAAATGCCTATATTTACAATAAGTACAAGAAAAAAGGTTAATGAATTTAATGCTGAGGTAAAGTAAAAGGCAATCATAGGAGCTATATGTATCAAAAAAATCATTGTCTTTTTATGGAGTGAGGCAGGATGTCACAGCACAAGACTACTGGATTTGGTTAGGTGGTACAGTGAAAAGAGTGCCCTGAGTCTGGAGTCAGGAAGATCTAAATTCAAATCTGGCCTCAGATACTTTCTAGCTGTGTGATCCTGGGCAAGTCACTTAATCCTGTTTGCCTCAGTTTCCTCATCTGTAATATGAGCTGGGGAAGGAAATGGCAAACCACTATAGTATCTTTGTCAAGGAAACTCCAAATGGTCTCAACAAAGAATTGGAGATGACTAAAAAAACTGAACAATATAAAAACCTGAGTTAAAATCTCCCCTTTTGATTTACTGGTAGGCTGTGTGACCTTAAGCAAGTAATTTAACTTGTTTGACCTTACTTCCTCAACTCTAAAATGAGTAGGTTGGACTATTTGAATTCTTTATTCCCTTCTATTTCAAAATTTGTGGTTCTGTGAGTTGGTTGGTTGTTGGCCTTCATTCTCAAAGAGGCCTAAAATGACATCACTATGCTAGAGTTAAGTTGCGGTGTATCCGACTGTGGATGCTCAGATTAATGCGAGCTCAGAATGTTCTACCACAAGTCGGAAACAAATAGTCCCTGTGAACATTTGGGGTAGATTCTCTAAATTTGTGCCTCTCACGGTTCTTTTGATGCTATGAGGTGATGCTGAATGCAAGAGATGAGATCTATGGATGCAAACCAAACATGGGAGAGGAGAGAGCCTTATGTGCTGTAGCTACATTATTGCCTATAAAAAGTTACAGAGATGGGCAAAAGAATAAATCATCGAAAATAACAAAAGTTCCTTAAAGTTGGACATGGGTAAGGGGAAAATGAATATATCATACAAATATAAGGTAGACTTTTGGAAGATAGTAACCGGGGCCACTCTTGTGGAAAACTGACAGTAAAATTTGGATTGAGAATATGGGTAGTATTTAAGGCTTTTTCCACTAACACTTGGTCCTGTTGTATGATTATGGTATGCAGGTGGCCCTGGGATCTTAAAGATTGTAACACTATATCTTGAGTTTGAGGGAACAGTTGCTGAAGAAGTGATCAGGTTTTCTGCCACATGCCAATGTATTTGGTAGCAAGTGCTTCCTAAACAAATGGCTACCATCATTAATGTGTGCATTTTATAAGTAAATGCGTCTCAATGAGAATCAAGTGGCTCTCATTTAAGCCATTGAACATTCATTCTCTGTGGCTTAAGTAGCAGATGAAGAGGAATCTGAATATGAAGAAGAGGTGGGAAGGTGGAAAAAGTTGCTTCATCAGAATAGTGGCAGAGCAGGTAGACATACCTGATAGACCTCAGCTGAATGAATGATTACTGATTGATTGGAGTAAATGTTAATTTCATTGGCCAAGTAACACTTAGTGTCCTAGATTTTTCTTTTTAATCATTTGTATTTTATTTTCTGAATTTAAAAAAAAAAACATTATTCTGAGAAACAGTCCATGGGTTTCACAAGACTGCTCATGGGATCCATGAAACAAAGAGATTAAGGGCTCCTAGATGGGACTGAAGGTTTCCAGATGAAGCCCTTCCTGATCCTCCCCTCCCCCAAGTGCTATTGTCCTCTTTACAAAACTACCTTGTATTCTATTTATTTACATGTATTATCTTTATATGTTTATATATGTTTATTGTCTTTGTCCTTCCCCAATCAGTAGAATATAAGTTTCTTGAGAGATGAGTTTATATCTTTGAATTTGTATCCCTAGCATGGTGCCTAGAATGTTGTAAGTACTTAATAAATGCTTCATCTCCATACCTTTGCCCCATACATAGTCACTATATCATTTATATTTCTGAAATGTTTTTAAAATAAATTTCTATCTACTCTCTTTGCTATTAACTTAGTTCAGGCCCTCATCTCTTAGTGCTTACACTAGTACAATACTAGTCTCCTAATTGGCCCCTTTGCCTCCTCTCCCTCCTGCCTCCAATGTATTATACAAAGTGCTGTCAGATTAATCTTCCAAAGTACAAGTTTGATCGTGTCCTACCCCTATCTAAAACACTTCCAAGACTCTCCCTCACCACCAGTTCAGAATAAAGTCTAAATTCCTTGGAGAATATTCAGAACTGGCCAAGTTCTGTCCTAAACCTCCCTTTCTAGCCTTGTTTCCTAGCATTGCTTTTCATATTCCTTGTTCCAGTTAAATTGGGTTAGCTGTTGTTCCTTTAACATGTCATGTATTTTCCTGATTTTTCTGACTTTTCTCAGTTTATCCCTTCTCCTTAGAATGTCTACTTATCTTGAAATCTTGTATTTCAATCAATATATGGTCCAAATTTTACCTACTTTATGAAATCTTCCCCTGGTATCTGCAACCAAAAATTGGCTCTTCCTTTCATGATCTACTAAGGTAAGGCTTGGACTTCTACTATATGGCTTAAAACATTTCTTCTTTTATGACAATAAAACAGAAAGCAAGACATTTATTTTTTTAAATGTCTTGTCACCCAAACTTATAAAGGGCCTTTAGGACAACACAACATGATATATGCAGGATATAATGTGTACACCGATAGATGTATATGTAACAGACAAGGTAATTTGGAACAGATGGCATTAGAACCTGGATTAGGAAATTCCTACAGAAGGTTCTTTTTGAGCTGAATCTTGAAGCAATCTAGGCATTAGAAGAGGCAGAAGCAAGGGAAGAAGGCATCTTGGTATGAAGGAGAATTGATGAAAAGGCATGGAAATGGGAAACAATGTGCATAAGAAATAGTAAGAAGCAATTTATCTAGATCAGAATGAGTGAAGGTGAGTTGGGGCCAAGTCTGTGATACTCTGTAAATAAAGTCATTTTTTCCCTTTATTCTCTTTCACAGATACGAGACAGAAGGCCATGCCAAGCATACTGAACCAGCTGCCTTATCAGTAGTCACTGAACGGATTATCAAGAAGAACAGTCTGCACTGTGCATAGAGAGGCAGTGAGGGCAGAAGAAGATATCGCCTCAATGGATGGCATTGCTCCCCTTACATCTCAAGACCACATCCTCACTATTAGTACTCCTGCTCAGCAAGCAGTTGTCCAAGATGTCAGAAACTGGAAGGATGCTCAAGCTCAGTTACTTGGGTATTAACTAGCAGAGCAGGATCAATTACTAGTACTCTATCCTAGCTTTGATTGAGAGGGGCAAAGGCTACAGGAGCAGAAACATGCTAGCAAAAAGCATGGTGACTTTGCCCTCTCCTGGCAGAGGAAATCTTCCCAAGCAGATTCAGAGGCCCTCCACCCACATTCACTGCAGCAGGCACCTATTCAGGGACAGTTGTGATCAGACAGAAGCCTGACCATTTGGGTATTAAAATAAAATAAAAATGCTGGCAAATTCTCCCGATTCAGATTAAGGATAGAGGAGATCTAACATATGAGAGGATCCCAGAAGGGAACAATAAGATTCCTGATTATTTTGTGCATGTATATATATGTGCTTTAAAATGGAGAGCAAGGAATATCTTAGATAGTTTTATAGCTTTTCCCATGGCCCAACCCATACCCAACACAATTCTGGGCATATAATGAAGACGATAAATACTCAGTTGTTTGATGGACAGATAATATATGATCCTAGTGAGGAAGAATGAACATTTCATCCAACAAGTCAACAAACATTTATTAAATGCCTACTATGTGTCATAAAATTGAAATAATGTTGATTTATATCAGGAAGGATTTCTGTGAAGAGTTTTTAGGTGCTCCTCACACCCAAAAAAAGAAAAGTTCAAAAGAAGAAGTTATTTGAAAGGGTCTGCTGCTGTTACAGATGGATGGTACATTGTGAAACACTAGAACATCCCTTAAGAGAATTTGAAAGACTGAAGAAGAGTCCTATCTATGATCTGCCAAAACTAACTTTTCCAGCACAAAGGCAGATCCCTATTGTTTCTTTACAAACTGATTTTGTCTCATGCTCAGGGTTATCATGAGTCCAAAGTAATGGGAACATGTTAGATTTGCACCTCACAAAAATTTGGATGTGACAATTGATATTTTCATGAGTTTCCCTAGGATTCGGGGAAAGGGAATAGAAGCAGAGAGAGCAAGAGATGAGGAGATAATTGTCCCTAGACCAAGTGTGTTTGTTGGATCAACACTGTAAATAGGTCAGATTTATAACTGGAAAAGAGAGGCATAAAGAACATATGGAAACTAGAAAAAATCAGGAGGCAGAGTTGTCTGTTGGCTGGTTCCTCAATTGGAGACTCTTCTTCTTTGAAGCTTATAGCCTCAGATATCAAAAGCATGTATGAAATAGATGCAGGATGAAATAGAACAGAGAACATGAATTCATGCATTCTTTATAAAAATAGATTTTATTGATATCTTTTTACACCATCTAGATTCCCTTTTGTATCTCCTCTCTTTTCCAGTGAGCCATCTTTTATAAGCAAATCTTTTTTTAAAGAAAAGAATAGGAAAAATATGAGGAAATCCAATCAATACATTAAAAAATCTAATGTTATATGCAAAGTTGCATGCCGCTGAACGTACCCTGTCTACCTCTGCAAAAAGGTTGAAAGGGTGGGTAGGAATATTTTTTTCTATATCTCTCCTTTGGAACCAAGCTTGTTCTTTATAATTTTGAAATTATTAATTTGAAATATTTATCTTGGCTTGTGGGGGATACATGGGGGTGTGGCTCTTGGCATTTACCTTGTTGTAGTCATTGTGCAATTTGTTCTTTGTCTCTACTTACTTTCTGCAGAAATTCATCTAATTATTTCTTAAAGCAAAATAAATATCCATATATGGGAACTTGTGTAGGCATTTCTCAATGAGGGATCATGTAACTTTGTTTCCAGTTCTTTACTGGCACAAAAAGCATTGTTGTATATATTCTTGGTATACATGGAGTTTTTCTTTTTATCAGTGACCTCCTTGAGGTATATGGTTGTTGTCCTTCATCTTCAAAGAGGACCAAAATGACATCACCATTGGGAAGTGAAATTTTAGTGTGTCTAACAGTGGTTAATCAGACCAATATGAGCTCGAAATGTTCTACCACAGGTTGAGCACAGATAGTTCATGTGGATATCCCAAATTTGCACATCGTGCATTTACTTTGTGCTATCTCAATTCTGCTTTGCTCAAAGAAGACAATATCTTTTTTTATGTGGGCAGGCCATGCTAAGCGGTCCTGTGTCAGTGTCTCTCATGTTGCACAGTCAAATCTAAAGTTCTTAGAGAGGCTTGAGAGTGTCCTTGTATCATTTCTTCTGGTCATCATGTGATCACCTTTCCCAAGCAAGTATGCTTTGGCAAGCATACATTTTGCATTCGAACAATGTAGCCAGCCCATTGGAGTTGTGCTCTCTGAAGCACAATTTGAATACTTGGCAGTTTAGCTCAAGCAAGGACTTCCGTGTCTAGTACCTTATCCTGCCAGGTGATCCTCAGAATCTTTCTAAGACAGTTCAAATGGAAGTGATTCCGTTTCCTGGCATTATGCTTGTAGACTGTCCATGTTTCACAAGCATGTAACAATGAAGTTAGCACAATGGCTCTGTAGACTTTCAACTTGGTAGTCAGTCTAATACCTCTTCTCTCACAAACTTTTCTTTGGAGACTCCTAAACACTGAGCTAGCTCTGGCAATGTGTGCATCAACCTCACTGTCAATGTGTATATCCCTGGAAAATACACTACCAAGGTAAGTGATCTTATCCACAGCATTCAAAACTTCTCCATTTGTTATAACCGATGGTTCCATGTATGGATGGTGTGGTGCTGGCTGATAGAGCACCTGTGTGTTTTTATGTTAATTATTAGGCCACAATTAGCACGGGCAGCAGAGAATTGATCCATACTTTGTTGCATCTCAGCTCCAGAGGTTGCATTGAGTGCACAATCATCTGCAAACAGAATCTCCAGGTCAAAGGATATGAACATTTTAGCCCCACCTTTTTTTAACGCATGTATTCATAACAATACCAAAGGACATAGAGTTTTAGGAACACCTAGAGATAAAGGCCAATGGAGATAAGCAGATATAGTGCAGAGAATCTTGGAAGATGATGCTGCTTGGGACCTTTCTTGACATGGTTCAGGTTTGCTCTGGAGCTGCTTGGTAAAATTACTACCCTTCTGACAGGGAAGATACATGAAGAAGGGAATAGACTCATCCCACTGTGGAAACCCATACAGAAAGTCATAGAGAAATGGTCTTAAATTTGAAGAAATATCAATAAACCCATAATGTGATCCCCTACAATAAATAAATGAATTGATTAATTAATGAAGAAAGGAAGGAAGGAAAGAAGCAAGGAAGGAAGGAAAGAAGGAAGAAATTGGGGAGGATAATATTGTGGGAGTTAAGAATATCCATACCAAGGACCGGAATGACCATTTTCTTGTGCCCAATGGTAATCCTAGGAATTGTGGGGAATATAGAAATTGGAAACATAAACCATGTCCTAAGGATCAATATAAGGCAATGCCTGAAAGCATTGACATCAGACTGAAATGGTTCACACTGAATTTGGGACAATTTTTTTATCCAGTTCTCTAAATCTTTCCCTGTCAAAGGTCTTTGTTCTTATCTAGAGTCTATCTGAATGCTTATTATGTCTTTATTACTTTCTAATCTCCAGAATAACTGAGAGTCTCCCACAGGTTCCTAGATTCATAGAACTTAGAGGTAGAAGAGTTCTTAGACACCTTTTCACTTAGTGTCCCCATTTTACAAATGAGGGAACTGGCCTGAGCAAAGGAAAGCATCTTGCCCAAGAAAGCACAAGGATCAAGTAGAAGGGACAAGACTTGAGCCCTGGTCCTTCGATTCCAGATTTAATACTTTTTCTACTACCCCCTACTGCCTCACTGTTAAATAATCCACTCAACTCCTCTGATATTTGGGGTACCTCATGTCAGAATTGTATCTCTGGAGGAGATGCAGATTCCCCATCATCCATCTATTTTGAGCTCAAATTTATGGTTTGTGTCCTAGATTTGGGTATTGACTCAAGTGGACCACAGAATGGCTAGAATTCTGTTCTTGGTTGTAGAGGTGATGTGTTTATGATAGCTAACTTTTTGTCATTGCCTCTCTAATCCCAACCCATATTTCATAGAATTATAGAACTTTAGGTTTGGAAGAGACCTTAGTGGTCATCCAGTCTGATCCATATTCTACAGTAATTTATTATTACCCTGCAAGTTATGAAAAAAAATGTAATAAATACTGGAAACAAGAATAAGGACTTTATATGCATATCTACTTGGGGACAAGGGGATGCTATTGGAAAGTCATATTTTACCAAAGAAAAATGTACTTTTTTTAAGTGTGGCAGTTTCAAAGAAAACTTTCCTATTTCAAATGTTAATCCTTATGTGGATGCTGGAGATCATACAACAATAAGAACAAATCTTTAAGCACCTGCTGTGATGGGTACTTAGGAGGGGTGGGGTAGATACTAGTTCCTGCTCTAAAGTTTAGTGAATAAGTACGTTTGCCTGATGGGTCTAATTAACTCCCTAGAATGGTAGTTCAGAAAAGGAATTTTTGTTTTCTTTTATTTTTTTAATGCAAACTTCTTAATAAGCCAGTAAGGAAAACTAGGATAGTTAGGTCAGTGTCCTTACCCTTTTCTTACTGATACCTGAGAAGATAACTAGGTCTTCAATAACTTGTTGCCTATATAAATGAGAGAATTCTGGACTAGTAGGAATATGGGTTTGATGCTGAGTGGGAATATCTATATTCTTATAGAAGGAATCCTGAAAAATATTGACATGCAATGACTGTTCCCAATACTCTACCACTTAACTAGGTTTACTCAGTTAAGTGACTGTCACATCTGAACAATCTAAATGCAAAAATATGTAATTACTATATGTTAAAATATATGCAAACTGCATGCAAAAGTAGTATCTGAATATTGAATGTAAATCACATGCAAATATTATACAGCTTTGCATCTATAAAATTATACATATCAATAACAGTTAAGCATTTTAATTAATTCTTTCATTTAAAATTCATGCATTTATTTCATATTTTGTTTACAGAATATATAATGTCTCCTGTGTCTGTTATGAAAACTATAAGTAGAAGGAATTAAACCATAGTGAGCAGTAGCATACTTGATCTCCGCATATACTGCGGAGCTATGTCCACTTAAAGATGTAAGTTAGATAGAAATTCTGTTTCCAGACAGTGATTTACAAAAAAACCCCAAACAAATTCCAGACAGTGATTTACAAAAAAACAAAACGAAACCAATGTAGGAAGATGACTTTGGAAAGTTAAATGATAAACGAGTGATAGCAACAAGCCATTTGGTGGTTGTGGATGGCAACAAGAAATTACATTACATTTTTTGGGGGAAAGAATCTAGAATAGTTTTCTAAAAGAGGCTGAGGAATTCCATTTCAGAGATATTCAAGTCAGTAGTTATTGGGTTCTGTGAAGATATGTGCCCATTCTCCCAGGATGACCCCTCCATTCTTTCAATCAATCAATATTTATTTAGTACCTGCTATTCCAGGAACTCTTCTAAGTCCTCTGGTGATACAGATACAATATAACAAAATATTAATTAAACAAATATAAAATGACATAAAATAATAACAAAATAATCCCTCATCACAAGGAGTTTACAGTCTCACAGGGGAGACAAGAATACCCATAAGCATATACAGAACAATTATAAATAAATACAAATTAATTGAGTACAATATAGCTTCAGAAGGAAGGAATTAGTAGTTAAGGGGGTCAGGAAAGGCTGCATATGGAAGGTGGTACCTGAACTGCATCTTGAAGAAAGGGAGATTCTAAGAACTTTAAGTAAAGATTAACTTCATCTGAGGCATGGCAGATGATCAATGCAAATCCCATACACAAATCCCAAGACTTAGCTCCTTGATGACCTTTCCCTCTAGAGTTGAATTGATGATGTAGAACTTTCTTTAATCCCTTACATTCTATGTGTGCTTTTCATGAAAAATAGCCCTTGGTACTTAGGTATTATCACTTTTCAGTATATTCTAAGGAATAAAAGAAACTATGGAACTTTGGATCTCTGATCAATCTACCAATTCATCAACCTGAGAACTACCTCCACTGGTGTACAACTCACTCAACATTCTATCATCCTCTTCTGTGATAATACTATTTGTATTTATGGTTCATAATAATAAGATTGTAATTTTACAAGTGGAAGGAACCTGAGAAGCCATCTGGTTCAACCACCTACATTTTAGAAACCCGAGGTCACCATTAAAGTCAGAGATGATAGTTGAACCCAGAGTATAACTCTGGAACAATGATCTTCTCATTCATATGCTTCCTTAAATCCTTCATCAAGGATCCACCCAATGGGCTAGAAGCTTTCTTCCAGTTCCTTTGGTATTTTGTAGATTACAGTGCAACATTTAGACTGCCCATCTTTTATCATTCTCATTACTTGGAGAGTCCCCTTCTTTTTCTGATCATATGCATACTTGACCTTGATGTCTTTTATACCACTTATTTGAGCGTTAGTCATTGGTAATATGTAGCAGCCACTAGGAGTCTTTCTGTTACCCTTTTGATTCTCTGGAGATTATCATGTTCCATGTTCCATGATAATGTTTCAGGACCTTAACATAGATTTAAGCTGTAATAGATTTAATGAGCTATTAAAGGAAACCAGGGTGGTTTAAGCAATAACCTTAACCTTTTATTACTGACACCTGGGAAGACAGCCAGACATTGCAATAACTTGTCCTCCCAAGAGAGAAAACACTGGAACTTTAATAGCTTAAAACTACCCTCAGACTTTTGGGACACCTTGTATGGCAACACCAGGAGAACTATGGAATTAAAGCCATCAGTTTTGGCAGTGAGAAATGGATTAACATAATTGAAGACATGGCAGGTTCTCAAATATGATCCAGGTCAATTTCCTTCTCCCATTCAATTCTGGACCCAGTTTTTATCCGTCTTCAATAGCCATCCAAGAGATATATACCATTGGACTCAATGAACTGCCTATTTAAGGAATAAATAACACTGACAGCAACAACCATATCTCATACTTACACAGTTTTTTTAAAGTTTGAAAAATATCTTATATATGTTAGCTCATTTGATCTTCTCAGCAACCCTACTACTGTCCCCATTTATAGATGAGGAAAATGAATCTGAGAAGTTGTGACTTACTCAGGGAGTAAATCGTCAGACGTAGGATTGAAACTCAGGTCTTTTTCACTTCAAGCCCAATATTCTATCCAACATACTAGCAATTCTTCATTATTGGAACACTTAGCACTTAATTGGGCATCAAAGACACCAGTGTTATTCACTGTATCTTGGGCCATCATCAACTGGTCTTCATTTTTGTCCTGCCCCTGGACTTTGATGACTCAGGAAAAGAGACTAAGGTTGAACACTTTCTGCAACTCTGCCTCATTTAAATCCAATGATGTCATTGGAGCTTTTCAAAAATAAGAGATGGACCACACAAAAAAAACCCCACAAAAAACCAACATGTTATTCAACACTAGGTCTTAATGTAGAAAATTGTACAGTTATTACCCCCTATATTTTTCTATTGTGGATGATGAGCTGAACCTAATAAAGAAAGATCTCTAGGGGTTCAATTTAAAAAAAAGTCAAAAGGATACAACCCCGCAGAGTCTTCATCTGTTGAATTAAAAGTCAAGTTGATCATCATGTTCTTGAACCTACATAAAAATGCATATGTGTTTCTAGCTCTTGCCTGACTGAGTCTCTGTATCTTATCCTTGGAGACTGGTCAGACTAATCCTGTGTAGGCTAAATGCTCAATTGTGCTCTAAATGTCAGTTTGGCAAGAGTGCTAAGTGTCTCAGTCCTTCTTAATTCAGTTTACTTAGCTCTTATCTCTGGGTATAGAGATATGGGTCTAGAGCTGTTTTCCATAGCTCATACACTATGACACTATGATAAAAAGAAAAAAGAAAAAAGAAAAGAAATGACTCCTACTCTCAAGCAATATGTAGCTTTTGGAAGGACCATAAATTTAGAGGAATAGATGGTAGAAGTAATCAAATTCAAACTGAGACTTTAAATCAGTTGTTCAGGGTCACTCTCTTAATAAGTTATCTGAGGCAGGATTTGAATTCAAGTTTTCCAAGCCTAATATTATATCCACTGTGCCAACTCATTGTCTTAATCACATGAAATCATATAGAACAATAGATAATAAGGCCTTAATCCCAACAAGAATTAAGTTCCTACTATGTGCCAGGCACTCTGCTAAATGTTAAGAAGTTAAAGAAAGGCAAAAACAAAAATAAATTAAAACAACAGTCAGTCCCTGATCTCAAGCAGCTCACAATCTTATGAGAGACACAACATGCAAACATTCCAGGCATGAGAAATAGCCAGAGAAAATCTTGAGTCAGGCAATGTTAAGGAACATCAAGGAGTCCAATGTCACTGGATTGAAGAGACCATGGAAGGGAATAAGGTATAAGAAGACTGTAGAAATAGGAAGGGATTGGGTTTATGGAGGACTTTAAAAGCCAGACAGAGAATTTTGTATTTGAATCTAAATGCAATAGGTAGTTATGGGAGTAGAGGTATGATGTGGTCAGTGTTTCACTTTAGGAAGATCACTTTGACATCTGAGTGGGTAGATTGAAGTGGGGAGAAGCTTGAGGTAGAGGGACCAAGAGTATGCTCTTGTGATACTCCAGCTGAGACAGATAAAGACCCACATCAGAGTGGTGATATTATCAAGGGAGAGGAGGGGATATATACATATACATACATACATACATATATATATATGTATGGGATGTTATGGAGGGGGCATAAAAAAAGGAGGTTATAGATTGACAGGACTTGGTAACAGGTTAGAATTAAAAGATCATTAGTAACTTTGAAAAGAACAGATTTGACTAAATGATGAGGTTAGAAGCCAGGCTGCAGAGAATTAAGAAGATAGTAAGAGTAAAGGCCATACTACAGATGGCCTTCTAAGGAAGTTTAATCACAGAATAGAGGAGAGATGGGATGATAGCTAGTAGGGATGGATGAATCAAGCCAGGATATTTTTGAGGATGGGTATATGTATAGACAATAGGGAAGCAGCCAGTACACAGGGAGAAATTAAAGATTAGTGACTGCAGAGAGCTAGGTGGCTCAGTGGCTAGAACACTGGGCCTAGAGTTAGGGAGAACTGAGTTCCAGCCTAACATATTTTACTAGCTATGTGATCCTGGGTGAGTCACAACCTCTGTTCTTGATCTACTAGAGAAGGAAAAGGCCAACCATTTTGGTATCTTTGCCAAGAAAACCCCATGACAGTATTGGCATGCTATGGTCCAGGGGAACATGAAGAACTGTACATGACTGAATGACTGAACAACAACAACAACACAGGGTCAATAGAAGAGGCAGTTTGTTGGAGAATAGAGAGAAGAATTGGATCATTGTATATGTAGAGCAGTTAGCCTTAGTATGGAGAATGGCCACCCCTTCATGTGAAACAGGGATGAAGAAGGAGATAGTGTCAGAAGGGTCTGAGATGGAAAACAGGATAGAAGAGGGAGCTTTTGGTAAATGGCCTTAATTTTTATAATGAAATGTGAGGCAAGACTCTCTTCTGATAGGTTTAGGGGAGATGGAGCTATGGGTCCTTTGAAGATGGATGAAAGATTTGAAAAAGATGCCATGATGAGTAGGATAATGAATCTATTAGGGATGTATAAAAGGATTGCCTTGCTGTGGTGAGGACCAATTGGCATTGTCTGACATAAACTTGTGGTGGATCTAGTCAGCATGGTTTCATGATCCTCACTAGTTTTGTTGAGCAGCATATGAGTAAGAGAAAAAGGCAACAGATGGTGGGATTGTCCAAGTCTTGGGTCTGGAAGGGCAAGATCTCCAACAGGATAAGGAGGCAAGGAAATCAAAGGGAGTATAGAGTTGAATTAGTTTCTCAGATGGTCAAGACAGGGAAGACAAGATATAGCCAAGGCAAGGGTAATGGTGTGAAAGATCTGAGAGGAGAGATTGGAAGTCATGGTGAGGACAAAGAAAGGGCTTTGGAATTGGAAGGCAGAGGGAGAGGTCAAAAGAAAATAGATTATGATAATATAACTTTATTTCAGAGTTAACCAACATGGATATATATGTTCAATACTTGTGGATGATGATAAGATCAAAGTTATGATCATTCTTGTGCATATCTCTGGTATGGTGGAGGATGAGGTCATAGGACATGACTAAGAAGGAATTGGAAGGTTACCTTATTTGAGTTAGCATCAATATGTATGTTGAAGGCCATATAAGGAGAGCAAGACTTGGAGAGAAGAGATATATTGTGAGTTAGGAAGGCAGGAGAGTGTTCTTGTGGAATGCAGACAACAGATATCCAAATCTTGATTTATGGATACATGTGTATTTCATGAACCTCAAAGGAGAGCTTCCTGAGTAATTGTGGTAAGACAGAGACCCTGGGAGTGGAAGAGTATTCTATACTAGAACTAGTGAATGGCAGTACGAGTGAAAATGTAGCCAGTGCTCAAAAGGATCATCAGAGAAGATGTGTCTTTAGAAGAGCTCTAGGTTTCAGTGAATCCAAGAAGACAGAAGCAGTGAGAATGAGGGAAAAGTTCAAGATAAAATTGAGTTTGTTACCTATGGAGCATGTATTCAAGAAAGCACAGGAAGGCTTGGCTAGGTTTAGAGTGGGAGGTCCTGGTGGGGATTGAATTGGGAGGGAGGGGAATAAACAAATAAGGTCAATGGAGAATGAAGATGGAGCCCAAAGTTTGAACAATGCCCACTGAGGGTTCAAAATCACTGGGAGGGTGTATAGAATGGGGAAGAAATGTGTTAATCATTGAGGAATTAGCTCAGGTAGGTTACTGTTATCCAAAAGAGGCCATTCTCAGAGTTATCTCAGACTCTCAGGTAGCTGTGAATGTCTGGAAAGTAGGGAAAGGGAAGTACATGGAGAGCGGAAGGAAAGAGAACCCTGTGAAGTTGTAGGGGGCTGCAGACATAGCCTGTAAGATGAAAAGGCAGGTCCTGTCGAGTGATCAGGAGCCAACCTTGTACAAGCCCAGTACATGTGAACAACAATGTCATGAACAGTGTCATAGGAATAGAATGGATTTTCCTGGAGCCTTGGAAGGGAAAATTGTATCTTAAGTCTTACATTTTCTTTTGAATGGATAATGAGTGGCTGGTATAGAGAAAATAAGATCATAAGCATTAATATTCCCTAAATCATCCCCCTTCTGGATCTCTCTTTTTCCTTTTTTTTTAACAGTAGAATTACCAAATTTATTCATTTTTTCTTTACTGACAATGCTTTTTTTTCCCCTTTGTTCCCACTTAATAGTATTTTCCCCCAATTATATAAGATTTTAAATTTCAGATTATTTTCTCCCTTCCTTCTCTTCCCCTTCCTAAGATGGCAAGCAATCTGATATAGGCTATACATGTACGATCATATTAAACATGTTTCCATATTAGTCATGTTGTACAAGGAGAATCAGAAAAATGGGAAATAGTACAAGAAAAATAAAGAGAAATAATAGTATGCTTCGATCTGCATTCAGACTCCATAGTTCTTTGGATGGGGATGACATTTTCCACTATGAGATAAAGATCACTTTTTTACACAGAAACCATTATAAATTATTGTTGGATCCCTAGGTCACTACACAAAGCTTGTTTAACCCAGAAGTTACCTGAAAAAGGAAGAGGTAAAGCGGGAGCTCTGAACGCTTTTTTTGTATTACGGATCATTTTGGAAGTCTAATGAAGCCTAAGAAGGCCTTCTCAAAATGATACTTTTAAATATTTAAAATAAAATATACATGGTTTTAAAGAAAAACAAGCACACTGAAATGGAGTTATCAATTTTTTAAAAAAGTAGTTCATGGGCTCCAGGTTAAGAACCTCTTAAGAGGAAATGGTGATAGACAACTTAATCAAACTGTATTGGAAGATGGTTAAACTCATTTATAGTATGAGTTAAAGGGATTTTGTGATCTCATCTGGTAATCTAATCACCATTTAATGAATTTTTTCTTCTATTAGTGGACTTTTGGAAAGTATAAGTAACATCTCTAAGTTAATAACTCTATATAATAAAGCCCCATGATACTATATCTCAGAGGTTCAGAGATAGGAAAGATTTCAAAGGTTGGAATAGCTATACCATTATGGTATTGGTGGGACTTGAGAAGCCTCGAAGGATAGTCAGAATTTACATAGACAGAGAGGAGAGGGTTAAACATTATAGGCAGAGGAAATAGCACAAGGAAACACACTGACAGGAATCAGCAGGATTTTTACCCCATGACACAACAGGAAACAAGAGGGCCTATGAGAATTACTGAAATTGCAATAATTAAATTTAGAGGAGGAATGGTTAAAAAGTGCTTAATATATGATTGTGAATATTAAGTGATTTTTGTACATAGTGGTGTTCATTCTACCTAAAATCAGACCAGAGGAAACTCATTCACTCAATTCATTTATTTCACAAATATTTAATGAGCACTTTCTACATTCAAGGCACTATTCTACAAATTATAAGAAATACACAGAATGAAATGTAGTCCTTGTCCTCAAAGAGCTTATAGTGTTGTAGGAAATAAGAAATTATCATAGAACTACCAAACAAGGTAAAATATGAAGCTATAATAAATGAGTATTGTAGGTTGAGAGGTTTGTTCCTCTAGCAAAAGTGTCCTTGTCTACCTGACATATCAATAAGATACAAATACACTTTGTTAACCAGACATTAAAAAATAACATTCTCCCTACTGAGATAAACATTGGACTGAGTCATCAAGATGTCATGGACCAGGGTTCTGTTTGAGCTTTTTAAGATGAGGCTAAATAGCTACTACCTAAAATGGAATTTAATCTCAATTAGAGGCAGGAAGATGAACTAGATGTTCCTTAAAGTCTTCCCTATTTCTATGTTCTAATGATGCCAAGGACACATAATTCCCTTGGGGAATTTCTTTTTGTTCTCATATGTGATCGTAGACTTCATTGTTAACTCTTGCCAGCTACCTTAAATGTATGCAGTGTTGTGGGAAAAGGAGAAAAGAATTTAAGACAGGGACTTGTCCTTAACCATAAGGAACAGTATCAGAGATAGAGTGGATGGATAAATAGAAACATTCAAGTTCCTTCCTGCTTAGAAATTCCTGTCTTATGGAGTACATAAGTGATAGATTCAAGTAATAGACTCAAGACTAATTCGAGTGTGGAAAAAATAGTCTTGAAAGTGACATGCTAAACATTAGTCAGAATATGCCTTTTCAATACTCTCTTAGATTTCAATATAATAATCATGATGGCTAATATTTATACAACATTTACCATGTACAAGGCACCGTGCTAACCACTGTACTCATAGTTAAATAACATCATTTTACAGATAAGGAAACTGAAGCCAACCAAAGATTAAGTGACTTGCCCAGGTTCTCACAGCTGGTAAGTATCTGAGGCCCCATTTGAGTTCAGGTCTTCCTTACTCTAAGCCCACTGGCCTATCCTAACTTATTCCTATGTGATTAGTTGCCTCAAGGCTCTCTCCTCAATCTAGCTTTTATACTGATTATCAGGGAACTCTTCCTATATATTGCTTTTTATTATATAATTCTAATGTTCAGAGACTTTCTCTGACTCCTTACATCTTACACTGGGTCTGACTTCCTCTCCGGTGCTTTCAAGGCCCTTGAGGCAGCATTATATAGTAGATAAGGCACTAGACATAGGAAGAACTGGTTTTAAATATGGCCTCCGATACTTAAGAGTTATACGACTGTGGGCTAGCCACATAATCTCTCTGTGTCTTAATTCCCTCTTCTGCAAAAGGAAGGTATTGAATTGATGACCTTTTAGGGACTTTTTGTCTCTAAATCCATGGTCCTTATTTCCTTTTCCTCTCCAACATGAACTTTCTGCTCTACTTAGGCCTATCTCCCATTGAATATGTCCAATTCATTCTCACTGGCACTCTGCGAATAGAACTCCGCTTGCTGCTTGGAATTTCCTCCTTTCCTTCCTTCTCTTTACCTAGCCAAATACTGTCTACCTTCTGTATTTTAAAGTAGGTCCACATCCTTCAAAAGAATCTCCCCTTACTCTAAGCTTCATTAATCTCTTCATTAATGTCTCACCTATGGCATTTCTCTGTCTATAACACTCATCTTTGGTATTAATTTGTATATTGTCTAGTATAGTCACTTTTAATTAGCTGTTTTGCATGTGAATGAGATTATAAGTTTCTTGAGGTTAGGTTTGATACCTTCTGCATCCACTGTAGCTCCTAGCATAGTGTGGGGTACAATACAGGCATACACTGAATACCTGTGTAATTTAATTTACTTGAGTTGAATTGAATGTATCCCCAAGGTTTTTCCCCAAAAAATGTAGGGTTTTAAAATTTGGAGCTGGTGAGTTTTTAAAATATATATTTTTATAACTGCTTCAAATTATATCTCAATGTAATTAATTGGCCCTTAGTATTTTATTTTGTGCATGAAAGGCATTATTCTGAGAAGGGGTCCATGGGCTTCAGGAGACTACTAAAGAGATCTGTGATATAAAGAAAAAATTAAGAACCCAAGCTCTAGAGGTAAAAGGTACAGAGGGAAAGGGAGACCTATTCTGTGCTAAGTAATGCTTATGGTAATGTGAGTCTGCTTGTTGTTGCGGTCTTTCCAATCAGTGAGACTGAAATTAAGTGTTCTTCAGGTTGGCACATCAGAGTATCAAGCTCATGTCAGAGTGAAACAGCATGCCCTCTAGGCCCCAGAGTCAACCAGTTGGACTGTCATCTCAGAGATGCAAGATAAAAATAACCCAAATCTTTTCTCTTCCTTTTTTTTCCCCCTTTGCTTTCTTTTCACAGCCTGTTTTCCCATCTCGGGTCTGACAAAAGTTATTTGCAGCATTCCCATCAGTCCGATGAGTGACAGGAGACTTGTGTCAAGTGAGAAAATGAAATGTAAATTTTATTAAACACCCCCTCTCATCTCTGTGTATCAATCCAGATTCCAGCCGAACATAGCAAATCAAATCCTGTCTTTGCCAGGCCTCAGGGCACGCGGAAAATCATTTCTCCTTAATACCATTCCCTTCTAGTAAAATATTTTTCTGTTTGGTAAATGAAAATTTAAAATGCAAACCCTGTTTTAATCCCAGCAAAAGTATGTCTTCAGAATGAACATTTGAAAAAGAGAGTCAGGAAGAAAAGAGAAAGAGGAATTGGTGGGTGGGAGACAGGGGCAAGGAGAGGAAATGCATTTTATTCAGTCACTGCCTTGTGATTTCTTGGTGTCTGATGGCTGTGCAGAGATGCATGTCCATGGTATAAAAGGCAGCATCTTTTGAAAGCTTTGCCCATCAGGACATTTATCTACATGGTGTCCTTATTCAGGATAATAGCAATCTTATATCTGATACATTTGCTTCTGAAACAGCAATATAGATCTCTAAGTTACATTATGAGTTGTGACTATCTAATCAACTGCTACCTTATCTGAGAGAGCTGACTGGGTCTGTTCAAATGTGCAGGCAGACTTAATACAAGTAATTTAAAAAATAAAATAAAATAAATAATATATAACATTAAAATAATAAAATAAAAAATAAAAATGCAAGGAAAATTATGTTGAGCTAAAATATAATTTTAGTTGAAAAATGAAGTTTATTAGAACAATACAGGAACAACCAACATAGCCCAACAAGGAATGGAGAGTTTACAAGAATTAAATTCTGAAGTTGATAACAACAAAAGTATCATTAAGAAGGAAATGGAGAAGCTACAAAGAGCACAGATGTGGCATCACAAAGAATATCTCAGTCAACTTAGATTTTTAAAAAGACACGTATAGGAAATGGTAGTCAGGGCAAGTAATTGATATTGAATACAAATGCATGATATGATCCTCTTAGAAGAGTATCAGAAATTTTAAAGTTCAAAAGGAGTTGGCAATTAAATAATTAATTAATTGAAGCTGTCAATTAATGCTAAAGATAATAGAAAATATATCCTTAATATATAGAGGAAAGAAAGTGGAGGATTTAAGAAGGGGAGTGGAATTGTTCCTTTAAATGGATGGAGGTGATGACAGTGGAAAACAAAAGAAAGCAGAATTATCGAACTGTTATTTCACTTGTTTTCTTGGTTAAGCAAAATGATATTCGAACTAGAGTGGGCCAAAGAAGAATGATTTCTATAGAGTTGACACGCAGCAGAAGTAAGAGAATTGTAAGAGAACAATGAGCTGTCCTTTCTGAGTTCAAATCACCCCTCCATATAAACTACATCCCACAGTTCTGAATAACATGACGATTTGATTACAGAGTCACTGCTAGTGATCTTTTAAGGATTGTTGGTATGGGAAAGATGCTATAAGACACAAGAAAGTCCAATATTCTAATTTCAATAGGGGGAAGAAAGAGTTTGAACCCTATGAGCAAATGAGTTTGCCTTCAAATGCTGGAAAATTGCTTAATGTTTTATCAACTATTTGTGTAGTGAACATCTAAAAGCAAACATTGATGACTAATATTGAGCATGGCACCATCAAAGAAAGATAATGCCATACTAATGTCATTTTCTTTTTTTGACATGATTACTACACTTCATGGGGAAATGTCATAGATATTGTTTATGTAGATTCCAGCAAAATATGTTATGGAGTCTCTAATAGTATACTTGTATATAGGATGAAGATATGTGGACTAAATAATAATACTGTTAAATGGATTCGGAATTGGATTGAATAATTAAACTCAAAGATGAGATGTTGTTGATGATGATGATGATGGTGAATAAGCATCATGAAGAAGGAGGAGGAGAGGAAGAAAAAGGAGGAAGAGAAGAAGAAGAAGGAGGAGGAGGAGGAGGAGGAGGAGGAGGAGGAGGAGAAGAAAAAGACAAAAATGAGAAAAAGGAGAAGGAGAAGAAGAAGCTTTCAAACAAATTCCAATGCTTCTTCAGCAAAGGAATGTGAGAAAAAGTGATGTACAGTGAGGATTTTGTGTATCCTGGTACTTTTATGATAGCTGTGAAGGCCTAAGAGGAACGCAAAAACATTGGTTAATTGGACATTTGAGTTTGGGTGAACACTTGAGTCAAGTGTTCCTAAAAGTCAAAAGAGAGATGAAGTTCATAAAGTTGTTGGCTAACCCTACTTGGAACCTGAAATATTCATGAAATTAACAGAAAATGCAAATATTTTTATTTTATACTTACTATGTATAATTAAAAATTGGAAACATCTTTCTAGGTATAGACAAAGGCTTCACACTGTTGTTTTCAATTGTACTCTCTATTGCACATCACATAACAATATAATGCTGACCAGTACATGACAATGAAAAAGAAAAAGAACTTCACCCCAAGATGAAGTTAACTGAAATTGGAGATGTCATTGATGAATTGTTGAAATATCAAGAAAGATGAAACTAGAACCATTGAAAATCTTCACTTAAGAAACTGACCTGAGATATTGTACCTAAAAATTAAATATATGACAAGAGCAATAGTAGGAATTAGACTGATTTTGGGAAGGAGATGGGCCATACTTGGAATGAAATTTTGAAAAGCCATTTTTGATTCTGGTAATATAGCAGACCAACTATAACCAAAACCCAGAAATTCGAAGAATTCAATATCTTTAATAATCATCATAAATGAACATATTTTACAAACAGCATTTGATAGAGTATAAAAAATATTTCAGGACCATCACAAAACAGTCTCCACCAAAACCACTGTCATGATAATTAGAATAGGAGAAAATATGGAGTTTCCTAAAAAATACTCTTAAATATGAACATCAAATACTATAATGTGGCTTGAGAAAACTACTGAAGACTTAAGGAAAGAAATTGGAAGATTATATAAATATCTAGATGGGACACACTTTAGAAAGCTTAAACAACTTATCACTCAAATGAAGGCAATAAAGAAAAACGTGCAGAATTTACTCAAGACAAAAATCTATCAGAAATTCTTGATGCTCTTAATCAAAAATTCAAAAAGCCAGAAGATTAACAGAAAGAGTGAAGACAGTTGCCATTTTTTCAGTCATGTCTTATTCTCCATGACCCCATTTGGAGTTCTTCTGACAGAGATACTGGAGTGGTTTGCCACTTCCTTCTCCAAGATATAGTTCATCTCTACCCCCATCCCCATTTCCCAAATTGAGAACAATGTTTTAAATATGTCACTATGCTGAATGCTCTTACTCTTCAAACTGCACATAATAAAAAAGCTTTCAAAATATAAAGACCTAGTGGGAAAAATTAGAAAATAGGCCAAAATATATGCCATTCCTATCATTCCTGTCATTTACTTGAGCTGTCCTGAATATGTTTGTACAAAACGAGTTTGCATTAAAAAAAAGCAATTATTTTATCCATCCACAATAGTCTGTAGAACAGAGTATTACAGGATAACAATATAATTTCGACTCAACTTTGGATCATTTCTATCTGAACCCCAACAAAAATATGAGAATCATAACAATGGATAGTGTTTATATAACACTATGTTTTGCAAAGAGATTTTACAAATATCTCATCTTATCCTTGCAATAACTCTATGAAGTGAATGATATTCTTATCCCCATTTCATAGATAAGGGAGGAGAAAGTGAGACTGGTGGCCTGCACAGTCCTCCCTCACTCAAAACAAAGTCAACTGCAAGTCATGTCATCATTTCTCTGATGTCATGGTCCTCTTTGAAAACGAAGGATGAACACAGATGACGGACCGAAGGCAGAGACTAAGTGACATGCCCACGGTTAGTTACACATAGTATATGTGCAAGACCAGATTTTAATTAAGGTTTTTCTGGTATCAAGTCTAAGACTATCCACCTAGCCATCTAAGCTAGATAGAGAAGGTAGAGAGAAAATAGGAAAACAGCTGCAATGACAATAGTGATTTCAAGTTGTCAAGGCATTTTACATATTTTATCTCATTTGTTTGATCCTTATAGCAGCTCTCTGAAGGAAACAATAAAGATGTTATTCTCCACATTTTACTGATGAGGATACTGAAAAGCAGAAAGATTAACTGTCTTGCCATTATCACATGGCTAACAAATGCTAGAGGTAGATTTTGAATGCTTTTCTTTTTGTAATCTACACTACTACCCCATGTCTTTAAGAGTGATTAATTCATCAATATCAATTTGGAGGGATGTTTGTAGTGGAGTGTTCCAAGAATGTGTCTTCTGCTTTGTGCTGTTTTTAACATTTTTGTCAGTGACCTCAATAACATATTTAATGGTGTAGATGGCAGGTCCATTAGATAAGAAAAAAAGACATAAAGCTAGGAAAGGTAGGTCACATATTCAATGACAGAGTCAGGACATAAAATAATCTCAAAGATTAGAAAAATGGATCAAATTATATAGGTATTTTACTTGTTTTGTTGTTGTTTAAGCTTTTACCAAAATATATTTACTTTGAAGATAGAGCAGGAACAGAAGTTATAAAGATTTCACCCCACAACATCTGGAGGCCACCTTAATTCCTAGACTCAGATTTCATGCATTTTTTCATAACATTAACCATATCAGATCCACTTCTAGATGCAATATGACTGAGTCATGGATGAATCTTCATCTCTAATACTGCTAGATGTAGCTAGTCCTCAGAGACTACTTTTCACTGTTTGGCCTCTAGTAGATCTGCACAGTTACTCCAGGAACTTATGGTGGCTCCTCTGCCACACCTTTCCAAGCTCACTTAATTGTAACCATCTTCAGCTTCTTTCACCTAAAATAGAATCGAACAAATACAAAGAGGCAAAGAAGAGAAGCCCATGTTCATGATTGAAATGTTGTCTCCTGACCAACCCAAACTTGCCATAATCATTATCCAGGATAGGTAAGAGAGAAGAGTAACCACACAAGGAGGACATCTTGGTTTTCTATCTTGTCCACCTCTTTGAAAGGAAAGATAGGAAAAGATGAAAGAAGCCATCCTAGCTTTGGTGAGATGACTTAGATAGGGGGAGGTCATACAGGGTGGCATTAAAATACCATCTAAAGGACAAAAGCAAAACTTAAGGATGCTACTTACTGCCTAGTATAACTATGTTGGAGTTGAAAATGAACCATCCAATGGGAAGATCATTGACATTGAAGTAAGGTTTTCATAGATTTGAATCTCTACTCTAACTATTAGAAACAGTGTGTCTCTGGGCAAATCCTTGAAGTTTCCTTAGCATTGAAAAGAACATGCTTATCATTGTATGACCTATTTCATGGAGTTATCTTAAGAAAAATGATATGTAAACCTTGAAGTGTTTTTATAAGAATCATTTTATAGGTAAGCGAATTATTAGGTGTAACTTTGGCTTTTGTGTATTGAGGTATAGAAATTTTTCCTTCTCTCAGGAAATTCACATCCTATTCATCCTCTAGTGCCTAGCTCAAAGCCAACCTTCTCCATAAAACCTGCTTTCAATTGCACTTGACTTTTCCCATCTACTACTACACCTATTTTAGCAATGTGAAATCACAAGAGAAGGACTAAAACTGGGACTATGAGACATTATTATAATAGAAGTATATGCCAGCAAGAAACAAGAGTTTAAAAGAAATAGAGAGTAATCTACAGAAATATAAAATAGTTGACTTAAGAGAACACCAACTAGAGATCTTAAATGATCTAATTTCAGAAAAAGGACATTGAACTAGCTTTAAAATAATATACAGTAACTAAAATTGAAAAGTACCCTGTTAAATTCCTCTGAGTGTATTTGTGTATCTATTGGCTATGTGACCATAGGCAAATCACATTATTTTAGGATCTCAAGCAGTTCCTTAAGCACCAGTTGTCTGGTACCATCACACTTTTTACATCTTTTGTGTAAGCTGCTCTGCTGGATGGTCATAATGTATCTAGTCTGAGGCTTCTCATGCTCTAGAGCAGGGGGTGGATGAACCATAGCTGAGGGCCAAATCCACTAGCTTGTTACTGTTTAACCAGGCAGAAAGAATGTCTGATTTTTGTTTTTAATGTAAAAACTATTCTTACTTCACAGGCTTGTACAAAAACAGTCAAAGGAATGGATTTGGCCTTTAGGCCTTAGTTGCTGATACTTGTTCTAGAATTTGGAACTTTAAGTTTTAAGGTCCTGTATCAGAATGGGCATGTCTCATTAGATGATCCTATATAGGAAATGAAAACCAAATTTTAGCCTAACAAAATTATACAGACAACCCAAAACCAAGGAGTACCCTTGAGAATTCTGTGTGACCAGAGTGTAGCATCTGGGCCTACTATTCTTGAATCTTTGTTGCCTTAACGTGATAGGACTTGTATAATCAAGTTTAGTGTGAAGTGTTTCATCGCATCCTCTAGGCCAGTGATGTCAAACTCAAATAGAAATAAGGACTGTTAAACTGTACATAAGGCTCCCTGCAAGCTGCATATTGTCTTAGAAAACCACATATTAATATTATCTTATTTATTTTGTTAAATAACTCCTAATTAAATTTTAATATGCCTTGGGCCATGCTGGGAAGTATTGTGGTTTGTGTGCCGGCCATGAGTTTGCAGAAGCCAAAGTATCTTCTGTGTATGTGTATGTTTACAATTACCTCTGCCCATTCTAGGATGTTGTGGGGATATCTCAACCAGAATGTTTTAAAAGCAGCTGTTAGATTAACCTTGAGAGTTGCAAAAATGTAGATCTTTGTATTCTTTGTGGAGGTTTTGGATATGGGATAGCACACACAGGGTCATGTAGGGGTGATAGGTAAAATGAAGGGATTGACTCAGATGCCCTATGAAATCTCCTCCAGTACATGCTGCAGAAAGAATATGTTATAGGGAAATGTTTACTGAATTCGGAAGACCTATTGTTGTGTTGCTGTTGTTGCATTGTTTTTGTATTGTTATGGCTGTTGTTGATCTTCTGCTCTCAGAGTCTGTGCAGGCTGATGTCACATCATGAGGTAGATGTTTGAATTGTTTGTCCTTTCTTCTTAAAAGGACCAATGACATCAGGAGGGTGATATTTTGACTTTCAAGTGAATTGGATCTAACCATGGCAGAGCTGTGCAAAGTAATCAACCTCCAGAGTTTCCCTTCCAGAGTCATGGAAATCTAGTGGCAAGACATAGGTCAAGATGACTGTTGATGGCCCCTGATGCAGACCTGATTTTATTATCTATATAAGCCTGGATGAGTCACTTACCATCTCTATGTTTTAATTTCATCTATAGAATGAAGGCACTAGAATTCATGGGCACTACTATTCTTTCAGGCTTTTAATCTATTATCCTAAGAGGTGATTTTGCTGAAGTGATTTTTTTTCCCTTTCCTTCTCATATTTTTATTATAAGGGACAGTTTGTGGAGTGTGTGTGTGGAGGGGTGTTGGGGGGGGGTGACAGGAAAGCATATATTTAGAAATCAAAATAATATAAAAACAAAAGCTAGCAATAAAAATAAGATTGAACAAATCAAAATAAGAGGCTGTAATGTTAATTATGAGAGTTAAAGATCTTTCCCAATCATCAATGGGTCTGCCTGTTAGGGGAAGTTTGATTAGGGGAGATTTGTTTTGTAGGAAGGCCCACACCTTTGGCTAATGAGGCACTAGTTCTCAAGGGTTGTGATGGCTTCTGGCTCTGAAAAGTGTATATATACTCTGAAGTGAGGTTTACTCATTGGAAGTACTTGTTTGGTAAGAGGAGACTCTGGGCAGCTGCTAAGAAGCCCCCTGACTTTGAAAATCCAGATGTTGGTGCTTCTGTCTCTGGTATCTATGTATGTATAGTCAGACAGTTTATAGTCAGACAGTTGGAAGCCCTGTCTGTTGGTCTTTATTTCTCTCCATTTTCTCTGAAGTTCAGGGTGCATTTTTCCCTGAACAAGGTGAATGATATATGTGCTTGATTAAAGCAGATGGCTGACCCCTCAAAAATTGCTTTCCATTTAGAAAAGCAGATCTAAGAACCTGTACACCTGGCCCTACTGTATATGCTGGGGTCCTTGCTGATACAGAGAGGCATACTCAAGTTTTACAACGCACAGCTTGTCACAAATGAGCTTTACAAGATTCAGGGAAGGGCCCCATAACCTTCAAGTCTTTGGGACTACTGCAACCATTTGAACACTCAGTTTTCTCGTCTGTGATATGGGGATAAAAATGTTTCCCTTTCTATCTCAAACAGTTGTTTCTTGTTGACTTACTGTATCATCCCTCATTGACTCGTAGGATCATAGGGACCTCAGAAGTCATCTACTCCAACCCCCTTATTTTACGGGTGAGAAAACTGAAGACAAGAGACATCAAGTAACTTGTTTTAGGTCTCATTGGTTTTAAACATCAGTGTCAAGGCTGGAATTCAGTTCTTTGAATCATCACAAAGTCCTTTGGTGCAGCTAGGTGGTGCAGTGGGTAGAGCACCAATGCAGGAGTCAGGAGGACCTGTGTTCAAATCTCACCTCAGACATTTGACACTCACTAGCTGTATGGCCATGGGCAAGTCACTTAACGCTAATTGCCTCATCCTGGGTCATCTCCAGTCATCCTGATGAATATCTGGTCACTGGATTCAGATAGCTCTGGAGGAGAAATGAGACTGGTGACCTGCACAGCCCTCCCTCACTCAAAACAAAGTCAAGTGCAAGTCATGTCATTATTTCTCTGATAGCATGGTTTTCTTTGGCAACAAAGGATGAACATATACAAAGTCCCAAAGCAAAGTGCTTTGTACAACTTTAAAGTGTTACATAAATGTGACAGATCTGTCTTATAAAGAAAGCATAAAAAGTCAACTTGTGTATTTATCATATAGTGATTTGTTGTTTATCCTCAATTTTTGAAGACCAAAGACACCATGAGGTGAAGTTTTGACTCCTATGTGAATTGGATTTAAGGGAGGCAGAGTTGCTCAAGTCATCAGCTTCACTCTATCTTCCAGAGTCATCAAAGTCTAGTGGCAAGGCATAAGTCAAAGTGATTAGCAAGACCAGGGACGAAGAGATGATCTTGGCATCTTCCATGCCTGACCAAATTCTCAGCACTCCGCAGTGTCTACTTCAGTCATCTTCGTGGCTGTTGGAATAAATTGTTCTCATCCACCCATTCTGGGGGTTACAGGGGAGTCTTCACACACTTGAGATAGACAGCCCACTAACTCTCCAATGGGTTTGAGGCCTGTCCTTACCCTCAACCTGGGTTAGCCCATTTGCTGAGTGTTTTATCAGATATGACCTGGGGGCATGCTACAGCTTCTTGGAGCCACAGGTGAAAGTTGTTATAGTAGAATTCCTTTTAATATAGTAGAACCCCTTGAGGTAGAAGTTCCCAAAGCAAAGGTAGAACTACACCTTCTCAACAACTTAGAATATTTGAGGTGCCTAAACTAGAACAAGAGGTTAAGTGACATACCCAAGGTCACACAGGGTGTAGGTGTCAAAGTTAGGGCCCAAACTTGTGTCCTAAGTTGTTTTCATTTTTTGTTTCTTTCAGAAGGAAAGTGCTTTGGAAACTCTAAAGTCCTGTATAAATGTGAGCTATTTTTCTTTCTGATTTGGCAGTTTACAAAGCAGTGGTATGGCCTCAGGGCCTGGAGGAAGGCTTTTTTTATCCTTCCTTTTTCTCCTCTCTTCCTTTTATTTCCTTTGCCTAGAGTCAGGATTAACAAGCCCTGCAATTCAACGTAATAGGACCGAGAGATCTCCCAACTAGCCCAGATGGGAAATTCTACTACTATTTCCTCCTTTCCCTACAAGTCCAGTGGCCAGGGAACAGAATGTGTATTAACATTCATCTGGCAGGGGCTGAAAGTAGTAATAGACATGAGCATTGACTAGACCCAATATTAGTGATGGTGCTGGGAAGCCATCCTGGCTTTTGGCTGCCTCAAGGCAGTAGTGATCCCCCGCTTGTCCTATCTGTCAGTCTATTTGATCTCCAAATGAATTGCTTTTGATAACAGCTATATAAATGCAGAACTGATCCGTTGGGCCTTTTTAAATGAGACTCCTCTCTTTCATCTCCCAGTCATTTCAAAAAGCAGATAGACTTGTTAGAGGTTTTTAATGCAATGATTTATGTTTTATCTTGCCTGGTTTGAGGCAGCATTTATTTAGCACTAAATTCTTCCCCAGCCTCTCTATATGAGTGAGGGGAGAAACGTTTGAACACACAATATTTGGAGGTTTTCTCTATTATTTTTTTAAGTCATTCAATATTATATTTTCTGCCTCATTATGGTTAGATGAGGCAATAGACTTTATTTAGCTAGAAGAGGGAGGGAGCAGAGAAGTCTTAAGGCAAAGCTGTTCTATGCCTGGATCAGGAAACAAGGAAAGTACATTTTGGGGGATTAACTCTCAGGATTCTTAAATAATTAAGTGCCCCACGCCCAAAAAGGAGAGTAAAAAGTCTTCATTGACTTCAATGAAAAGTCATTCCTTATAGTCTTTCCTAGGCTCATTTTTCTCACTTTAAGAAGAAAATCAATTAAAAAGTTTTTGTCTTTTTTAAAAATTTCTACCTGCAGCTTCCTTCCTCTTTTACTCACTTTTCCTTCTCATGCAAAACCCCTGCCAGCTGATGGGTCAAGTTCACCCTTTGCCCTGGTTGGAACCATTCACAAGATGCATCTGACATGAACTTGGAGAGGTCGGAAAAAAGAAACCTTACTATAGCCTCAGAAAGTAGGATTTGTTTCCCTAATGGCTAGCATCCTCACTCCCTTGTGGAACAATTGTATTTCTCAAAGTAATATGGAGACTGAATTTTTTGTGAATCAAATACTACTTTAAATGTTGCTATTTTTAAGAGATCCTGCTATGAGTTTAATGTTTTGGTGAGATGAATAATACTACCCCTCCCCCCAAATATAATATATTGTATTTTGGAAGGCAGACTTTTCTGTACTGGTTTTGCTTAAAGCAAGATGTATCTGGACCAAAAACTCAGAAATAATTTATTCCCAATTCTGGTCTAACAAGAAGCCTTTCAAAGGCACCTCCTTTAAATGATATATAATATAGCAGAGGGAAGGATCCTACATAGTACAGAATAACTGACATCTCTGGGAGCTGAAATTCATTTTTGAGAGAGGTGAGAGACCTCATAATTCAAAGGTGTCAGAGCTATCTGGAGATGTGTAAGAAAAAAATTTTTTTTCTCATGAGTACAGTAACACATTTAAGTCTGACAATGGCTTCTTTTTATGTGTTCTCACTCACATGAGAGAAAAAATATAAGAGTATTCTTAAATTCTCGAATATTTCGGTCAAGGTGGCTTTTATCATGATACTCATATGGAAGTCAGAATATTGCCATTTCTGGTGATTATTTCCTTTCTCCCTTTGGGGTTTCTTTGTTGATATTCCTTCTAATTGTGTAGGTGAACTCTGAAGGACTTGTCTGTTTCTTTGAAGAAGGGTATGCCAGTTACCGGTGGACTTCAAGGAAAAATCATCACATGTCTGATCTTATAAGCTACTTTATAATAATTGCTTGCATTTATAAAGCACCTTTATTCATAAATGATTCTTCCCATGAGGAAGATGGGGGAGGGGCAGGGAGGAGAATGAGATAGTATTATTTCCAGACAAAGAAACAGAAATACAGAGACGTCAACATTTGCTCAAGGTTACACAGCATTGTAGGAGCAAAAGTCAAAACTGGACTATGTGTCTTCTGAAAATGAATTTGCAGCTGTCCCAATAATTTTCCTCCTAGGAGACCATAATTCCTTTTTCCCCTTGTAATATTTGGTGAAGTAGATTGCCAAATAATAACCTGGAGGTAGGGACTGGGAAGAGGACTCATTTAAAATGGTGGCACCAAACACACTTTTGGGTGTGACTTCACTGAGGCATGAATCCCATGTTTACTTAAACAAGGTACTTGTGGGTTCATCCATGACTGGGTTGGGTCAAAGACATAGCTCTACAGGGCTGGATCTTTATTGGACTTGACTGCAGCAGCTACCAGTTCTACATATAAAAAGATCCTTACATGTTCTTTTGACTTTTTGAAGTTCAAAAGGTCATAATAAGGGCTACCTCATCTCTAATATTCATTTGTATAAGATGGGGGGAGACATAAAAAGATCAGTTGCAAGGAGTTCCAAGCCATGTGGCAACTGCTTGAGAGAAAGAGCTAAAAAGTCTTTCCCCACAGAGAAGTTCTTCCTCACTAGGAAGCTGACAGATAAGGGAGAGAACTTTCCTTTCTGTGTGCCTTTCAGATGCCTACCAGTTCTGGCTCAGCAGCCAAGGAAAAGGTTTTCTTTCAGGTGTTTGCTATTACAACAGCTTCCTGATTGGTCTTCCTATCTCAAATCTCACTCCTACCTCTGTCCATCCTCCACTTAGCTGTAAAAATGAACTATCTAAAGCACAGGTCTGGCCAATCTCTTTCCCTTACTCCCATTCAATAAATACTAGTGGCTCCCTATTACCTCCAAGATCAAATATAAAAATATCTGGCATTTAAAGCACTGCACTCTTCTTATGCTTTACTAGTCCCTCTGCCCCTAGATGTCTTTTGTGAAGATTTAAACTGTGAGAATAGTAGAAATGACTTTTTCCCCTTTTATCCAACTGATGCTACACAAGAAGGATTTTTTCTAAAGTCATACTTCTCTCTAATATGACATCAGGCAAAACACTTTTTGTTGAACATCAATGTTCTGACTTCATGACTCTAATTCATTATGTAATGGCCCTCAAGTCCCTATTAAAGGAATAGTGACAATACAGCAGGTAGTAAGAGTATCTCTGAAAAGCCACGTGTGGTCATGGAATATACACCAATCCTCCAGTCAGAAAAACTGGGTTAACATCTCAGCTCTGAACTGTATTAAAAATGTGAGCCCAGGGAATACATGAAATCACTCTGAACTTCAGTTTCACTTCTATAAAATGTGGGTGATTTGATATGCTGGTTTTGCTTTTCTGTTTTTGTTTGTTTTAGCTGACCTTATGAGGCTATCGAGGAAAACATTTTGCAAACGGTAAAGCTCTATAGAAATATAAGGCATTATTAATTTATAACTAGAGAAAGACAAGGGTTTTAGAATAACTTGTCCAAACTAACAGATTAAATTAGAAGTCCACTGTCTATTTTATATTTTGTTTTTCTTTATTTCAGACTCCTGGCATGCGAGCTCATGTTTAGTTTCATTGTTGCTTTAGGATAGTTTGTTTTGCCACCAAAGGAGACCATGATGACAGGGTATCTGTTGTAGTATGGGGGTCCAAATCTTCCCTGATTGTCTGTCTCTGCCCTAGCCACACCCCATTCTCTCACCTGTCCTTCCTCTATTCTGGCACCTACGTGGCACTTTCTATACTGGTAACTTCATCTCCTACATAGCCTCATTGATCACTATCATTTGGGCTGTAACATTGTGGGAAGGGGGCGGAGCCAAGATGGCGGAGTAGAAAGACTCACCTATGCTAGGTCCGAACCCACAGCCCATGGATTCCCTGTAAAAAGAACTCCTGACAAATTCTGGAACAGTGGAAGCTGCGCAGAAACACAGTGAAGGAGATTTCCACTGCAGAGAGCCCTGAAAAACCGACCGCAAAGGTCCCCCGGACGGGAGCAGAGCCCTGTCCGGCCGAGCGCTCCCCTCCCCCGCCCCGGCCACGCGACACTGAGAGGAGCCAGCAGACCCCAGCAGGCGTCACGGACCTAATTCTCCCGCGACTGTGAAGGTCCCTCCACCCACAGATGCACAGGTCAGTAAGAGAGACGGGCTGAGAGGGGAGCGGGATATCTCCAGGACTCGGACCCCCTCGGGAGGCGGCGGCTGCGGCAGAGGCAGAGGCAGCTCAGCCGGAGACTCCCGGGGCAGGCAGGGGCTCTGCCGCTGCTCCATTGCAAGAGATCTCTGCATAAACCCCCTGAGGGAACTGAGCCTGGGAGGCGGCCCTGCCCCCACCTGAGAACCAGCAGATAAGCTCCCATTGAAGAGCAGTCAGGTCTGCCGCCAAAACCCCTGAGGCTGGGGAGCAGCATTTGAATCCCAGACCCCAAGCACTAGCTGGGCATACCTAGGCCAGGGGTGGAGAGGACTCTCAGAAGTCAAGTAACTGGCTGGGAAAATGCCGAGAAAAGGGAAAAAAACTAGGACAATAGAAGGTTATTTTCTTGGGGAACAGAGGATTGCGCCATTC
>CM053770.1:335125189-335208949 GCA_028658325.1 Potorous gilbertii | reverse complement strand
ACAAATGGGGAGAAAATTTTGGAACCCAAAATCTTGTGAAAATGAATGTAAAAAGTTAAATAAATTTATTTAAAATTTTAAAAAAAAGACATTGTGGGAAGAAACCAAGAGCCCACCTGAGTGAGATCTCACACTCCTTCCCTATAAAAAGAAAAAAACGTACACTCTTCAGCATCTCTGTGCTGCCATGATATAAGAAGAGACAATAAATCTCAGAGCCCCATCTATCCAACCAGTGAGAGTTTGACATCATCTTCTCATGGGTCCACAAGATGAATAATGCAGAGAACTAGAAAGAATGATAGAGAGCACTTAGTCCAATTCAACCCTCTCAATTTATAGATGAGGGAACTGAGGCCCAGAGAGATAAAGTACCTTATTCAACGTCACATAGGAAGTATCAGATTTAAAATTAAAACCTAGGTCCTTTAACTTCAAATATATTTTCTTTCCAATGAGTCTCAACCATTGTAGACTTGCTACTTTTTTGTTAGTCTGAATATTTTGCACTCAAGGCACACAAATATTTGTGTATGTATATGTTCATATGTTTGTATATTATTTTGTAAAAGGAAGGACCCCTGCATACACAGGAGGGCCAGCTGTACAGGTTCTTAGATCTGATTTTCTAAAAGGAAAGCAACTTTTGAGGGGTCAACAATCACTTTAATCAAGCACAAATATCATTTACTTAGTTCAGGGGAAAAAGTCAGCACCCTGAACTTCAGAGAAAATACAAACAGAGAAATAAAGGCCAAAAGACAGGGCTTCCAACTATCTGACCATAAGCAATGCATACATCACAGAGCAACAGACAGATACTGTCTGACCATATGTATGTAGTTACCAGAGAGAGAAGCACCAACATCTGAGTTTTCAAAGCCAGGGGTCTCCTTAGCAGCTACCCAGAGTCTCATCTGGCCAAACAAATACTTCCAATGAATAAGCTCCAAAACAAAACCTCATCTCAGAGTATATATACACACTTTTCAGAGCATGAAGGCATCACAATCCTTGAGAAACAGTGTCTCATTAGAAGTTAACAAAAGGTATGGGCCTCCCCTAAGTTACCTTCCCTTAATGGGCAGGCCCATTAATTGGTGGTAAAGATCTTTAATTTTATTATCTCATATGTGTGTGTGAATCACTGGACCAGTAATTTCATCAGTGAGGAACTCCTACCAGTGCAGACTGGCACCTGCTGCTTTACAACTATAAATGTGTATATTTATGTATATGTGTATACAGTTACATGTATACATACAAAAATATATACATTTGCAAATATGCATATATACATACACACACACTTGTTATTTGTTAGCAGCCTTCTTTGAATAAGGTACCAAGGTACTATGTGAGTTTCTAGAGATACCATATTTCACTGCATAATCATTGCTGATTTTACCCCAAAGTTTTTTGCAGAAAAGTGGGATTCAGCCATTATGTGAAGCTGTTGTGCCATTATTACTTATCTTTTAGTTGCTGCCAGTCTCACATCAACTTTTCACTCACTGCAAACTGTCTTCCACAGCTTTGTTTCCATGCTGTTCAGCAAGCACAATCACTTTCAGGTTGAAACTCGCAGAATAGTTTTTATATTTACTCATAATCAGAAAGAAATGCTTTGCACATTAATTTATCACTGGTAGACAAACTGTACAGTTTAGCTAGCTTGGAAAGATGCAAGTCTTGCCATACATGTGACTTACTCATGGCAGCTTCTCCTGTCCACCTGCTGCTCCCTTTGAGCCTAAGACTCTTCTTTGGACTGAATGACAATGCCTTTAGTATTACAGTTCTCTGATGTCAGGCCACTGGACCGAGATAGCTCAGGAGAAGAAAATGAGATTGATGACCTTGCACAGCCCTCCCTCACTCAAATCAAAGTCAACTGCAAGTTATGTCATCATCTTGATGTCATAGTCCTCTTCCAGAATGAAGGACAAACACAACCTGTGAGTGAGTAGCAGCTCTCATCCTCCTCCTTCTGTGTTCTACCTAGGGCAAGATGCACTCCATGCCCCAAAGCTGCCTTTTTCCCTCTGGGTTTACTGGCTACATCTATTGCTCAAACATCAAGCATTAAACCCAGTTCACTCTAGAGCTCATAGACTGGACAACAAGTCCCCACCCACCTAGCACAGAGTGAATGTAAATACTAAATATTGTTTTTTCTTTTACTCAGGAACCCTGAGAGTGAAAGGGCTAGGGTCTCACATTGGATCCTGGGCCATCTCCAGCCATCCTGATGAATATCAGGCCACAGGACCCAGATGGCTCAGGAGGAGAAAGTGAGTCTGGTCACCTTGCACAGTCCTCCTTCATTCAAATCAAAGTCAACTGCAAGTCATGTCATCTTCTTGATGTCATGGTTCTCTTCAAGAATGAAGGAAAAACACAACAACAGCCCTTTAAACAAACCACTAAAGTCAGCTTTTGGAAATACACTGACAATGTGTGTGTACGGAGAATTCTAGGCTCCTGACTCACAATGCTAGAGAGATTAATGCATTGCCATATGCCACTGGTGAATACATTGCTGTTTGGTTTACTTTTTAAGTGGCATGAAGAACAGAATTGTACCATGTAACGATTACACAATGGAAGATTATAAATGAATTTTTACACTATAAAAAACCAAATTAAACAGGATGCAAAGATTATGCAATGAAATATGATATAAAGATAATGGAAAAAATGAAACAATCCATGGTCAAGAAGTTTGCCTTCTATTGAGAGAACACAACATATAAACAAGTCAGTCTATGAGTCACTTAATAGGCATTTATTAAGTAATACGAGCTTAGTTCAGGCACTGTGCCAAGCACTGTGAGTACAAAGAAAGGCAAATACTCTTTCTTGATTTCAAGGAGCTCACATTCAAATGATGGGGCAAGTATGTAAATAATTATGTACACATAACATAGATATGAGACCAGGAAAGACCTCTTGCAGCAGACAGGATAGGAGTTGAGTTTTGAAGGAAGCCAGAGAAGTTAGGAAATAAGCACTGAGAATATGGAAAGGGAGGTTGGTTGCTGTGTCTGAGGATTAAGCAAAAGGCCATTGTAGCTGGCTTCATAAAATTTATGGAAAGATAGTAAGAGGGAGGATGTGAAAGGCTTTAAATGATAGAGAACTTCTCATCCGAACTTGGAATTAATAGGGAGCCACTGGTTTGATGTATGTGTGTGTGTGGGGGGGGTGGGAGTGACAGAGTGGTAGGGACACCAATGTCAGCCCTGTACTTTAGGAAAATCACTTTGGTATCAGCATGCTAGATGGATTGGAGTGGAGGGAGACTTATGGCATGGAGATGGATTAAAATGCTATTACAATAGACCAGACTTAGAGACAATATAATTAATATAATACAATATAATATAATATATAATATAATACAGTTTTGAGAGGGAGGAAATTCAAATAACTGGAGGGAGCTGAGGATTAAGAAAGGCCTTGGATTGGGATTCAAATTATGTTTAAAAGTGCCACTTCACCTTCAAAAGGGCTGGGGATTCTATGAGATGGAATTTTTTTGGATATATGGAACCATTGGTAAAAAAAAAAAAACAACAAAACATGGAGGAAGGAGATGGCATGTCATACCGGGGTTACAGTAAGCAGGATGGTTTGGTTACAGTAGAGAAGACAGGAAGATAATCAAATGAAATAAACCAGAAAGATAGGCAGGAGCTAGATTGCATATAGTTTTAAAGGTCAGTCTAAGGATTTTATATTTCATCCTAGAGGATACAGGAAATAATGGAGAGGTTTTGTGTAGGAGAGGAGGATGACCTGGTTATATCTGCTTTTTCAGAAAATCATTTTGGTATCTATGTGGAGGATGAATTGGATAGGGAAGAGGCCAGGAGATCAATTAAGAGGGTATTGCAGTAATCCAGGCTAAGGTGATAAAGACCTCACTTTAAGATTGAAGCTGTGCTAGTAGGAAGAAGGTAGATATGAAAGTTGGATAGGGATGATGCATGGTTGTGAAAGGATTGACAAGTTTTGGTAACTATTTACAGAGATTGAGGGGGAGAACAGAATCAAGGATGAGTCTATATAAAAATAAGTAACTCGAAGGGAGATAAATCAATGTATGTACATGCATAAACACATATAAAATAATAATAATAAATATTTAGAATGTATGCAAGGTCTTAAGGTTTATAAAGCACTTTGTAAATAGTATCTCATTAATCCTAACAACAATCTTGTGACATAAATATCATTATTTTCCCCACTTTATAGATGAATAAACTGAGGCAGACATGGGTGAAATGACTTGCCCAGGGTCACCCAGCTAGTAAGCATCCGAGGCTGGATTTGAACTCAGATCTTTCTGACTCAAGGGCCATCGAGGCATTCATTACATCACCTACACACAGGAGCACAAATCTGCATAGTCATTAGGTTTTTACAGCTAAAAATGGGTTGCAAAAGTCAACCATTTTACAAATCAGCCAGCAAACTCACCTAAAATAGTACTACCAAAATCAAAGGAAAACCAATGCATTCCAAAAACGATTATTTTTTAAACGTTGAGTTAATTGATGTTAAGATTTAAACAAGTCAAATGATAGGGAATTTTCATTTAATTTAAAAAGATCCTTATTAGGTCTAGTTATTTTAAAATAAACATCATCAGTTTGTTTTTACATCATCCACATTTAGCAGTCTAGCTCTCTCTTCTCTCCTTGTCCCAGACATCTATACTTTTTAAAAAGAATAAAAAGATTTAAAAAACAGTCCAGTGAAATTAACCAACATACTGAAAAAGTCTGGCATTACATACAATAGTCTATATATTCATAGCCCACCATCTGTGCAATGAAAAGATGGGAGGTCCCTTCTCTTATCTCTTCCTTGGAGCCCTGCTTGGTCATTATAATTTTCAAGCATTGAATTTTGATTGTTTTATTTCCATACATATTTTAAGGCTACTAATATATATTATAGGTTTTACTTACCTCACTTTGCATTAGTTTATATAAATCTTTCCATGTGTGAAAGGGGTAAACTACACTCCTTAAACTAAATTAATAAGATGCAAAATGCTCTATTCCTTAATAACTTTAGCAAGTGAGAACTTGTCTTTGATTGAGTTATACAATCGATCAATCATAGTGCAAACAAGTCTTTAATCGGTTAGTCTTTTGATGATGTCAGATGAGCCACACATAAAATGTATTAGGATTGGTTTAAAGTATTAGAAACACCTGGAGGCCTATGTAAATCCGTAGTGGAGCTTTGGGATATTCCCTGAGGAGGCAAACCCCATGTGTTTGTACCAGAGAGAAATAAGCCAAGAGAAAATATCCTTCCTCCCACCAACATTGACCATATCATTAAAGAAACTAGACTAGGAACAAACAACGTGTCCAGTCAGGAGCTAAGAAATGACAAATTAGATACACCAAGAAAAGACAGTTCCAGGGAGGAGAATGGAAGTGAGATCTCTTTGGGGTGGAAAGAAGTGCAGCTATGGACTTCAGAAATGCACCAACCTTTGGGTCTTAGCAGAGAGCTACAGTTAAGTGAAAATTAATCAAGAATTGAGCAAGAAAGAAAGGAATTTGATACAATCAGGATCTGTAAATTATCCCTTTGCCACATGCAATCCTTTACTTAAGCCCACTATACCCTGTTCAAGACCTGGTGGGGAGGTAAGGGAGGTAGAGAGGGATCTTGTTTTTTAACCAACTGCCCTTACCACATTAGTTAATACCCCTTTCTAAAACCTAATTAAGTCTGACTGACTGGAAATCAATGGGGAGCACAATGAATGAGGGCTAGAGAAACTCTAGTATTGGAGAAACTCCCCTAGGCCCTCAGCCTTTCTTTCCCCTGGAACCCTGAGAAGAGCAGTGCTAATTCCACTATGGAGACCCAAAATGGCAATGTAAGGAGATGGAAATCAGCCCTAGATGGGTTGCTACACATACTTTACTATTCAATTTATTCATTATTTCTTATAATACAATAATATTCCATTACATTCATCCATTGCAACTTGTTTATCCATTCCCCAAGTCATGGACGTCTGCTTTGTTTCCAGTCTTTTGCCAAGACTTGGATGCTTCATTGGTTTACCTTAATTTTCTTTTAACTCGATAATTATTTTGGAGGGGAGTTGAATTCTCAATAATTATTTTAACTCAATAATTATTTTGGAGGGGAGTTAATAGTTTTATACTTAAACCATTTAAAACTTTTCCTTCTCTCTGGCCCATATCACCTGACACTTTACAGATGGGCTGTTGCATTAGAAGAAAATGTCCTTTTGCTAGTTAGGAGTTGCTTACTGCTAATAAGCTATTTTCATCAATTGTCGTGGTACAGTCTTGGAAGAGGAATAGGGAGGGGGCAGCATTTTGGAATCATATAATTTTAGGTTTGGAAAGGACCTTAAAAGATATCTCAAATAAGGTCAGTGTTTAAAAGGATGGTGTTCATTTGGAGAATTTGGAAATAAATAGTCTCTCATTTAAGAGTTAGTTCTATGACATGAAAAAGCACTTTGCAACCCTGAAGTGCTATACAAATATCTGCTATTAGAATTATCTTCTCTTATTTTTTTCTGAGGGATGGAATGATGTAATGTGGGACTGCGTTCTTGGAATAAAGAGATACCTGGATCTGAATCCTTCCTTCCAAACTAAATGTGTCACCATGGAAAACTTTTATCCCCTTCCTAAGCCTCAGTTTTCTTAAGCATAAAATGGAATTAACACCTGTAGCCCCTAGACTAATAGGGTTTATAGAGTCAAATGACAGAATGTATAGAAAGTGACTCCTAAAGTTTAAAGGACTGTAGAGATACCACTTAACATTATTATTTGGAAGTCAAGGTGGAGAGATAGGGTTGCTGGCTTACTGAAAGCTGCTATTATAAAATCAAAAACATCCATTGTTGTTTGGTTACCTTTGCACAAACCTTTCCCCAACAAATCATAACTATTGGCTTTGTTTCCATTTCCATAAGGGGTCTTAAAGACTCTCCTGGGTTACGGTGTTTTCTTCTTAATGGATAGGGGGAAAGGACTAGTTGATTTTCCTTCTTACATGCTTGATGAGTAAGTCCTTTATCACTGGCCACTCATCCACAGCTGCTCCATGAGCAGCGGGACACATTTCAGCACTGGGGTTTTACTTTAGGCCCCCCAAAAGCCCCCATCAACTTCAGTAACAGCTTTATTAGACTTCCATGCCTTTTCTTCTGTTGCGGATAGAACAACCCTGTGTGTGGGGTGTGGTGGAGAAGCAGGTGAAGAAGAGGAAGAGGCGCTGAGTAGGAGGGCATGATGGCCTCTTATTTTTTCCCTATGTATACAGTATCACTTATTAAACTCCTGTTGTCCTGATCATTGTTGCTTCCTACTGAAGTCTGGTTTATTTACTTGAAAATCTGATTTGTTTCATTTTATTACTGTGTTGGCGAAGTAACTGATATCAGATTCTGAGGGAAAGAACTGCCATTTACCAGCAGGCTATGATGGGCTCTGCCTCGGTCTGCAGGCCTGATTTTGAGGCCTAGTCTGCCCTGGGGCTCCAGGAGAAATAAGATTACTGGCAATAACTGCTTCAACTGCTTTGAATAACAGACACAACTCAGAGAGCATAAAATTAGCATAAACAGAGCAGGAGTGTGTGCTCTCCCTCAGAGGATAGGAGACAGGCAGGGGAGGGAAAATTGACTGAAATGGGGTCAGACAATGTAGAAATCTGAAACACAGGAAATACTGCCTGAGAGATAGGAGGTATTATCGTGTCTCTCTCTCTCTCTCTCTCTCTCTCCTTTCTCTGTTTCCTGTCTCCCTCTCTCTCTCCTATCTCTCTCTCTTTCTTTCATACACCCACACCCTCTGTATATTCATATATAGTCATGCAGTTTTAATGATAAAATTCAAGAACTGATGAAAATTAAAGATGCAAAATTGCTATGCCCCCAAATGCCCGCATTATCTTCCCAGACAAATAATTAATCATTCCTCAGTTTTTTCAATCCCAAGGCTAGAAAAAAAATAAACACATTTTCTTAGTCATTTTAAAATTGATTTCTCTTTTCAGGAGAGTGGGGAGTATTAGTTTGAGGAGAGAGTTGGAGAAAGAAGGTGAACAGCGGAAACAGGAGGGTTGTAGTTTGAAACAATCCCTCCTGTATCTATTTATCAAATATTAAAATGGAGTGTGCTGCTGACAAACCCAATAAAGTCTAACATTATAGGGAAAGGAGCAATGCTTTGCATCTCAACTGGCAGATGGAAGCCAGGATTTTACTGTTTTAATAATACGTTGTCACATCTGCAATACAACATTCCATGATATTGTCTAAAGACAGATCTCCTTATTTGGGGAGGGGGAACTGTGGCTGATGCTGGTGATGTCCCAAATGACCATTTTGGAAATGCACAATGTCCTTGGAAATGAGCTGTTTCCTAACTTGAACTGATTAGAGAAACTGTTTAAAGGGGGCAAGGAATCCCCCAAGCTTCAAATTTACTCAAGAGGGGAAGAGTTCTGGAACATTTAGTAATATGGGATTTTAATACTTGCATTGGGAGCAATAGAGTCCTAATGTTCATTCATGGACCATCTATCTTTCCAAACAGATGGCCTAAACAAAAACAAAGGTAAACTGTTTCTTTGGCTGAGCATTCATTCATTCATTCATGTATCAAATATTGAATAGAAATACAGCATGGTCAAGGCACTGGGAGATGCAAAGAAAAATGAGATATATTCTACACCTTTAGGGACAACATAATATAACAGGGACACACAAACACATATATACACATAATATTACTGATTGTTATGAAATGTAAGAAATTCAACATATAAATTTAATAATATGAATAGAGACTGAACCTTGATTTTATTGGTATAGGGATCTACCAGATAAGTCAACTCCCTCTACTAATTCAGGTCAATGGAATTGCCAAGAGCACTTAGAGGTTTAGCATTTGGACTTTACCAAGAACATGTCTTCAACTGGTTTGTGTCACAGGTAGGACCTGAAGTAAAGTCTTCCTGGTTCTAGGGCCAGCTGTCAATCAATCAATAACCTTTATTAAATGACTGCTATGGGCCAAGCAACACCAAGTATGTCACCCTGTCTTTCAAAGCATATAGGGTTTTTCAGTTTTCAAAGTGCATTCCTCCCAGAAATCCTGAGAGGTCAGTAGTACAACTGTTACCTCCATTTTACAGATAAAGAAACAGAAGGTCAGAGAAGTGAAATAGTTTATGTAGCTAGGAAGTGGCAAACCCAAAAATATAGCATGGCTCTTATGACTCAAAAATCTAGTATTTATTCTTCTATAACTCTTAGCTTCAGAAAGAAAGAAGGAAGGAAAGAAAGAAGGAAGGAAGGAAGGAAGGAGGGAAGGAAGAGGGAAGAAAGAGTTCTGACTTTGGATTAAGAAAACTTGGGATCAAAGATCAGCTCTGATGCTTATTAGCCATTTTGTTGGACCACGAACAACGTATCCAAGCGTCTTCCTCCCATGAGAAATGATTCTTGCACTACCTCCCTGGCAGGGTTATTGTGAAGGGAGAATTCCACAAATTTTAAATCACTGCTAGAGCATGAGCTGCTCTCATTGTTTCTCATCACCATGACTGGCATCTTCATTCTTATCATCAACATCCTCGTCATCATCACCACCAGCATTTATACAATGCCGAAAAGTGCTAAGTGCTTTATAAAAACTCTCATCTGTTATTCACAACAATCCTAGAATGCAGGTACTATAATTATCCCTTTTTTACAGTTTTGGAAACAGGCAAACAGAGTAATTGACTTGCCCAGGGCCAAGCAGCTAGTAAGTGTCCGAGGCCAGATTTGAACTTCCAAAGCCGAGTCTTCCTAATCCCAGCCCAGTGCTCTATCCACTGCGTCACCTAGCTTCCACCATCTACACATGTACAAATAATTAAAAATTCTGGAAGATCCTAGCACTACTAATAATCATCGTTATACAGAGACAATCCAGTCCAACCTCCTCATTTTATAGATGAGGAAACTGAAGCCAACAGACTTGGTCAAGGTGGCTTGACCAATGTAAAAGAAGCAGGGATCCAGTACTTTCTATTGCCTGTATCTCCCTCGGATGGTTCTGTAAGCAGTAGAATTGGCATTTCTGCCAATATTGAGCACTGTGTAGATAATAATGGCAAATCAATATGGTTTCATCTCTCATTGACATCTGCTTTCATAATCGGATTAGCTATGTTCTCTGTTCAGACAATAATGGTCTTAAATAGGGAAAAGAAGTATTTTTGGTTGCCCTAAATCAATCAAACTAGATGAATCATATTCTTCTTGTATCCAAGTAGATTTCTGATTCTGTTATTTAAAGGAGGAGGTTCCCATGAAGTAATTTTTTCTTTACACTAACTTTACAACCCATCATATAGGCTATCCTTGAACCATCTGATCTGCTGAAGTTCTCTCTGGACCACAGGACTTCCTGGATCTCCTGGGATCAGTTACTTCCTGAAGTAACTTAATCTACTCAACCTTGGAACCATGTGGCCCTGGGCCCATGCTATCTTGATTGGTAATTTAGCCAATACGAACATAAATGGCCTAGTATATTGAACCAGACCTAGAATCTAGAACATGTTTTCAAAACCCATCCATCTGTTCATCCTAGCCATGTCTTTCCTTCCCCTCTGTGGTCATGTATTTACCTCCCTATCTGGTTTTCTAATTTTGTCCAGGAAATCAACTCAGACTTGTTTATGGATAAGGTGTGTCAACCAAGTCTCCAGTGACCCTACTCACTGTTCTTTTGCTCTAAAAACAAACAAATAAACCAGCCTTTCCTGGCACAACTCCATCATATTCATTGTCACATCCTACACACTTCTTGGTGACAGGGATTGGCTTGCTTTTTGTGTTTGTATTCCCAATGTGGCACTAGGGGAGTGTTAACCATATATTAAGTACTTAATAAATGGTTTTAATTTGTTAATTCGCTCATAAATTCTTTCAGTAAATTATTTTCTGGAATCATTTTTGGTATACTATACTGAGACCATATGGTAGTCCAAAGTCTAAGGCCCAGGAATGGGGAACCAGAGAGCTATCAGATATCACCTGCACAACGTAGTGTAGAGTTTAGGGATCCTAAGCTTTAAATCCTTTTGGACATGATCAGATGGGAGCTGCCTGTGTCCAGCAGCTACCAGCCCTCCCTTCAATGCCTCAGTTTGAGTTTCTGTCTAGACATTTGAATAACCATAATAACTCACAACTCAAGTCTTGGTCCCATCCTTTCTCAGGATTCCAATCTTTTCCCCAATTTTATATTTTCTAAAATGATCATACACTCATATACAGGGTAGCACAGATATATGACAGGTTTGTACAAAAAGCTTCAATGGCTTTCTATTTAGGATAAAATATAAAGCCTGACCTATGGCATTTTAAACCCTTCATGATATGGTTCCAGCCTATTATTGTTCCAGACTGACAGCGCACCCTCACCCACTTGGCTCTATCTACCTACTTGTAATTCCCTGAAAGTGATACTGTTATTTCCCACTTCTGGGCCTTTGCTTAGGTTGCTACCCCCTCTCATGCCTCATGATGCTAGAACATCTAACTCAAGTTTTATCTCAAGAAATATTTCCTTTAAGAGGATGAGGCTGATGATTTTGCACAGTCTGCTTCACTAGACTCCAATTCACTTGGAAGTCAAGACATCACCCTCTGATAACTTTGGTCCTTTTCAAGAATAAAAACCAAAAAGTTACAAACAACAACAATAATTTCCTTTGCAAAGCCTTTCCTGATCCCCTTCATCATTAGTGACCCTCTAAATACACATGTATCTATTTTGTATAGGAGCTATATTTACTTATTAGTGAGCCGGCTATGTTCCCTCAGGAGAAAATAAACTTCTTGAATGCAGTAAGGGTCTCATTTTTGTGTCTGAATCCACAGCACAGAGCATAGTTGGCATCTATTAAGTACAGTTGGACTGATTAGAATACATTTTACTAAAATGCTATTGAAATGAACAAAGTACCAAGTCAGATGTGTATAGCAGCCATGACACTCCTGGGGCAGAATCTGAAATCTTAATTTCTCTAGTCTTTTTGTCTACAAAGAAAATGAAATTAAAACTTTTGTCTTTAAATTCCAAAATAGCAGGCACCATGCCATTTCTGGGAAGGTCTGAAATCTTAACCCCTGATCTCCTCGGACTTATTCTTCTGCTCCTTCCCCCCCCCCGCCCTTTTTTCTCACAGGCACACCTATGGATCATGATGGTGGAGGATTACCTACCTCTCCTCAAGCATTTTTATCTCAATTGTAAAAGGTATGGGGTATTTTTCTCATTAGTTTATTACATCTTCCTCCCTGCACCCCACCCGCAATCTGGATAGGTCTGTAACAACTACTACTCAATTCCATGGGTTCCTCCATATTCTTCTAGCAAGCAGCTAAACTAAGCCCTGATGGACAATTCACAGACCGGCTACCAAAAGGATTAAGGGTCAAGTGTCTTCATGGGATTTTGGAGGCCTTTAGGATGTTTCTCATGTGTTTTCCTTTGGTATCTCCTCCATTATTGTTGAGTTGTTTCAGTCATGTGACTCCATTTGGGGTTTTCTTGGAGTGGTTTGCCATTTCTTTCTTCAGAATTTCTTCCTAAATTCTGCCACTTAGGAATTTAAAGACCAAATTCTTCAGTCTATTAAGACAAATAGAGGTTAAGTGACTTAGCCAGGGTCACACAGCTAATGAGTGTCTGTGGCTAGACTGAAACTCAGGTCCTCTTACAGGCTCAGCACTCTATGCACTGAGACACCTAGCTGCTGGTCTTATCTCATCCTTTCTATTCAAACATCTGTAGAAACTCTGAGAGTCTTCCCCTCTCAGAAGGATTCTTTTGGGAAGCAAACAACCATTTTTTGTCTCAGTTCTAACCTAGTCTTTGATCACTGAATGGGTGTAGCCTCAGTTGAACTGAGACCTAGGAAAGACTTTACTTTAAAAAGGCCAAGGCTTCCCACTACAGCCTGGGCCATCACCAGTTGTCCTGATTTAGGTCTTGCCATTGAACTCCAATGATTCTAGATAGGAGAATGAGGTTGATGACTTTGCACAGCCCTGCCTCACTTAAATCCAATTGGCTTGCAAGTCAAGACATCATCTTCCTCTTTGAGAACCACGAACAAACAGCAATGACAACAATTCAGAGATCTATTTCATCATGTGACATCAACCTGACATGAGGCACTTCCTTTCCTTTCATCACTTCAGTCTAGTCAACCCCATGTTGCCTTCAAGAGATAGGCAATGTAAAGGATGTGGCTGATGGAGAACAGGCACAAAATGGTGCTTCAATGCACTGACCCTTTCAGAGAACCATTTAGGACCATGGCACAATGGTCCAAAAAGAATTAGTGAAGTTTCCAATGCTTCATAAGGTTACTGAATTCTCAGTTCGTTACAGATTTTTGTTTTCCAGTTTCAGTCTTTAGAAATAGCCTCTCATCATAACCCATAACTGATCGGAATATAAATGGAACATTTGCAAATATTAAGGAAAACCTAAAGAATGGCAGGGCTATTCTCTCTCCAGCCTCACCTTTGTATCAGCAAATAACTCACTGTGGGGTTTTTGTTTGTGTTGGCAAAAATAACTCCAAAATAACACCTCATCAATAAGAATAAAATAAATATAATATCTATCTTTAAGTGTCACAGAATATTATTGGGGTGAGATCCTGTAAAAAACTTTGGAATTCTCCCAAATCCTACCATCCTCACTTTCTTTCATATTTATCTAGAATATGTTTGTGTTTGGTGGCAAGGGAAGAAACACCCCATTTATTTGCAGTGCTTCTGTTAGTGAGACCAGCCATTATTCTGTTTCTGAGACGGTCTTTTGGGCATAAAATCATTGAAAAAATACAAAAGAAAATTACAAAATACAAAAATGCAAAAAATTTTCAAAAATACAAAAAAAATCAAAGGCTTTACATGCATCTAATTGATTTGATTCAGTTTCAGAGACAGTTATTGTTTACTGTGAGAGGTGAACAAATTGAAAAGAACACAGTGTCTTCATGTAGTTTACTGTCTAGTGGGCGATGGATGGAGGCATCCCCATGCAGGGAAGTCTAATACTTGACCTATCTGAGCCTCAGTTTCCTCACCTTCAAAGTAAGGTGTTTGGATTAGGTGACGTCTGAATTCCTTTAAGCTCTTTGGGAGCTTCCAGACCTAGGGAACAGTGAGAGCCAAGCCCAGTATGAATGGAATAATCTTACATCTCAGAGATATTAAAAATCACACAAGTGTAACTAGAAAATAAATTATTGGATAAATTTAATATATTGTGAAGGATGGGGCTTATAGTTGTCACTACTCAGGTAAAGGCATCTGTGAATTGTTAACGATTATATGAGATTCAGATGATCTGATACAATAGCATCGCTAATAACATTGATAATCAATCATGTGATAATTATTTACTGAAGCCCTGTTAGCACTAGGAAGGACACAAAGATTGTACATAATCCTTATGTCTTAGCTCAGGAGATTAAACATCTAATATATGTTACAAAATACTAATATATGATATTTAGGTGTTAATCAATGTATGCTATTAAAAGTCAAATTACTGACTCTTGTCTATGGGATAGATTTATAAAACAGGGCCCATATTCATAGTAATTCTGCACTTGGAAGGGTAATTATGAAATGACTTGCATTTATGGCCCTCTTTAGAGAATAAAATTCTCTAACAATGGGCTGACAATTCAACTCTCTCCATGGCTCCTATGGTGCCCTCAGGCATAGGCAGTGGGACAAGGACCTGAAATCAGGAAGACCTGAATTCAAATTCAGTCTCAAACACCAGCTGTGTGACAGCTGGGCAAATGAATTAATCTGTTTGCCTCAGTTTCTTCAACTTCCTGCGTCATAGGGTTGTCATGAGAAATAAGATAATGTTTGTAAAGTGCTTTAGAAAGCACAGTACTTGGTACTTAGTAGACTCTATATCAATGTTTATTTCCTCCCTTCTTCACACTGAAAAGGGACACTCAGTAATACAAGGACAAGGGTGACCACAGATGTTTATAAGAAGTATTTATTAAATCTAGCTAACGTATTTTTTATTGAATAAATTGAAGAACAACACAAATGGAAATAAGGCTAGGGCCGGGTAGGGCATGCCAATGCCTCTCATCTGACTTGTTTCAACACTCCTGTTACTGATGCTAGAGCTGAAGATGTACAATTGCTTTCCCCTCTTAGCTTGTCCATTTAGAGGGAGGCAGGGGTGTTGTGAGACTCGAATGAGAAAATTGATGTAAAGCCCTTTGCAAACTTTAAATGATTATATAACGGATGGAAGCATACATTTTTTAGTTTTTATTTTTCTTTTTTGTATATATATATTTTTACAACATGATTAATATGGAAATGTGTTTCACATGACTATACATGTGTCACTCTCAGATTCCTTGCCTTCTCAGTGAGGGGAGTAGGGAGGGAGGGAGAGAATTTGGAGCTCAAAATTTTTAAAATGAATATTAAAAATTGTTCCTATATGTAATTGGGAAAATAGTAAATAATTAAATCACTATATAAATGTTAGTTATTATTACAATAACATGAATGAATTATTATTCTATGGTCAAAAGACCTTCTGTTTGGTGACAACTTCATCCTCAAAGCCTCATTTTACGAGGGGAGTGATTATAAAGTAATCCAGGAGTGTGCTGGGAAATACGTGACAATCAGGCTTTCTGAAAAAATGAAGAATGTATGCAGATCCACATTGAAATTTAATCTACATTATTAACATTTTCATAAGTCTGGAGAATCAACAGAACAATCAGGGCTTAATTTGTAGTGATTCTGTTTCTAAGGTGTAAACGCTCACACTGAAAATTTAACAATGGCTCTCACAAGTTGGTTAGACCTGGTTCCAGCACACAGCTTGGTGGCACAGTCGATGCAGCACTGGGCCTGGAGTCAAGAAGACCTGAGTTCAAATTAGACCTCCAACACTTACTAGCTATGTGACCCTGGGTAAGTCATTAAAGCCTGTTTGCCTCAGTTTCCTTATCTGTAAAATGAGCTAGAAAAGGAAACTGCAAACCACTCCAGTATCTTTGCAAAGAAAACCCCAAATGGGGTCACAAACACACCTGAAACCACTGCACAACAAACCAACATGCTGCTCAGTAGGGGACTCATGGTCTTAAAGAAGGGGACACAGACTCCTGACCTAGTAGTGCAGCTGCAGTGGTACTGCTATCATCTTTCTCTTCCTTCCTAGTTCTTCTTGAAAATTGCCAAACTCTTACATTTCACATATATGAAACTTTCTTCCATTAGTTTCTTTTCTCCCCAAACTGAGAACTATAAATACCAGGAGGTTTTGTTGTCGGTCAACCCATTTCCAGGGATTTACACACACACACACACACACACACACACACACACACACACACACACACACACACCCCAAAGTAATACTGTATATAACATGTTATGCTGGAGAGACCAGAAAAAATGGTGGATCAGAAGGAAGCAATTCAACCCAGCTCTCTTTAATTCACAACTACTCTGACAAAGACCTAGAAAGATCACTAAACCAAGTCATGATCAGAAAATATAAGTAAAAGTTACACTGTCATTTTTTTTTCCATCTGAGGTCAACCTAAGAAGACCAACAGAGGTTGAAGGGCTTTGGTGACTGGATGTACCCTGGAAGGTACTACCCTAGTCCAGAGACAGAGTTGAACTGGGAAGTGCCATCATGGCAGATCCAACAGAGCCAAGCCTGAAACTGTGTATCAAGCAAGAATAGGATGAAACTGCCCCCCTCTGACATACTTTTCCCAGTGGCAGATCTCAAGTCCAGCTTGCACTGGGCAGCTAGCTTGTACTAAATACCGACACAACAAATGGCACTAGACTTGAGGCTATGTACTGGGGCAAGGAGCAGGAACAAAAATAAGTAGAAGTTGTATGACTCTGACCCTGAAGATATCTTGGAATCAGTATTTAACGTAATGTGAGGCCTATAGGTTGGGAACCAGGTCAGGAGGATTAGATCAAGGGGGAGCCTTAGTCCTGTCCCTAAATCTGCAGAGCCTTCCACAGTAACAGTAGCAATCTACTGGATCCATAGCCAGCTACAATTGTATTGCCTAGAAGAAAAGAAAGATTCTAAAATAAGTGCAAATAAAGGCTCAAATAAAAGAATATGTTGATTACAGGATGATTTAGGATTCCTAGAAGAAATAGAGCAAAAGGTTTTCTTAAATGATTTTATAAATGAAAGTGCTATTAGAAAAAAATTGGAAAAGGAGTGAGAAAGTTGGAAGAAACACTTGGAAAGAAAATTAAACAAGAGGTACAAAATATTACCTAGATAATAAACTCTTTGGAAATTAAAGTGGACCAAGCCATTCTAGATATTAATTTGGAGTGGTATCCAAAAGTTACAAAACTGTGGGTTATCTTTGACCCAGCTATATGGCTATTAGGCCTTTATACCAAAGAGAACAAGGAAATAAGGGGAAATTAGATAGATAGATAGATAGAAAGATAGATAGATAGGTAGATAGAAACTCATTTCATAGTAGCCCTAAGCTAGAAATTAAGGGAGTGCCAACCTACTAGGGAATTGTTAAACAAATTATGGTATCTAAATGTAATTAAATATCATTATACTGTAGGAAATGACAGAATGAACAGTTTCCTAATGTAGTAGGAGGAGTAGGAGCAGGAGCAGAAGTAGGAGTAGGAATAGTGCATTGGGGCCTCTAGATGGCACAGTGAATAGAACACTGGACTTAGAATAAGGAAGACCTAAGTTCATATGTGGCCCTAGATACTTACTAGCTGTGTGACACTGAGCAAGTTGCTTAACCTCCATTTGCCTCAGTAACTCAAGTATAAAGTGAGTACGCACTGACAAAGGAAATGGCAAACCACTCCAGTATCTATGCCATAAAAATCCCATGTACAAGTCTAGGGGGTCACAAAGAATCAGATATGACTGAGCAACAATGACAAAGTAAAAGTATAGTGGTTAAAGTCATCTTTGCTGTTGGTTATTATAGTGGTTGGTTGTTGTCCTTCATTCTTGAAGACCAACATGACATCACGATGTTGGGGTTAAGGTACAGTGTGTCCAACTGTGGCTTAATATGAGCTTGGTGTCCGTATGTGTTCAATATGAACTTAGACATTTCTACCACAAGTTGGGCACAAATAATCCATATAGACATTTCGATTGGAGGGGCCCCCAAATCTGCTCATCTCATGTTTTTTTTGAACTAGTGCAATTCTGCTCATAAAGTATAGAAATGTCTTTGATGTTGGCATGTCATACTGGGTAGTCCTGTGCCACTGTCTCCCATGTCTTACAATTGATTCTGCAGTTCTTCAGAGAGACCTTGAGAGTGTCTTTGTATCACTTCTGACCTCCATGTGAGCAACTGACTTTGGTGAGTTCTCTGAAAAATAGTCTTTTAGGTAAATGTACTTTTGACAATCAAACAACATGGCCAGCCCTTCAGAGTTGCCTTCTCTGCAGTACAGTTTGAATGCTTGGCAGTTCTGCTCAAGAAAGGACCTCAGTGAACTGCACTTTGTCTTTCCAGGTGATATTCAGAATCTTCCTAAGACAATTCAAGTAGGAGTGATTTAGTTTCCTGGCATGGTCCTGGCATATTGTCCAGGTTTCATATGCACACAACAATGAGGTCGGCACCATTGTTTGATAGACAGATTAATATTCTCCCACACTCTCCTTTAGAGCCTCCCAAATGCAGCGCTAGCTCTAGCAATGAGTGCATCAACCTCATCATCCATATGTACATCCCTGGAAAGCATACTTCCAAAGTAAGTGAACTTTTCCATAACATTCAAAACTGCTCTATTTGCTACAATTGATGGTTCCACATATGGATGTTGTGGTGCTGGCTGGTGGAGAACTTCTATTTTCTTGGTGTAATTGTTAAGCCAGAATTGGCACAAGCTGCAGAGAATCAATCCATACCTTTTTGCATCTCAGTCTCAGAGACTGCATGAGTGCACAATTACCTGTTAACAAAAAAAAAGTATGTATCAATTCTCCCTCCACTTTAGTCATGGCTTGTAACCTTTTAAAGTTAAACAATTTACCATCAGCGTAGTAGCAGATCTTGAGGCCATTTTCATCCTCTTTGAAGATATCTGACAATACTGTAGAAAACATCGTGCTAAAAAGCATGGGAGCAAGCACACAGTCCTACTTCAATCCACATGTGACTGGGAAATCACAAAAGCATTGTCCATTATCTAGAAGCCGGGCAAGCATGCTGTCCTGAAAGTGATATACAATATTGGTGAATTTTTCCAGGTAACCAAAATTTGCCATAACCTTCCACAAGCTCTCACAAGTGATAGTGTCAAAGGTCTTCATTAGATCTACAAACATTGTGTACAGACCTCTGTTCTGTTCCTGGCATTTCTCCTAGGGTTGTTGAGCAGCAAATACCATGTTGATGGTTCCTTGGCCCTTTCTGAAGACAAACTGATTCTCAGATAGATGACTAACTTCCAGGGGAAGAATCGATCTAGTAAGGAAGACTCTGCCAAGAATCTTGACAGCAATGACTAAACGAGAGATCCCTCTGTGATTGTCACAGGACAACCTATTTCCCTTTCCTTTATAGAGATGGACAATGGAAGCGTCCTTGCAACTACTGGAGCATAACCTCCTCTTGTGATATAATTCAGAAAATTTCAGTTAGCTTTTGTATGAACAATGGACCCTCCCTGCCCCGGCCTTGTAAATCTTATTTGAGTAGAATCAGCACCAGACACTTTGCCACAAGAGAGGAGCCTAATGGCATTCAAACCTCTTCTTTATTTGGAAGTTCAGCTAGAGAGGGATTGATTTCAATCTGAAGTACATGGTCATTGGCTTCAGCAATTTGGTGATGGTCTATTGAGAAGGGAAGTGTTCAGTCTATCTCTCCAGGAGCATGTCTTTATCACTAATCAATGTGGCTCCATAAGCACTAAGTAATTGAGATACACTATAGATCTTTGGCCCATAAATAGTGTACAGGGTATCATAGAAAGACTTTGGATTGTTACTATCAGTTTAAAATTGAATTTCATCTGCCTTTTTACTGAGCCAAGCATCCTGTATCTCCCCAACCTTTGCTTGTACTTTACTTTTGATGGTATTAAATGCTGCCTTCTTAGAGAAGGATGATACTGATAGTAAACCCTCTGGAGTTCTTGGTTTTCATTTAACAATTTCTGAATTTCCCCTTCATTTTCATCAAAGCAATCTTGATGTTTGTGAGTATTCTGGCTCGGATAAGTAAATACAGTGCTGTATCTAAAATCTCTGAAAGCTGTCCAGTTCTTTTCTGTTCTACCGTTGCCAACTGTGTGTTGACTCAGCTTTTCCTCTAAATTAAAAAAAAGAGTTGTTCACAAAAGAAGAAGAATTCTATTCTGTTGACATTAAATCTTCTGGTGGAGGATAACAAAATGCTTAAAATAAAAAAAAATGAAAGGTAGGTAGGTTGTGAAGAGCTTTAAATGCTGAATGAAATTTGATTCTGCAGGGAATCAGAATCAGTTGAGTTTATTGAAAGGTAGGGTGACATGGTCAGATTTGTATTTCAAGAAAATCACTCTGGCCACTGACTGAAGCATGAGTTGGAGTGGAGAAAGACTTGAGGCACTAAGAACAATTAGCAAATTATTGTAATAGACCAGGCAACAGGTGATGAGGACCTGAGTCAGGATTGTCATTATAGCACTGCAGAAAATGGGAAATGTGTGAGAAATGATGTAGAGAAAGGAATTTTAAGATTTGGAAAGTGACTGGATAGGTGGGGTTAGTAAGAGATAGGAAGGCAGTAGGGTGGTTCAATAGGTAGAGCACTGGGCTTGAAGTCAGGAAGACTCCAGCTAAAATCCAATCTCTGATATTAACTATCTGTGTGACCCTGGAAAAGTCACTTAGCCTCTGTTTGCCTCATCTGTAAAGTGAAGATAACAGACTTGTTGTGAGAATCAAATGAGAGATAATAAATTCAATGTGCTTTGTATTGTGCCTGGCACATATTAAGAACCATATAAATATTAGCTATTATTATTATACCAAAGTTGTGAGCCTGAATGAGTGGAAGGATGGTGTTGTTCTCAATAGTAATAGGGAAATTCAAAAGAGAGATGTGTTTGGCAGGGAATGATAATACATACTACATGTGTGCCCTATACAGACATCCCTCTACACACTTACTTTGCCACATATGTTCCCCCTGTGCATGTCCTTCCATCTATATACCTCACTCCTGGACACACACATTGTTTGCATATTTGTACCTTCATGCGTGCTCCCTACATGTGTCCATTCATTCTGCATATATTTATAGCTTGTGAATGAATGAATGAATGAATGAATGAATTAAAAAAAAATTTATAAAGCTGTGCACAAAACACCATGCAAGTTTTGGGGATACAAATAGAAAACCTGACCCTCAAGATGCTCACATTCTCGTAGGGGGAAACAATGCATGTAAGTGTCATCTGCAAAGCATATGGAAAGGCCCAAGGAGATGGTAATGCATTATCTTCAGTGCCACTTCTATTAATAAGACTGTATCTGTTGAACTAGTTGGTGGTTTCAATGATTTTGGTGGTAAGAGATTTTTTATGTTTATATTTATGTGAGAAAATTTTTTTGCTAATTTTCATAATGTCCCATCTTTTGGAATTTAATTTTAAATTTTAAATTCACCTTTGCTTTGAACTAACTTTATCCTCTGCTTTACTATTAAATGTAAACACATTAGTGAGACTTTTGAGGTATGATAACCTTATTAAGTAGGTGATGATGATGATGATGATGTGGTTTGCCATTTTCTTCTCCAGATCATTTTAAAGATGAGGAAACTGAGGCAAACAGGGTTAAGTGATTTTCTGGGGGTCACATAGCTAGAAAGTGTATGAGGCCAGATTTGAGCTCAGGAAGATGAGTCTTCTTAACTCCAGGTCTGGTATTCTAACCACTGTGCCATCTATCAGCCCTGAGGGAGTTAATACAAATATTATTAGAAATACTTTACAGGGGACCCTGGAGTCAGGAGGACCTGAGTTCAAATCTGACTTCAGACAAATCACTAAACATCAATTGCCTCAAAATAGAAGAACAAGAAGTTTATAGATAATACTGAGACTCAAGGAAGATAAGAGACTTACCCACACTAATAACTGCCAAATCACAGGTTTGCACCTAAGGGATTTTGACGTCAAGGTCATTCGTAATTCACTCATAACTAGCATGCTGCTTTGCATATGGTAGGCACTTAATAAAGCTACTGCTTTTTGTTGATAAGGAGATGGATTTGAATTATATATGTACAACTATTCTCTCCAACAAAGCAAAAACTCCTTACTCTTGCATGATTTCCCTCTACAAATTGAGAGGAAAAATGTGTTATTTAAATTTATTTTTATGCTTTATTTTATCATTTATTTTTATTTTGTTTTATTTAATTTAATTATATTTAAAAGGTTTTGATTTCTGCTTCCTATACGAATACATAAAACATATGTGTGCATGTGTGTTCAAGAAATCGTGAAAAGACATTGGAGGAAATGAAGATTAAGAGAAAATAAGCCAAGTGTCTTGCCACATTAGGTGGTTTTGTTTCCTTTAGGCCAAGTTGGGGAGGAGGATTGGAAATTGGTGTGTGGTGAGCAGATGAAAGAGAAATGTCACTTGTGTTTTTTAATGATGGTTTCAGAGTCTTAATTAAGCACAGCGGGGTAAGAAGATTGTGAACAGATTTCAAGACCCTGTGCATCCAGGCTTCAAGTTATAAGTTCCCGAAAAGTCTTTCTTTGACTTTGTCCCCAAATGGTTTCTCCTCTCACTCTGCTATCTCAGAAGACTGAACCCCGAAATAGGCATTAAGTCCAGATAATATTCTTGACGTCCAAATTTTCCTTAGTGACTTTCCTGGATGTTTAGGTGCTCTATAGGTTGCAGTTACAATTTGCAACTCACTCGGTTACGTACAGTTCAATAGTCACAATGGAAGAAGAATCATTGTTGTGATCTTATCTAGATGTGTAGAAAATATTTCTTAGTCTCTCCACCCAGCTATCCACTATTTTATTTAGCTGGGTTACACAGTAAATAGAGCTCTGAACCCAGAGTCAGGAAGACCTGAAATCAAAATGATCCTGGGCAAGTCACGTAATCTCAGATTACCTCAGTTTCCTCAGCTATAAATAGGGATAATGTTAGCACCTATCTCCCAAGGTTATTGGGCAGATCAAATGAGATAATAAATAGAGCACTCAGCATCCTGGCACATAGTAGGTTAACTATTATCATAACTATTCATAATAACAAAATGTTTTGCAAACCATAAAGCACTATAGAAACGTTAGTCATCATTATTTTATACGTACAACTATTCTCTCCAATAAAGCAAAAGCTCCTTACTCTTGCATTCAGGGTCCTACCAAAATTCCAGTCTACCTTTCTAGTCTTAGGTCAGCTTCTTCTTTATCTATGTGTGGTATCCTCTCTGCTCAGAATGTTGCCTCTACCATGGCTACTTGTTGAAATTCTTTCCATTCTTTTAAGTCCAGAATGGATATCACCTCCTTCATGAAGTTTTCCCTAATTTCTTTAGCCAAAACAAATTTCTCTTTTTTCCAAAATGTATTTTATTTACATTTCTTCTTGTTTTTCAATCATGGCTGACTCTTTGTAACCCCATGTGCAGTAGTTTGCCACTTCATTGTCCAGCTCATTTTATAGAGGCAAACAATATTAAGTGACTTACCCAAAGTCACACAACTAGCAAGTGTCTGCGGCTAGATGTGAGTTCGGAATGATTACTCCAGGCCCAGCAGTCAACCCAATGCAAGCTGCCCTGAATGTTAGGCTCATGTTATCTTAAAAAGCATTAAAGTTGTCTTTGAGAAAAATTGATCGGCTCAGGAGACTAAAGCTTTTGCTGTCAATATAAATCCCTGCCCCAAACCTATAAGCCAGCAGGGGCAGTAGCTCCTCACTCTGGTTTGTTAACTCAGCATAGCAGCATGAACTACACTGAGTTGACTGATTCACCTGGATCAGACTTTATCTTGAATGAATATCCCTTTCCTTCTCTCTATGCCCCTTCCTTGCTATGGCTAAGCAAACCTCCTATTTGTGATCACTATGCAGATGATGAGGGGTTCATTTCTTTCTAATTTAGTACCTAAACTACAGAGGACAGGCCTGGCTCATGCCCAACCCACCACAGAGGTCCCAGTGTATACAGAGACTCTTGGCTTATTCCTCTCAAAGCCATTTATAACACCTATCACAGTAACTTGTACACTTAATCTTTTGTTTTGTTGATAGGACTCCTAGGTAAGAAAACTCCCTTTACCAATATAGATCAGTACCTTCTCTGCAGTCTATTAGTCTTAGAGAATAGCCTGGGGTGTTGGTGTTATTCAGTCATTTCAGACTCCATGACCTGATTTGGGTTTTTTGGCAAAGATACCAGAGTGTTTTGTCAATCATTTCCTTCTCCAGCTCATTTTACAGATTAGAAAACTGAGGCAAAGAGGGTTAAGTGACTTGCCCAGACTAAGTGTAACTCAGGTCTTTCTGACTCTAAACCCAGTGCTTTATCCACTTCACCACCTAACTGCCCTCTAAACCAGAGCGCGCTGAGGTTAAGTCACCGGCCTCTGGACAGCCCAAGGTGTTAACAGACAGTTTGTGTCAGTGGCAGTGCTTGAAGTCCAGGCTTCAGATTTTCAGATTGCTTCTTTATCCTCTCTGCTATGGTGCTTCTCCCTTGTTGAAACAAATTCTTGATGAATTATAAATGTTATGATTAAAGATGGAACATTGGCTGGAACTGATGTCTTTAACCAAAGGCCAAGTTGACCTAATTCCTTAATTAGGATAATGTTTGTGTTTTGTCAACTATAATAATTTCTTTAAACTGAGGTCCTCTTACTGTAGTCTGTTTATTATTGTCTGTCAGCAGGAGTTCAGAGGATATGATTCTGGAAGAGGTCTGAGAGAGATCACTGAGTCCAAATGATGATCCAAAGATCCAAAGATGAAAATTGAAGTACACAGAGAGGAAACCTATTACCCAAGGTGACATAGGTAGGAAGTGTCAGGGTCTCAAGTAACACACCAAGGATTCTAAGGTGGTTCAGGTACCAAGGGCTTTCTATTTGGAACCCCTTCAATTTACAGATGAGAAAACTGAAGCCCAGGAATATGAAGTAATTTGCCCAGGATCACACAGGTCGTCAGTAAGTCATAGATTTATAGGCGAGAGATATTGGAACTAAGGTATGTTCATAGATGTATAGCTGGAAGGGATCTTAGAATCCACCTAGTTTCACCCCTTCATTTTACAGATAAGGAAACTGAGGCCCAGAGAAGTTAACAAGGAGTTTGCCCACAGTTGTACACGTAATAAGTAGCTAAACTGGGACTGAACTCAGGTTTTTTGAATCCAGGTTCAGTGCTGCATCCATGGCTCCATGCAAGGAAAGGACTTGGAATTGGAACCCAAACACACTGATTTTAAGTTTTGGTGTTATTTCCATGTTATTTCCAAGCCATTGTAAAAGGCTTCCTTAATGTACCTTCAAATTATACTTTTGTATGAATGGTTTAATTATACATTTTGTTTTACGGACTTATCCTCAAAAATTTCAACCCCTTTCCCATAAAGTTTAGTGCAGTATAGGGCTTTGTATATCAAAATACATTACAATTTTCATACTAGAACTGAAAAAAAGTTTAATTAGTAAATTTCATCATTTCTCCTCTCTACTGCTTCATTGCTTTCTCCACATATAGTTCTATTTTCAGACTAGTTAGTTGTCAGTGAAAACTTGAAGGTTCTTTTCTGATTCAAGTTCAAAGGATGGGGCCTAGCTTCTTTCCATTAATAAAGAACAGACAGAAAGATAGAATACATCAAAAGTTGCAATGGCTTGAGCCCCCTCCAAGCACAAGTTAGAAGTTACTGAACTCAACTATGGGTCAGGAATCACTGGACTGGTTGTTAAATCTATTTTCTTTGGCAAGTTCTTTTTGCGTTGTTTCAGTTAATCAATTTAAGCTCTAGTCTAGACGACAGAGCTCACTTGGGAGTTTCCTTTCCCTCTTCTTCCTGTCTGCTGTCCACTGGACCAGCTGTATATCCATCTCCAGAGGACAGATTTCAGTTGCTTAGAAAGTTGGGATGGGAGAGGATTAGAATATTTCTAGTGACTTCTTGTCAGTCTTGTTTTCCCTTTGAACCCATATCTGAGAAATTGTCGTCAGGCAATTGTTGCCCAACCAATGAGATTCAGAGTAAATTGAGTTTAAGGCATGGTCTTTGAGAAAGAAATTTAGCCCTCTAAACCCCAAGAAATAGGTATTTTTCTGCCAATATAGGTCCCTCCCTAAGCACCACTTAATGGTTAATTTTTGGACCCTACTGGGTTAGAGTGCATATAAACAGTAACTGCTTCTCTTCTGACCAGCAACCCTGAGGGTCTTCTCCTCAGAGTTTGATTTTTTTTTTAATTAAAGAGACCATCCCTCGTTTCACTTCTTAAAGAGGCCTATTCATTGAATGGGTATTGACTCACTCCAAGTGAGAACCTGAAAAGACCTTAGCTGAAAAAGGCCAAGGTCTCTCACTGCATCCTGGGCCATCTGGACTGAGATGGCTCTGGATGAGAAAGTGAGGCTGGTGACTTTGCAGAGCCCTCCTTCCCTGAAATCAAAGTCAATTGCAAGTCATGTCATCATCTCCTTGATGTCACGGTCTTCTTTGAAAATGCTGTTGTATTTTTGTGTGTTCACCCTTCGTTTTTGAAGAGGACTGTGACATCAGGGAGATGATGATATGACTTGCAGTTGACTTTGATTTGAGGGAGGGAGGGCTATTGTCTTTCTCTTTGAGAATGAAGGATAAACTACACCACCACATATCTGAAGGAATTTCTCCTTCTAGTTGTTGAATCACCTCTCCTCTCTAGACTCCTTTTGATACTCTATTTTCCATTCTTTATTTTTAGCTTTATAGTCCATTTATAGCCAACAGGAGCGTTATACACAGCTAATTGTAACAGAAATCATGTCTTGCAAGGTCCTTCAGGAAACAAAACAGTGAGATAGAGCTGAAATTATGTTCAATGTTTTTGTTTCTTACAACCATAACTTTAGAACTGGGACTTTAAAGGCTCCTTAGTTCAATTCACCCATTTTACAGATTTACAGATTAGGAAAGTGAGGTCCCAAGCACTTGACCGAAGTCATACAGCTAGCAAGTGGCAGGGGTGGGATTTGAACCAGGACTGGGAGTTGAACTATGGTTCTGATTCTAGAGTCAGCTTCCTGGCTTCTGTATTGCCTTGTGACTGATCAAACTCACAGATTTAACACACAATTTCCCTCTCAAAAAAAAAAAACCTCATAGAGTTAACAGACACTGACCCTCTCCTTCCCCAAAGACTCAGTCCTGACAGAACATAGGACTTGTACTCTGTCTTCTTCCCCATCATTACACTTTAAATTGCTGAAGGTTAGAATGCAGGAGAAAGCTGATGGGAGGGAGAGAAGGTAAGAGAGTCCTTTCTTGTTAAGCTTTTCTCCCCTGCCAGGTGAAAGGACAGTTCTACCTTTCTCCATCCAAGCATTACTGTCAGAAGCAGAGACAATGAGAATAAGCCCAAAGGATTTAGTCCAACTGTGCCCAGAAGGGCACACTGGCTTCAAAGAGGAAAGGGGAGACTACTTTTGATATGTGGGAGAAGAGTACACAGAGGGTGTGTAAAGACAGAGATACATTTAAAAAAAAATCTTACATTGCATTTCAATCCAAAACATCACAGTATAATACAGAGGGGGTGAGAACAAACACTCTAAGGCAAGACCTGTCTCTCCTCTCCCTTTCCACCCGCCTCCTTATTTCTCGGTCCCTCTCAGTCTTTCTATCTTTATCTTGCTCTGACTCAGTCTCTCTCTCTCCCCCCCCCCCCCTCTCTCTCTCTCTCCTTTCCCTCCTTTAGGGAGGAACATTTTGAGAAATGGTAGTTTCTCACACCTGTAACTGTTGATGCAGCTGAGTACTTTGTGTGTAGACTTTGCAAATTTGTCTGAGGTCTTTTTGAAAAGAGGATAAAAAAAAATAACTTGATTTGTAGCTGCTCACTAGTGCAGTTGTAGTGAAAAGAACATTCTAACCATGCTGGGAAAGAGAATAGAGCTTTAAACTGCTGTTTCTTCATTTATAGCGGGTGTGTCTCCCTCAGGTGTGTTCAGTCAATTATTAGAAAAGCTCAGCCCTCCACCCCAATTTGCTTCTCTCCACTTCATCCTTCCCTCCTTCTATTCCTTCTCTGCCTCTCTGTTTGCTCTTTTTTATCATTTTTTTATTTCTCATTAAAATTTCCCTTCCCTATCTCATGTTCTTTCACATCCTATGTCTACATGAAAGAAAGAAAAAATAGCCTTAGGATATATTTTTCTTTAAGTTATATCTTAAAGTCAGGATGACCTGGCTTCAAGTCCTATTTCTGATACAAACCAGCTGTGATACCCTGGGCAAGTCATTTAACTTCTCAGAACCTTTAGGTAACAGTCTAAGACTATGAATTACAGAGCAGGTACTGATCTGTGTTGGTAAAAGACATTGCCAAAGTAATTCTCTTCCAGTGTCTAAGCTATTGAAAAATCATGTCGAAGTAATTCTCTTCCATTCTCTAAGCTATTGAAAAATCATGTTTGATCTAAAATATTAATAATAACTTTCTTCCACTTCCCTTTGCTTAACTTAACACTTTCCAAGATCCAGGACAATGGCCTTTTTGTAATTTCTCACCCTTAAAAGTCCACGTTCCAATTCTAATCCTTTTCAGTAGCTGTCCCATGCCTCTAATGATCTACTTTCTCCCCGCCCCTTCTGACTTCTTTCAAGGCAACTCAAATCTTACCACCTTCTAGGGGTGTTGACTCCACCTTCCCTCCCTCCCCTCCATCCCTGCTAGTTCATTCCCTCTAAGATTACTTCCCATTTATAAAGAGTATATGTTTTGCTTGTGCATTAGAATATGAGCCCCCACAGGGAAGGGACCTTGCTTTCCCCTCCCCCTTTTCTTTGTAACCAGCACACTTAGCATAGTATTTCTGAATAATGTGTATTGAAGGAAGTGCTTTCTCCTTTCATCCTCAGCTTTTTCAGAGACTGTGGGTCCATTGCAAAGTATCCTAGGAGAGGCTAGTCAGCCCAGGATGCACAGGTGCTTTAAACTTTCTGATAACCACTTTCCCAATAGAGTTTTTATTGTCCTTTGCACTGAGGGACTCAAACTTTCATTGCCAAAACATCCTTTCTTCTTTGCCTTCCCCAGCCCCCACCATCCTTTTATAAAGGAGATGAAATGCATTAGAATCGACTGAAACCAGAAAGATTTGGTAAATGCTCAGAATTCTCTGTATTAAAAATAGAAAATAGAGGAGCCATCCACCAAGCTGGCAGTTCCAGAAACAAGAGCAATGGTTTCTTTAATTCCTCTCCCTGCCCTCCCCTCTGACTCTAGCCTCCCCCCTCCCAATAACTTTTCATATCCTTGAAGCTGAAATAGCCCTCATAAAAGCATTGTGGGGGCTCTGGGTGCTTGTGCTCCACACAGACCATGGATAGTTCTAAAGTAGTCTCCATTCTGCTAACACAGAAACATCTATTTTGTTCATTTTTTTAAATCAATAGAAATCTTTTCAGAAAAAAAAGCCCCAATAACACCAAACTTTTAAAGCTGCAGGGAGTCCTTGTGCTCTGTCATTTTTCCTTTCTGGGAGAAGGGTTGAGAACAAGTTTGTCTCTTCTAAACCCCTTTAATTCTAATGAAGCCAACTAAGGATAATTATAGATACTGCTGGACATCCGAGCCTGATAAAAATCAGGGAATTAGAGACTGAAAAGCAAAAGTGACCTCAGAAATCATCTTAGCTTAGCCCCCTCGCTTTACAGATGAGGAAACTGAGTCATAGAGAGGTGAAATGATTTGTCTAAGGTTATACAGGTGTTAAGCAGCAGAGCTGTGATTCATGGTTCATAGACCATAGAAAAACAAGTTTAGAGCTAGAAGGCACCTTGGAGATCTCTTACTTCCACCCTCTCATTTTATAGATAACGAAACCAAGTATCTGAGAGGTTAAATAATTTGCCTAAAGTCATACGTGTTGTAACAGTTGAACGGGTATTTGAACTTAGGTAAAATGACTACACAATTAGTGTTCATTCCACTATTCCATGCTGTCTCTAACTTAGGTCAGATTACAATGGGAAGGAATATTAGAGGTATTCTATTCAGACCCTTTCATTTGAGAGAAGAGGAAATTGAAACCCAGGGAAACCTTGCCTTGCCCATGGTCACACTAATGTTCTTTACTTGAAAGCATTGCTCTTTCTCTTGGTTTCCCATGCATCTCTTTAGCAGTGTATAACCTCTATAGTCTATCCTGTTCATCCTCTTGTCACGTATACAATGGAAGGAGTTAAAGAAAGAGCTTAAAGAGCAAACAGAGAAATGCAGTCAGATTAAACAATGGTTAAAATGTTCCTCTCAGTGAGAAGAAATGATTAGGAAGAAGAAAAGCCACCTTCACCTCTGGGTTCGAGGGGTCTAGATGTTTTTTTCCTCCCTTTAAACTTTGCTTCTGAGAGTGCAATTGATGGGTTGACCACGTTATTTGAATGCAAAATGTATGCTGGCCAAAAAAGACCATTTTATGGAGAACTTACACAGGGCAAGTGTTCACATGGTGATCAGAAGAAGTGATACAGGGACACTGTCAAGGTCTCTCTCAAGAACTTTGGAATTGATTGTGTGACAAAGAGAGACACTGGCACAGGACTGCTCAGCATGATGTGCCCATATCAGAGCTGGGATTGTGCTGTGTGAGCAAAACAGAATTGAAACAGCTTGAAGGAAACACAGGATGAGCAAATTTAGAGAATCCACGCTAAATGTTCACATGGACTATTTGTGCCTGACCTGTGGTAGAGCATTTTGAGCTAGTATTTGTCTGATCAACCATAATCAGAAACTAGAATTTAACATAGTGATGTCATTTTGGTCCTCTTCAAGAACAAAGGACATCAACAATGAGGTGACAAGGTTACTAGGAGAAGGAGATGAGGGATGGGGAACTTCAAGAGGAGAAGTGAAGAAATTACAAAAATAATCAAATAGGAATCATTTTGTTTGAAATTTAAAGCCCTTCCTAACTTTGCCTCAACCTACCTTTACAGCCTTATACACATTGTCATAATCCTTTTCAGCTAATCTAGTCCAAATGTCTTTCCATGGCATCCATCTCCCTTTTCCTTAACTTTACCCTGGCTCTTTGTATCATGCCTGAAATAGATCCTTTCTCAACTTTGTTTCTAACACTCCTTGGCTTTTTTCAAGAATCTTGTAAATATTGCCTTCTACATGATGCCTCATTTACATATGAATATTATGAGATCATAAACTCCTTGAGAGTAAAGACTATTTCCCTTCTGTGTGCCTAGCACAAAGTAGGCACTTAGGTACCTAATACATATTTGAGTATTGATTGACTGAGAGGAAAATAAGCTTTTGGGAGTAATTTGGACTTCTGGGAATTTGGGCATTTTTACTTTAGGGGCCTCAGAATTTTGGTATTCCTCCAATTTTTGGCCTGAGAGTACTTTTTTTAGGAGATAAATTTGGTTTTGGAGAGCTAAAGGGTCCAAGGTGGGGAGGCAACCAAAAAAAGTGGGGAGTATCTTTGTAAGTTTTTGGCAGAATGTTTCTAGAGAAGGGGTGGGCAACCTGTATCATCAAGGCTACATGTGGCGCTCTAGGTCCTCAAGTGCAGCCCTCTGACTGAATCCAAACTTCAAGTTCTGTAAAACTTGAGATTCAATCAAAAGGCTATATTCAAGGACCTAGAGGGCCATATGTGTCCTCAAAGCTACAGGTTCCCCACCCTTGTTCTAGAATGTTATATCCTATATCTAGAGTGTTGTAACAGTCATTTAATTTGGTAGAGGTTCAGTGGGTTGGGTAGCATTGGAGCATTAAAATATCTGTCATTAACAAAGAGGCTTCCTGATTGGTTAAGAATTCTAACTATGGATCCATAAACTTTAATTCATTCAGAGATTTGAGTTAGGTCAATCTCTAGCTATGTGGAGCAGAAAGGATCCATTCTTCACAGACAGAGACAATTATGGGGAATTTATAGCAGATGGCTTGGTCCCATGGACATATTAATGAAATGAAATAATTTAGGATGTGTGTGAGCCATACAGTAAATACTACCTAGATTACCTTAAACTTACAATTGTTACCAATCAATTAGAGGGTATTTATTAAGTGCTTACTTTGTGGCAGACACTATGCCAAATGCAGAAGATAGTAAGACAAAAAATGAAAAATCTGTGCTTTTAAGGAGTTAGCATTCTATCAGAAGATAACAAATACACATTTCTATGAAAATTCATTTCTCTTGTAAATAAGCACTATAGTAAAAAGTTCATGTAATAAGTTTACTGTGGTAAGGAGGAGTTAGATACAAGTTCCTAGACACACAGATATGGTAACAATATTTGAGGGTTCAAGGACACAATCACAGTTGGGCATAATATTGAGCTTTACTTGGCTTAATGCATGAAGCCAGAGAGAGCAATTTCCATAGAGAATATAACACAAAGGGAGCACTAAGTAAAAAGAGTAGGATTCCCTCAGTTATTTCAGAGAAGAAACAGGTTCTTAGCTTTGAAGGTCCAAGACCTAGGATGGAACCTTTCACAGGTATTCAGAGGACAGAAAGGGAAACCTGGATGAATAAGATTTGATCTAGGCTCAGGAGAAAAAAGTAAAGAGGAACCTCAAATTGTTTGGCACACCCGTCCAACATTGGGATTGGATCTAGGGAATCTAGAATAATATTCTGTTTAGAAATAAAAAATAGATATTTATAGAGTTTCTCTTGTTCAGCATATCTTAGGAACCTTAATATGGTAGAGAGTAATGAAATCTAACACTTGATGAAATTTAGCTTGTCAATAATATCCCATTTGGGAAAGGCAAAAATTGTTGGTCTAACATTCAATTACCTCCATAGCATACTCCTAAAACTTTTCTTCTCTCACTCCTCTATATATACTTCCAGTGTCAACCCAATTGATCTAACCTATCCTACAGATATGACTTATGGTTTTCTATTTTTGTACTTTTGTTCATACTGTTCTCATCTTCAAAAATTTACTTTTTCCAAGTCTAATTAGGGTAGAGCAATTATTTGTATATTAATAGAATGATATACTGTCATGTCATAAAAAATAATAAAGGTGATGGCTTCTGAGAAACCTGGAAGACTATTATATGAACTGATGCAGAGTTTAGTATGCAAAACCAAGAGAATAATTTACTTAATAGCAGCAACATTGTAAAAATAAACAACTTTCAAAGTTCTTTAAGAATTCTGATCATTGCAATGATCAACCATGGTTCCAGTGTACTGATAATATTACCACCTCCTGACATTGAGGTGATGGATCCCAGATTCAGGAGACACATGTTTTAGGATGTGGCCATTATTTATTTTGCTTGACTGTGCATATTTTTAGTCTCTTGAGGGGGAGAAAGCTATGTGAGGGAGAGAAAACCTCTAGGATGTGACCACAAGATGGAAGACTAAATATTTTCTCTGATCTCCACAGCCTCTCAAATCTCTCTAAAACAGAAATAAAACAAAGTGAAATAACATAAAGCAATTTCAGCAATTTCCATAAGACATCCAGAATCCAAAAGAAGGTTAAAAAAAGAAAAAAAAAAGAAAAACTCATGAACGACACCCACCCTGAGCTCACTCTGCTGCCTTCTTCCACTGCCTACCATATTACTGGCAGCCAAGTCTGCACTAAGTCCAAGCATTCACACATGAGCTTTCAATAAAACTCAGCCATATACTCCAGGCCCCTCTCTCTCCTTCCAGGGCTGTGGAGATTCTGGTACAGGCCATGGAATTTTACTCAGGCCATGACAGACAGTTGGTACCACAGTGCTACTCCAAGCTATTGAAGCTTCCCTGGCCCCAGTAGCCAGCACAGGATCAGCAGTATTCTATGTTGGAAAATATCTTTGTAGTAGAGCAGAGGAACAGAGCAAAAGGGGGAGGACACATGTCTAGACTCAAAAAAGAGTTCAATTCACCCCCAACCCCCTTGTCTTCCAGAACCTCAGAAAACCAAACCAAATAAATCAACCCTATACCACAAGTGTGGCAATTCACTGAACTGCTGGTTTGGGATCAGAGAATGGAGGAACAGAAAGAGCAGAAGACACTGAAATGAAATACCGTATACATGTATGTGTGGCGGGGGGTAGGGATGGATATGTTGTGTGGCAATTCACTAAGCCTCAGGGAAAGAACTCAATGTCCAGTTAGGGCCAGTTCTTTCTCCTTAAAAACTATTTGAATCAGAGACCTAAGATGGAGAAGCATGAATTACTCAGTGTGGGAAGAGACTAAGATGCTTTGAGACCCATGGAAACCATTGGAGGGGAGAGAGTCAGAAAATGAACAATAGAGAAAAATAAGGGGAAAAAACCCCGAAATCACAAAAGATCTTGGGAAGATTAAAAAACAAAACAAAATGAAACAACTTAGAAATCTTGAACATAAGCAGATAAATCACTAAGGAAAATGTTAACAGGACAAAAAAGTCCAAAGGCTCCTCTGACTACTCTATACCACAAAGATCTTTATGTAATGCTTCTTGTTCTTATAGCTCTATGACTTTCTGATTCTATCATCTCTTCTTTGGTTTTTGTTATAATTTCCCTTGGATTATCATTAATTTGACACTTGTATTTTCTTCATTCCTCTACTAGATTATAAATTTCTAGAACATTGAAACTTTATCTTATACTTAAAAAACTCTCTGTAGGCTTTGCATAAGGAAAACATTCAACAAACATCTTGCTTAATGTAGTACTCCTCAAACAAGTGAAATGTCATTCACAATGCAGGTTGAACTTATTTCTGATTTAAAGGTAGTCTGCTAAAGGAGAGTAGGAATGAAGTAATAGGGAGGCAATCAAGTATTTGGCTAGAAAGAGTACTAAAAAGATTATTCTCAGACTATGTGAAGATATAACAGTTACCTACCAAAAAGGATGGGGAGAGCGTGACAGAGAAGTGGAATAAGAAGAAAATCCAAATCAGTGGGCATCCTGGGGCTTAGGATTACTGGGAGTTTCCAATATTCATATAAATATTTCCCTAAGGATTCATTTTAGTTGGTTTTGTGGGACCTCAAAGACACTTTACTTCCTCATCATCATCTCTTAAGGTAAAGTGAGTACCAGGGACCAAAACCTCAAAATTATAAGGATGCCGTAGGATATCATGTTGAATGGAAACCAATTTTCCTGGTGAGAAACTTGGTTTCATTTTTTATGTTATAAATGTTGGTTTAATACTGATTATGTGTCATAGAAAACCCCACAACACTCTCTACATCAAATGCTGTGAAAATTATCCAGCACATATTATACCTCTAAGCGCTTCACCAAATGTAATAATTTCCTGAAACATGAAAGAAACTTTCTCTCCCATCTTTATTTTTTTCAAGTGAGAGTCCTCTGTTTGTGCTTTGGTCCTCTTGTTAAAAACTAGAGGCAATAAAACTTCTTTAATTTTTCCTACTGCCCATATAGTGCAAGAATAGACAGGTTGAACCCTTGCTCTAAAGTCTTTGGCCATTGGGCCACTGAGCTACATCTGATGCAATGATAACAGAGGCTATTTTGCATCACTTAATTTTGGAAGTTGAGAACCAGGTTCACTGAATCAGAAATACAGCTCTGGAAAGATCTCCCTGTGACCATTTAATCCATATCCCTGCCTCTACACCATCCCTAATACCATAAGCAGAAATCCTATATAGACATAATATGATATCATAGATAATGTTGGGTTTGGGGACAGGATGACCTAGATTGGAATTTAGACTCTGATACCTCTTAGCTATGTCATGTTGAACAAGTCACTCAATCTCTCTATTAGCCTCAGTTTCCTCTTCTATAAAATGGGTGTAAAAATAATACACCCCTCAGAGGGTTGTTGGTGGGATAAAAAGAAATAATATTTCTAAAAGGTTTTATAGGCTAATTTAGTAGTACTATAAGAATGTTAGCTATCATGCTTATTTTTGTTTCCATTATAATTCTTATGTTTCCCTTTGCAGCACCCTTAGGACTTCTGAGAGACTGATTCCCTTGTTTGTTTTGTCTTCTCCAATCAGAATTGCAGTTACCTGAGAGAAAATACTGTGTTGCTTTTATTTTTTCTTTCTGTTTGTGTACAGAGCACAAAGCACAGTGTTTAGCACATGTTAAGTACTGAATGAATGTTTTTTTTCATTCATTCATTGAAGTCATAAGAATGTCATAATTTGCATCCGTGGAGAAAACACAACCAAAATTGCAGGCCCTTCTTGAAATAACTAAAACATTACATGATACATGTTCTGCGCCCCACCCCACCCTCCCCTCAAAAAAAAGTCTGAACGAAAAAGGTTATCTTCTGACTAGGAAGACCAGGGAAGGCTTCCTAAAGGAGTTAGCATTAGACCTAGATGCCGAAAGATGGGGAAAACAATTCAACAAATGATAAGGGAGAAGGGAGCATTTTTAGCTGGAAAGAGTATGAACAAAGATATATAGGGAGGAAGAGGCCTATAGACAGGGCAGAGAGTTAATTAGTTACCCTATGCATAGACCATTTCAGAGAAATCTGTAAAATGCTTATTGTTTTAAAGATTTCCAGAATAGTGGTCTCCTCTGCTTCCTTTAAGTCAACAGAAAAATTCTTCAGTTTTTTTCAGTCGTCAGAACTTGCTTCTTGCCTTCCTAGGTTGTTGGAAGGATCACGTGAGATAATGTGAAAACATTTTTAACTCTGTAAAGTGCTATGCACATCTACAGTATTTGTATTACCATTGCCATCAATTTCTTTTGACATGTATCATGCAATGCTTTAGTTGTTTCAAGAAGGGCTTTCAATTTTGGCTCTGTTTTCTTCACTGATACAGATCATGACATTTCTATGATGCAAATAAATGAAAAAAATCCATTTATTAAGGACTTAATATGGGCCAAGACTTAATATGGGCCAAACACTGTGCTATGTGCTCTGGGTAAAAATAGAAAGGAAAAAACAACAAAAGCCAAGTCTCTCCTCTCAAGTAGCTTGAATTCTGATTGGAGGAGACAACATAGATAAGAGATCATAGCTATTCAAAAGTCCTAAGGTTATAGCGAAGGGAAACACAGTAATGATAGTGAAAACAAAAATAATACCGATAGTTCACACTCTTGTAGCATTATTAAATTACAATTTTACAAATATTATTTCTTTCAAACCTACCAACCACCCTGTGAGATAGGTACTATTTTTATGCCCATTTTATAGATGAGGAAACAGAGGCTGAGAGAGATTAAGCCCAACATGACATAGATAAGAAGTATCAGAGGCTAAATTCCAATTTGGTTCATCCTGTCTCCAAACCCAACACTATCCATGATACCACACATAGGTATAGTTATCTATGTAGGATTGTTATTATTTGTGGTAGTAGCGATGATGTAGACACAGAAGAATGAATTAGATGGTCACAGGGAGATCTTCCCAGAGCTGAGTTCCTATGGTTCTTTGATTCAGTGAACCTAGTTCTCAATTTCCCAAATTAGGTGATGAAAAATGAGTTCTGTTATTACTACGCCAGAGGTAGCCCAGTGGCTCAAGGCCAAAGATTATATAAAGGGCAAGAGCTCAACCCATCTACTCTTACAGTACCCTTATCATCTTCTTGTCTTATTCAGTTTAATGGGTTGGGTTTAGTGGGTGATATCTTTGTCTTCAAAAAAAAGGGAACTTTTTATCAAGCCTTAGAAAACTATAGGGCCATTTTCGTGTCATCTATTCACATTCAAAAGGTATTAGCCCAGCAAACCAACTGAGGATGAGGGAGGGGAAGAGAAAAGGAGAATAAAGAACACATATGTTCAGATTATGCCATGCAGTTGAATGGGCAACTTACTCAGTTATATCTTTTACAGGGAACTCAGATGGCTGATAAGGTAAGCTGAGAATTGAATAAAATGAAATCATTCTATTTGGGAAATTGCAGATTATTTTCTTTCAATTATTTCAGCTATTACTTACAAAAGTCCATTTTTAAAATGCCAGTATGTTCATAGTGATCATAAAATATGGAACACTGTAATCTCAAAAGAATTATAATTCCAGATTTGAGTTATGGATGAATAGAGTTATGAATCAGAGTTAAGTTTATACAGTCATGGTTGTTCATCCTTTGTTTTAAAGAGGACCAGTGACATCATGGGGTAATGACTTGTGTGTGAATTGGATTTAAGTGAGGCAAAGTTGCACAAAGTCATCAACCTCCCTCTTTCTTCCAGAATCATCAAAGTCCAGTGATAAGACCAAAGTCAGGATGACTGATGATGGCCCATGATGCAGTGAATCCCCTCAATATCTTCTGGGCTTGACCAAACTCTAAGCCATCCATAGGGCCTGCTTCAGTTGCCTTCATGACCATTGGAACACCCATTCTGGCAAGGGAAGTCTTCAGAAGATTTCTCTCTAACTTACCAATGGGGTCAGCTAGGTGGTGCAGTGGATAGAGCACCAGTGCAAGAGTCAGGAGGACCTGAATTCAAATCTCACCTCAGACACTTGACACTCAGTAGCTGTGTGACTTTGGGCAAGTTGCTTAGCCCCAATTGCCTCATCCTGGGTCATCTCCAGTCATCCTGATGAATATCTGGTCACTGGATTCAGATGGCTCTGGAGGAGAAGTGAGACTAGTGACTTCCATAGCCCTCCTTCACTCAAAACAAAGTCAAGTTCAGGTCATGTCATCATTTCTCTGATGGCATCGTCTTCTTTGGCAACAAAGGATGAACACACACAACTTACCAATGGATTTGAGGTCTGTAAGTAACCCACAACTTGGTTTAGACCATTTGTCAAAATGCTTTACCAGTGTGTGGATGTTACATATACTATAGCTTCTAGGAGCCACAAGTGAGAGTTGGGTGACAGATGAATGTTGTAACAATATGGTTGTGGTAAATAGGTTGCCCGGCATCACTAATTATGACTTGCATTTCATAAGTCACATAAAACATGCAATAAAGGTGATGATGAGGACATGTATGACTAATCAATGACACTAAGAAATAAGAAATGGTTAACCCATGTTTCTCTGTTAAAAGAACAATGTAAAAATTCTATTTGAATGTGAATCATAGATCTAGCACTAAAAAGGATCTCATAGGTCATTTAATTTAACCTCCTTATTTTACAGATGAGGTAACTGAGGACCAGAGAAAATAAATGATTTACCCAAGTTTATATAGTTAGTATCTGAGGTCAAATTTGAACTCTGGTCTTCCTAACTACAACTTCTATACGCTATCCCCTATAGCAGATGGGTCAAACATGTATCCTACAGGATACATTGATGAACTACGACACTCCAGGACAATCCAAACCAGATGAATGTGTAATTGGGAAATATTTAACAAAATAAACATGTATAATAAAATATAGATAACATTATATATTAAAACTAGGTCAATATCCAGCAATAGGTATCCTTAAGTATGGATTATTGACTTCCATTTCCATTTAGTTTAATATCACTGACATGCAGAGGTATGTGGCACATTGGATAGAGGGCCAGGCTTAGATTCATAAAGTCTCATCTTTCTGAGTTCGAATCTGGCCTTTGAAACTTATTGGCTACGTGACCTTGGGCAAATCACTTAACCCTGTTTACCTTAGTTTTCTCATCTGTAAAAATGAGCTGGAGAAGGAAATGGCAACACCACCCCCAGAATCTTTAAAAAACCAATGGGGTCACAAAGAGTTGGGCATAACTAATGCAACTAAGTGACAACAAACATATACATGGTACTCCCTGAATCAGATTTGTTGCTAATTTATAGGGCAAAGAAGATATTGTCAGTGTATGGAGGCTGAAGGATATTACTAACAATGACTCATGTACAAGAAGCAGTATGATGATGATGATGACAGAAATAACTTTCATAGAGCATAGTAAAAGGTTTGCAAAGCACTTACACATATTATCTCATTTGTTCTTCACAACTTACCCTTAGTAGGTAAATGCTACTATTCTCCCCATTTTACAAATGGGAAAACTGAGGCAGATAAAGGTTAAGTGACTTGTCCAGGATCATACAGAGAGTAAGTTTTTGAAGCCAGATTTGATTGCTGGTGCAATACTCCATCCACTGTGCCACCTAGCTGCCTCTTGGTATTAAAAAAAACATGGGGGCATTGTTGGAAAGAAAGTCAGGTAGACCATGTAGAGACAGAAAAGAATAACAGATGAGACTGACAAGTGCTGTGCTACTCCCAACGAAATTCTAAAAGAGAGAAAAAGTCTCTCTTCGTGTTGGGTAGATTCCCTAAGGAAGGCTTTCTTGGAAGACATGGGAGAAGAACTAAAAAAAGATCTATACTCTTAAAGGAATATACACAGCAAAGATTTCACAGATTGATTGAAGAATGATAGTATTATTGTAACTATCATACCAAAGGCTACAATATCTAATCATGGCACTAGGCTTGCAGAAAGACTGAGAAATAAGGGGAACAGAAAGTGGGGATCAGTATCTTTTGCTGGAAGGGACAGCAATCATGTGATCTTTCAAGAATATACCCACCTATTTCATTCATGATCTAGTAAATCAATTAATAAGTCAACATGAGATTGTTAAGTGTATTATTTGTGTGTTTGTGTGTGTGTGTGTTCATCCTTCATTGCTGAAGAAGACCATGCCATCAGAGAAATAATGATATGACTTGCACTTGACTTTATTTTGAGTAAGGGAGGGCTGTGCAGGTCACCAGCCTCATTTCTCCTCTAGAGCCATCTGAATCCAGTGACCAGATATTCATCAGGACGACTGGAGGTGACCCAGGATGAGGCAACTGGTGTTAAGCAACTTGCCCAACACCACGCAGCTAATGAATGTCAAGTGCCTGAGGTGAGATTTGAACTCAGGTCCTCCTGACTTTCCTGCACTAGTGCTCTATCCACTTCACCACCTAGCTGCCTCTAAGTATGTTATTTAGAAAACTGTGAGATGTAAGCGAACACTGTACTTGCAGTCACATAGACCTGAGTTCAAATCCAGGCTGAGATACTAGCTGTGTAACCCTGGGCAACTCACTTAACCCCTGTTTGCCTCAGTTTCCTCATTTGTAAAATGGAGAAGAATAATAGCATCTCCCTCCCAGGGTTGTTGGGAGGATCATATGAGCTAAATATAGGAAAAGCACTTTGCAAATCTCAGAGGGCTATATAAATGCTAGCTAGTATTATTAATATTATGTATCCTGTATGTGCCAGCTGGCAAGTTCAGCAATGGGGACACAAAGACAAAATGAAAGGGTTGCTGACCTCAAGGAGTTTATGTAATATACTAAAGGGAGAAAACAATGGGCACATGGTATTTGATTCTAGGAATATACCTAGAAATTGGCCACTTTGATTTGGTCTCCCAAAACTTCTATATCATTCCTTTGTTCTGTGGTACAGAACCATAGGATTTCAGATTTAACTGGGAGTGATCCCAGAGATCATCACATACATTGGCTGCCCTCGAGGACTTCCAAGGTCCTTTCGAATTTTAGGTTTCTATGATTCTGTCATCTCACCCAACTGCCTCATTTTACAAATAAGGAAAGCAAAGCCTCAAACAGAGATGCTTCCTGGTAAGAGGCCTGTACTCAGAGCCAAGATCTCCCTGGGAGCTATTCTCTACATCTGACAGCTTCAGCCTCCCCAATTTAACTTGATTGACCTTCTTTGTTATTAAAGGGTGGAGGCCTACCCAGTGTGGTTTGGGTCACACTGAAGGCTGTGTGAGGGCCTCTTTGTGAGGGCCTCCCTTTGGTTTCCTGAGCTCTTTTAAGTCTCAGAAGTGGCTTGTGCCTTCTGTCAGACATCCTTCCTGACAGATTGCCTCAGGCCTTACATCCCTTACAGCCCTACCATGTCACCCGCAGGTTGAAAGAATTCTGATGGATATCTTCATTTTAGATCAGAGATGTTCACTAAGGTAATATTCACTAATTCCCCCAATTTTTCTGCCTACACCCTATCTTTATTTTCCTTTAGAATGCCCCTCCCCCAAGTCCTCATTGTAGTTAACTAGACAACTAGCTCTAGTTCTCATTTCTATTTAAAACAAACAGGTATTTCCTGCATAATCAGCAGTTTTAATTTTCTAATTCTCATTTCTGTTTAAAAAATAAAAATAAACACCTATTTTCTGCATAATCAACTGTTTTGGTTTCCTTCACTTTTTTTTTAAGTTCATCTCTGTCTCTCTCTCTTTCTCTCTCTCCCTCTCTCTCTCTCTCTCTCTTTCTCTCTCTCTCCCTCTCTCTCTCTCTCTCTTTCCCTCTCTCTCCCTCCAATTAGTTGCTCAGGGTCACAGAGCTAGTAAGTACCTGAGGTCGGATTTGAACTCAGGTCTCCTGACTCCAAGACTGGTGATCTAGTCATTGCCCCACCTACCTGCTCCTATTAAGGGATTTTAGAGATTTCTAAACTGAGTTGCCAACATATAGATAAATAAACTGAGCAACATGACTGGATAAAGGTCACATGGCTTGTCAATACGTGGCAGAGCCAGGACTTAAATTCAGGACATCTAATTTCAAAACCTATGCTGTTTCTTTTGCACTGAATACTTCTTTCTACTTTCAGTTAAGGAATACAATCTAATCATCATGACTTGAAGACCTGCAGAATTTTAAGACTAAGTAGTTGCTCCAAACTCAAATAATAACTGCTCCAAACAAACCAGCCTAATTTACATTGTGTTTGAGAGCATAGCAAGAACATGCCACCACTCAGTTCTTGCTCACTATGGCATCTGCCCAGTGCAAACAGGAAGCAGTGCCTAGCTTTGGTGTCACCATTGTTAACTCAGTTAACTAGATTCAAGTCAATAAACATTTATGAATTGACTGCTCTGTGCAAAGCACTTTGCTAATAAGTGAAAATTTACTTTATATAATCTGTCCAAACATCCTTCATTGAGAGTTTTTATTTGGACTCTGCTAACTTCAATTCAGAGCAGCTAAGTGGCAGGCCTATAATCAATGAGACTTGAGTTCAAATCTGACCTCAGATACTTACTAACTGTGTGACCTTGGGCAAGTCACTTAACTCTGTTTGCCTCAGTTTCTTCATCTGTAAAAGGAGCTGGAGAAGAAATGGCAAATCATTCCAATATCTTTGCCAAGAAATTCCCAAATGGAGTCATAAAGAGTTAAACATGATTGAAATAACTGAACAACAAAACCCACAAATCAGAATAGGTGGGTTTGTTGTGATTCTTTGAGTTGTTGCTATCTTCTTTTGAAAAGAACCTGGGGCTGAAATGCAAAGGTTGAGCGTCAGATAATGATCTCAGTATAGAAGTGCATAGGGCACCGGGCTGTGTCCTCACATGCTGGAGGAGCATCCTGGCCAATTGTAGTGCTCAAGTAGATGTTCTGGTATACTCAGCCTATGGGTCCCCAGAAGAAACAGTCAAAGTACAAAATCACTTGAATGATTATGACTGGCATATTAGAACTAGGGAATAATCCTAGAAATTTGAAAAAGATAAAATTAGCTAGAGCAAAGAGAAGAAACTATTACTTTCAATCATCTGTATGTAAGGCAGCCGGCATGACAGAGTGGGGAGAGGACCAGCCATGGTGCTTGGAAGTTCCTGGATTCAAGTCTTGCCTGTAATTGATCAATCTTAAAAATATGTACCTGGATATTGAAGAAAAAAAACCAACTATGCAGTACTGGGCAAAGCACTTGATTTTTCAATGTCCCAGGCAACTCTTTCAGAGTTTAAATTATTAATGTGAGAATGTACATTATATATGTATAACCTATATCTGATCACTTACTGTGTCAGGGAGGGTAGAGGAGAGTGAGGGAAGGATAGAATTTGGAGCTCAAAACTTGAAAAAACCCAAATGTTAAAAATTGTTGTAACATGTAATTGGGAGAAATATATATATATATAAAGAATCGATAAAAGGAGTATAAGTTATGAATAAGTTGCCATTTTGTTTTGATGGAGGGAGCACTTACTAAAAATGATTCCTATAAAAATGAGGTCACAATTCTGGATCAAAGAGATGGAGACAATCTGACAGATAGATGAATAGACAAATTAGATAACCAAGCAAATATATAAATATAAACATGTATAACTTATCTTAACAAGTGATATAGCTTAATAATTATAAAGAGCACCATGAAAGATAGCATTATTAGGAATTGTGCCTTACACATAATAGGGTATATAGAAATATATATGTTTATGCAAGTATGTATATATATTAATGCACATATATGTACGTATACATATATGAAATGTATACATATGTGAACATATATGCATACATATGTGTACATGTGCATATGTATGGATATATACATATATATCCATACATATTACAAATTTAGCATCTCAGAGATGGAAGAAAGTCTTGGAAATTAACCACTCTAACTCATACCTGAAAAGAAAATGCCTCTTGATAAATGGTCATCCATCCTCCACTGGAAGATCTCTGGGGAATGAAACATACCACTCATTAAAACAACCCATTGAACATACGATTGACTTCAACTGTTAGTAGGTTCTTTTCCCTTATATTGAGTTACAATCTACTTTTTTTTTTTTTTGGCAACTTCTCCTTATTTTTTCCTTCTCAGGCCAAGCAGAACAAGTCTCATATGTCTTCTACATGACAGACTTCAAATACTTGAGGACAACAATCAAAAAGTCTGCTCTTGCTCAGGATAAAAATCTCCAATTCCTTCAACTGTTCTCCATATGAGGTGGTTTTTGACCAGACTTTAACTTCCTTAACTATTCCACCAATGTGTACTCTATTTCATCAAAGTCCTTCCTACACACTTTTACTCCAGATGTGGGCTGCCAAGGGAAGCATAGAGGGAAACCATTCCCTACTTTGTCCTAGAAACTATCCCTCAGTGCATGCAGTTTAAGATTGTGTTAACATCTTTGCTGTCATGTAGCACCATTGACTTATTGAATTTGTAGTCCACTAAATCCCTTGGATCTTTTTCTATGTTATTCATTGCCTAACTACATTCCTTCCAACCTATACTTGTGCCAATTAATTTTTGAACTTGAGGATGAAAATTTATATTTCTATAAAATTTCATCTGATTGGAATGTGACTTTTTTCTAGCCAGTCAAAATCTTTTTGGAACATGACTCTGTTTTCTAATGTGTTAGAGGCAGCCAGGTGGCACAGTAAATAGAGTCTTGGACTTGGAATCAGAAAGACTCAAGTTCAAATCCTGTCTCAGATACTTACAAGCTGTGTAAGGCACTTAAAATCTATTTGCCTAAGACAGAGTTATCTATAAAAAGGGGAATATTATCACCTACCTACCAGGGTTTTTGTGATAGTCAAATGAGATCATATGTTTAATATGCTTAGCATAGAACCGGACACATAGAAGTACATAATAAATGATTATTTCCTTCTTTACATTTGCAAATCTGATAAGCAGGTTACCTTTGACTTCCATCAAGTCACTGAAAAAAATATGGCAGAGTGGAAAGAACATTGGCTCTAGAGTGACAGGCCGAGGATTCAAATCTCAACTCAGACAGGCCTTAGTTTTCTCACATGTAAAATGAAGAAATAGGACTAGGTGGTCTCTGAGGCTCTTTCCAGCTCTCTGTCTATGATCTTATGTTGAACAGGACTAGAGTTAAGTACAGACCCCTGGAGCACTCTATTAGAAACTTCCCTCCAGTTTGCCTTTAGTCTCCATTTTGTTGCTAATCCATTAGCAACAATTTATAATTCAATTAGTTGTATTATCATGAAGACCACGTCTCCTCATCTTGTTCAATGGGTTATGCAGGACTCCGAGGATGGGACTCCAAAGAGCCTCTGCCTAAAGACTCTTCTGGACTCTCCTGGCTTTAGAGTGATTATCAATAATAACTGTTGCCATTTCCCACCCAGCCTGGTATCTTTCTTTTTCTTGACCTCATTAAAGGGACCATGCCCTGGCTACTTCTTAAACAGTCCTATTCAATGAATGGGAGTTTTCTCCTCCTAAATGAGTACCTGAAAAGACCTTAGCCTAAAGGGGACAAGGTCACCCAGTGCATCCTGGGTCAACTCCAGTCATCCTGAGGAATATCTGGTCACTGGATTCAGATGGCTCTGGAGGAGAAGTGAGGCTGCTGACCTGCACAGACCTCCCTCACTCAAAACAAAGTCAAGTGCAAGTCATGTTGTCATTTCTCTGATGGCATGGTCTTTGGACAAACACAATCAATGGGCTATCATGAGACACTGTTGAATGACTAGTGTAGCAAGTTCTCTTGGTTATTCCACATTAATGCATACTTATACCATGAATGTATGCCTCAGATTCGAGGTATTCTGTTGATCTGCACTCCCAAAATTTTGTCTCATGAGCCCTAAATAGTATGTTAACTTTTAATAGTTGGCTAGAAGATTGATTTAGCTCAAAGAAAAGGCATCTTCTAAAATGAGATAACACAAATTCTAGTAACAATACGTTCCCATGTAAACCCAAGGTGCATTCTTTCAAAAACACATACAGCTTCAGCAGGAACAGAAGGCACACACATAGTGGACTCTACTAGGGAGTTATATACATAGGAAGCACATCTGGCCAAGGCAACTCATACCTTTGTCACTGAGGGGTCCTGATGCTTTTATGCTTCTCATGATGTTCTCATATTGGCAGCATATCTGTTGGGCATGTTGCTATATTGGGTTCTCTCACTATATTTGTAATCTATTATATACTCCTTTTTCAATTGACTCTTCATGATAAATTCATTACAGATCTAGAAAAATAAGGGTCTTCTCTTTGTGTCCTCACTTCCCTCAGAGGATAGGAATGTTTCCTACAAGATTACTGCCCTGTTAACTAGGGACAGTAGTAAGTATTTAAAGCTAGAAGGCAATTTTAAAAATCATATATCCATTCCCCTCATTCTATGGATGAGAAAACTAACTCTGAGAGTGGCAACTTTTCTAAAATTTCACAGATCATAAGTAGCAGAACCAAGGTTTAAACCTATTCAAAGAAACATAGGATTCAGAATTGGAATCATTCTAAGATATGATAAGAGATCAACTTCTGAATTCTCTAATTATATAGATAATGAAACTGAAGACCTGTGAGGTCATTTGATTTACCCATGATCACACGTATGGTAAGAAGCAAAGCTAGGATTTGAATCCAGATCCTTGGGCTCCAGAAGTCTCTCTTTTCTCTATCTCACTGTCAGGATAATATGCCTCATCTTCATATAGTACTTTTTACTTTTCAAAGAACTTTCACATATATTAATACTATTGGAACTTAGAACTTTATTTTCACTGCTTAAATTCTAAATGACCCCCACCACTCTTATAATACAATTTTCAAGCAAGCATTCTTGGAATATAAAAGTTTCAGATAGGTTAACTAAGTGAACTTAAATACTAAATGAGAAAGAGAGAGACAGAGATACAGAGAGAGAGACAGAGAGAGAAAGGGAGACAGGGATAAAGACAGAGAGAAGAGAAAAGAGAAGAGATGAGTAAAGGAGGGGGGAGAAGAGGACAAAGATAGATAGAGAGAAGAGGAGAGAGACAGAGAGAAGAAGAGTGGAGAGGAGAATAAGGAGAGGATTGGAGAGGACAGGACAGGGGAAGGGATGGGAGGGGAGAAGAGAAGAGGACAGAGAGAGAGAGAAGAGGAGACAGACAGGGATAGAGAGAAGAGGAGGAGAGAGGAGAGGAGAGGAGAGAGACACAGAGAGAAGTGGACAAAGAAATGGAGAGAGGAGCGAGATAGAGAGAAGAAGAGGAGAAAGGGAGGGAGGAGAGTGGAGAGAGAGAGAGAGAGAGAGAGAGAGAGAGAGAGAGAGAGAGAGAGAGAGAGAGAGAGAGAGAGAGCCTAAAACTTTGGTAGAGCTTCAACTAAGACGAGGAGACTGGGGTTTTGTTTTGATGCTGGAAATTTAGAGGATTTCAGGGACACTTGCTCCCTGTTCGGTAGCCCAGCAACCTAGAGGTATATCAACACGTTTAATCTTCTGAGTCACATCTCCTATTTTACCGCTTCTCCCATGCCCTGCCTTCTTAGCAGTCCTCTCCATTTCACCACAAGTGTGCAAATTGTTCGTTGTGTCTCTATACTTCCGAACCTACCTGTGCACCGTGCTGTAACCACCCCTCTTTCGCTGAAGAAAGCATGTTTTTCCTGTGTATATTTAATTCGGCATTATTTGTAGGTGTAAGGGCAAGCCCCAAATGCACACCCCATTACCTTCAGGGTCTCCCCCCACCCTGGTAGAACACACTGTTCCCTCTGAACTGCGAGTCCCCTCCTGCCCTCAGCAGAAGGGGCGAGGGCGGGCGCTGTGGTCCAGGGCAGCGCTGTCCAGCTCCCGTGCGCTTGGCACCGAGGCCTCTGCTTTCCGTCAGTGCGTTTGTTCAGTGACACATACTCTCCAGTGATTAGATTAACGCTGGCAAAGCCAATATGAAAAACCCACACAGATTACCACTGTCACCCGCAGTAATTACATTTATTCATTTCCATTTAGCCAAGTTTTTACAAGCCGAGCAAGGGGCCAAATAAGCAATAAACACAGAGGCAAGAAATTAAAATGCTGATCTGTTTGCTGTGAAAACAATCAAACCATCATCTTTCTTTAGGCAGCTCATTCATCATCGGAGAGGGCCACACTGCGTGGAAATGGAGGTTGGGAGTCTAATGTTATTACATGTAAATTCACTAACATGAAATTACTGGCCCTGATGTGATTTTACTAATAAATTAGTTCATTTCTACCTTCTCGCAAGAGACCGTAGGGACCGTGGAGAATTGTACATGTCTCGTAATCTCGCCTGCTTTCTTTGCCTCATGCCGGCTGATAGCGTGCCTCTTTCTTTTCCCTCCCTCCCCGTCGGATTCTTCAGTCTCCTTGCTATGGCTTATTGGATAAACATGCCACACAATTTGTCGTCTTCACATGTAGTTTGGAAATAAGCAGCTTAAGGACAAATTCTCCTTCTTCCAGGCAGTGAAAACACCATCAGGAAACATTAGGATCACAATGGTTTCCCCTGCTAGTTGGCAGCCAGGATTAATTCACAGCTGGGCGTGGTGGATGGGTGGTGAGTCTCAGCTCTGGCAGAGCTGTCATTTTCCCCGAAAGAACAGGGCCCCAACTTTGCAGTATCCAGAAGCAACTGAAGCAATGAAATCAATCTTGAATGGCTCCTCGATTCGCTCACTAACCCCTCTGCTGCATCTTTGAAGTGGTAAGAAGGGAAAGAGGCGAAAAGCGGTCAATGCTTCACGGAACACAGATAAATAGTCTATTTGGAGCCAGCTCCCTCAGTGGGACTTGTATTTCTCTGCCCTCACTTACCGTTAATGGCCCATGCCTGGGCACAGAATATTTCATTTATATTTAAAGATTTCATCTGCTCTGCTGTTTATCCCAAACCTAACATCATAATTCCTTTTTTTTTTCAGATTAAAAATGGATTCAGTGAAAATGACTGGGATGATACCTAGGATGGTAAGGTGAGATATTGGGGAGGGAGAGCAAGAAATAGGTCCTCCATAGTGTCCTACCACACACACACACCCACTCCTGACTCCAGTACCTGATTTCCTGATCTTTTGAGACCCAACTCCATGCATGTGTTTCCTTAGGGATGCACATAGAATGCATCAGACATGCACAACAACAGGGGAAAATAACTTTATATAAATTTATCCACACAACTACATTAAAAGGGAGTTGATATGTAGTATGCCAGGTAAAATTGAAGGCAGCACAAATATTAGTTTTTATACTTACCTTATTTGGGACAATAGATGACAATCTACTTCTTTACTTATCAACTTAATGCAAATAATAGCAATTAAACTAGTGCATTACGGGAATGACAGTATCTGTAGGAAACAATTGTTCCCTAATTTTGATTTTTTTTCCATCTTAGCCCGTATTTAAAGTTACTTTGATGGAGGCAGTACAAATGCAGGAGACTACTGGAGATAGCTTCTTAAAATTTCAGTGTGATCAATTTATATATTGGAAATCAGCAAATGTATATCAGAACTTGATTTATTATTTTGCTGATTGTCTAGACTTAAGAAAGTGATGGAAAAATGTTAATACTACAGATTAAACTTTAAAATGTGTCATGGGTACATTCTGAGAGCTAATTGTTAAACCTTTACCAGCATACCATTGTAACTTTATTTTCTTGGGGGGGAGTGTGAGGGGAGAGAAATGTGATAGTTTGTATTATTTTCATTAAATAGTAATGCAATAACCAACTCACGTTTGTCTTGAATGGAGATAAGGAATAGGATATCATGAATAATTGAATATTCTATTTACCTAACCATGTGGGAAACATCATGGTGTAATGTAGTAGTGCTTCACTTGGAGTCAGAAAGACTGTGTTCAAATCCTATCTTCACGATAGGCACGAATATGGGATGTGTTTGGTGTGCCCTCTCATACTCTAATTTGTCAGAGGTTCTCTTCCAGCAATGCCCCCCCACATCCTGTCCCATCCCATTTCAGCTTATGGAGGGTAGAGACAGAGACAGTTTTTCAGGGACTCCTAATTTTTGTAGTACCAACTACTACTTCTGATTCCTTCCTCCAGTTCCCCCTCTACTCTATGTCTCTGTCTCTGTCTCTGTCTCTGTTTCTCTCTCTCTCTCTCAAGGCTCTGGGATAGGAAGAAGAGAGGGTTGCACCTAATGACACCCTAAAGTCTGAGGCCTATCTAGGACAATCTTCTGGACTCCTTCCACAATACTACTTTACCTACTTTGGTGGTACTTTTGCTTGGCAGAGCTCACTTGCTGTTGGAATCAGTTGGGTCATATACTTTCCTCTTCCCACCTTATCTCAGTTTCCTCATCTGTAAAACGGAGATAATAACCAAACTCACCTTATTAAGTTGTCTTGAGAATTAAAAGAAATAATGTGATTAAGCCTTTCGTTAACCTTGAATCACCATATAAACATATTAACATTATTAATTTCATGAAAGCATCATAACTTTAGAGTTGGAGCAAATGTCAGATAATCAACTTTCAAAGAACCAGAAGAAATAAAATTCACATGCCAAGACCATATTGTTCATGATATAATCTCTCTTTGACAATTAAGATGATACTTTAGGATTTTGAAGTGCCTCGGGGCTTTCATTTTTTATAGCAAGTCTCATTTTTCAATTCTATAGCTTTAGATATGGTAGGCATAGGAGCATAGGGTGAAAATGTAATGACCCCTGGACACAATGCAGAAGCTAGTGCTATCTATCTGTCTGTCTGTCTATCTATCTATCATCCATCTATCATTTATTACCTATCATCAAGGTATTATCTTTCCATCTATGTATTATCTATCTATTCCTATCACCTATATCTATCTTTCTATACATCTATAATGTATCTGCCTATAGATGGAGTGTATGGGATATTCAGAGGGGACTACTGCATCTGGTATGAAGGGCTTGCTTAGCCCTTTTCAGTGTTGTTTATCCACCTTTGGTATCTACTTTTCACCCCACTCTCACCTGTGGCTCCAAGACATTATAGCATACCCAGCAGACAAATCCTGGTAAATGGCCTAAACCAGTCTTGGCAAATGGGCTAAACCAGGTTAAAGGTAACTGACAGGCCACAAACCATCAGTGAGTTAGGGGGATGTCTACTCGAAGCTTGTGAATACTTCCCCTGGTAAAACAGTCCTGAAGACAGCTGAAGTCAATGCTGTTAAGTGGTTAAACCTTGGTTAGACATCAATCACTGGGCCATGGTCAGTCATCCTGATATTTGTCTTGCCACTAGACTTTGATGACTAGGAGAGTGTGAAGCTGTTAACTTTGTGCAACTCTGCCTCACTCAAATCTATCACATGCAAGTCAAGACATTACCTTGTAATGTCATTGGTCTTCTTCCAAAGGAAGGACTGAACAACATAGATAGATATCATCTATCTATTCCTATCATCTATACTTATTTCTTATATGTATGTATGTGTGTATATATCTGTTGATCTGACTATCCATCTGTCTATCTATCTATCTATCTTACTTCTCAATCATCCTTTATAAAAAGAAGACATTTAAAAGTTGTCTCCCTTCAAATATTGATTGTATGAACTCTCTGAGATTGTCACCTCTAGGCAGGTTAACTGCAGAACCTTAGGTAGTATCTGTTCTCTGAGGTCTCAGAGTACAAGGTGGGGAAGTAGCCTAAAGGGAGTTTTCTATTTATAGTGTATATATAAATGCAGCTTACTGTAAGGTAGATAAATAGAATAGCCATGTTGATATTACACATTAAGGCTTACAAAGTGTCTTCCTTACAATTCATGAGGTAGGTAGTAGAGATAGTATTATTCCTGTTTTACAGATGAGAAAAATAAGGCTTAGAGAGTGAAAGTGACTCATCTATGATAACACAACTAGGAGGTTTCTGAGCCATATGTGAATCTGATTTTTGAACTCAGACACTTCTACTTACCACATGCCTGTCCCTGGACATATTATTTAATCATTCCGATCCATCAGTTGCCCCTTTGTTAAATGAAGGGATTGTTCTAGATGAGCTCTAAGCTTCTTTCCTGGTTTTAATCCTTAATACCTGACATGTGATCTCACTGGAGCATTTATGCTGGGTTCTATGATATTCCTTCCTTTTCTGACCTAAGCCCTGGGCTATAATAATGTCAAGATGTGCTCAGACAAATGAAAATGAGAACAAAGGTCCTAATGTCCTAAGTGGGTTTCATCAGAAATCCAAATGACTATATGCCTGAGTCCAGTTTGGATCTGTTTCCATGGGTCATGTAGGTTGACCATGACAAACTGAGCTGATGAAGGGCGCTCCGCCTTGGTCCTACATGGCTACAAATTCTCTTCCACTCTATTCCTTCTTATTTTTGTGTAAAAGGCTCTGGACTAAATTATTTGTGCTGCAAAAGGCACTATTGCCAAAAAGTATCTCCTCTTGCAAGGTTCTCAGTTGCTTAAAATTCCCACTACTAGAGTTGTTATTTGAAATATCCATATCCAAAAGTTACTCTGACACTGGGCAAGTCACTTAACCTCATAAGCAACATGGAAGTAATAATAGTATCTACTCCCTAGGGTCATTGTGAGGGTAAAATGATACAATATTTATAAAGCAAACTTTCAAGCTTCATAAAAATAATAACTATGATGATGATGGCAGCAGCGATGATGAGGAAGAAAAGGAGGAGACGGAAAGGAGGAGTAGGGGGAAAGCAAGGATGAAGAAAATGCAAATATATACCTTGGAGGTATAGCATGTTAAAAACACATCAGTCTTTCTTAGTTTGCCAGATTAACGAGAGTGGCTCCAAGAAAATGGCAGACAGGACAGATATGTTTTGATGGAGGATGAGTGGAAAATAAAGAACATTGTCAGGGATTGAGGATAGTACAGAGACAGGCACTTTGAGCACACACTGGGATGGAGAGGAGATGTGGGCAGTTAGAGAGCACCATGAGTGTACAGGGTCCTTGAGGGAAGAGGATGGGGAAGGAAGACTGGGAGGTCAAAGATCAAGTTTCCACTTCACTACTTGACTTGGAGTTGAATTCCAGCCTAAAAAGGTATGTAAAAGAATAGTTAAGGATAGGTTACATTTTCATATCTGGAAGTTCTAGTCTAACTCTCACCTTCTAGGGAAAGAAACTGAGACTTGTTATTAAAGTGTGGTAAGAATAGAGCTGAAGCAGGAACTGTACTACCTGTTCCTCTAAGATAACCTTTTCCTCAAAAATTTTCTAGTTTGTCCATATCAATTGAATTTCAGCATATATGAGCATCCTATCTTGCTGAATAGCTATGAGCTTAACTGTATCTTCATAATATCCTAGAAAAATAAATAAAAGTAGTGTTGGACTTCTGGCATTTGACTCAGAATTTTAGAGTGATAAGAAAGCTTAAAAAAATATCCAGTCATAGAATCAAAGAATATAAGGATGTCAAACTTTAAATGGGGTGAAGGAAAAGGGGAATAAGCATTTATATAATACCTACTGTGTGCCAGTTACTGTGCTGAGCGCTTTACAAAAATGTCATTTGATCTTCAGAATTCTGTAAGGTAGATGCTATTATTAAGTCCATTTTATAGTTGAGGGAACTGAGGCAATCAGATCCTAAATGACTTGCCCAGAGCCATATAGCTAGTAAATATCTAAGGCCAGATTTGAACTCATTATCCAGACTCCAAGTCTAGTGTCTTATCACCATTGTGCTACTCAGTTGTCTCTAATGAACTTTAAAGGCATCTCAGAAGTCCAACCCATAACTGAACAAGAATTCTTTCTACACTATCCAGACAAGTCATAAATCTTTGTGTATTGCCTTCAGTAAAGGGGGATAGAGTACTATGCCTTCTGAGGCTTCCCATTAGGCTCTCTTTTACACTTTGGGATCAAGCAGAATAAATCTAATCCTTCTTCCACGTAGTGGCCATTTATTTGAATGATTGACTACAGTTAAGGCGTTCCTATACCATTCTTTTTTCCAGGCAGAACATTTCCATTTCCTTTATCAAATGCTCATATGCTGTGAATTCGAAGTCCTTAACTATCCTGGTTGCCTTCCTGTACCTTCAAGTTCATGAATTTCCTTCCTAAAATATGGCATCCCAAACTGAACACAAATATTCAAATATGACCTAACAAACTCATTTTACAGACGAAGAAACAGAGAGGTCATATAATTTACCTATGATCACACTACTAGTGGGGAAAGAATGTGGTTATTACTCAAGTGTTCTTAACTTGTGTGTGTGTGTATGTCTATGTGCACACGTGCATATGTGTATGTCTGTCAAGTACTCCTCTGCCAGTCTGGTGAAGCCCAAGAATCCCTTTTTTGAATAATGTACTCAAAGGCATAAAATAAAACACAATTACAAATAAAACTAGTTATATTGAAATAGTTACCAAAATATTAAAAGGTTCATAGACCCCAGGTTGAGAATCCCTGCTCTTAGCTCCTTGTAGATTTAATTATAATTTTTAGCAAATATTTGTAAAGGTTGTGAAAAACAGTGTTCAAATCCAAAGACCTGGGTTCTAATCCCAACTCTGAGGGTTATAATCAATCTACCTTGGGGCAAATCACTTTTCCCTGTGCCACAGATTCCTAAAATCAGAGGCTTGGGCTAGATGACCTGTGAAGTCCCTTTGAGGTCTAAATCTATGATCCTATCAACTTAATGAATTAGCATATCAGGTGGAAATTATTTTCACAAATGATTGGAAATGGAATTATCCAGTGCTACTCAGAGAGAGCTTTTTCCCAAGGGTAATGCTGTAACTAACAATGGGAAACTCACCAGCTGCAACAGATTTGGGGGAAGTTGACCATCAGCACATAATCTGCATAAAACCCTTCATGTATCTATCACACTGAGTGCCATTGGCTGTTTTCAATATGCTATAGAACTAAATCTTTCTTTTTTTTTCTGCTAGCATTGGACCCCTCTGCTTGCCCTTCTTTCACATTTCCTTGCTTCTTAATACCACTGCTAATTCCAATCTGGACCCCTTCTTGGGCCTGTGTCCCATGGGTTGGGGCAGCCAGGTAGCACAGTAGAGTGTAGAGTCTGAAGTCAGAGACTCATCTTCCTTGAGTTCAAATCCAGCCTCAGACACTGACTAGCTGAATGACCCTGTATGGCAACTCACTTCATCCTGTTTGCCTCAGTTTCTTCATCTGTAAAATGATCCAAAGAAGGAAATGGCAAACCACTCCAATATCTTTGTCAAGAAAACTCCAAATATAGTTACAAAGAGTCAGACATGACTGTTCCTCTGGTAACTGACTTGAGGCTCTGCTTGAATAACCATACTTTCAGTTTTCAGCCTGAATAGAAAAATAATTGACTGCACCCATTCTTAGCCCTATGAGTCAGAATATATTCACTTAGGCTACCCAAGGTCCAAACCCGTGACAAATTCCATACCACTCCTCACCATGGTGATAATGAAGGCTGAATGATCAAAGGCTGTTTACATATAGAAGAATATAACTTTTGAAATCACCACAGTTTCCTGGAAAGTAAAATTTGGATTCTGTGTTTTTCATGTACTTCTCCTATGGTCATTAAAAATAACAAGATTTTGTCAAGAAGCGGAAATTAATATTAGAATAAACAAGTCAACACCTATCTTAGATATTCGCTAAAAATAAAAGTATTTCAGATCTTTCTACAGGGGTGGAGTCCTAACAAGTTTAAGTTTCTCCAGTGAGGGGTGATTTTTTTAACCTTTTTTTAATCAAGAATTTAACCGTCATCAACATACATGAACATGAGCAAAGACCAAATATAAAGATTGTGTGTGAAAATATCAATCTTTGTCATACATAAAGTGTTTTCTAAAAGTAAACCTAGCACTAGTGACAAAATCGTCCCATCTTTTCACTGCCACTTCTGAATTTATTTTTTGTTTTCTTCTGCATTTTAAAAAAAGGTTGTATTAAAGGAGGTTTGTTTTTTGTTGGCATCCCTGTCACAGTTCACGCCTCATCTTTCCCTTTATATAGAAACCCTCCCATTCAAAAAAGAAATCTTTTTAAGTGAAATGAATCAATACTTAAGTTGGAACATGGATTTCTCAGTCTTCACCTATAGTCTATCACCTGTGCCTAGAAGGGAAAAGTGTGTTTAATTATCATCTTCTTAAGTCATAATTGCTCTTTCCATTGATAAGATTTCTAAAATTTTTCTAAAGTACTTTCCTTTTTTTTCTATATTTTTGTTAATTCTATAAATTGTTCTGCTATTCTGCTTGTTTTACCCTGTACCAGTTCGTATAAATCTGCCCAAGTTTCTCTGAATCCATGCTATAATAAGTTAAGTCAATAAATAAATAACTTACATTTATATAGCCCTTACTATGTGCCAGGAGCTGTGCAATTATCTCATTTAATCCTCATGACAATAGCCCAGGAGGTGCTGTTTTTATTCCCATTTCATAGATTTAGAGGTTGAGTTGCCCAGGGTCACACATCTAGTAAGTGTCCAAAGCTAGATTTGAACTTGTTTCTTTCTGACTCTAAGCACTGAACTCTATCTACTGCATCACTTCTAACAACAGGATAATATTCTATTGAATTTGTGTAACAGAATTTATTCAGCCATTCTGAAATTGATGTCTTTACTATGAAAAAAAAATGTTACTGTTAGTTTTTGTCTTGTTTTGTTTTGTAAATATCTGTCGTTCCCCTCTGCCTTTGGCTTTTTTTGAGGGGTATATGGTAATGGGACATTTCTTCAGTCAGATATTGTGATATTTTCTCAGCAGAGAACCAGTTTTGTTCAGGAACTCCATTTTCCTTTTCTAATTTTAGCCAAGCTTCATTAGCATAGTAGAGAGAGAACTAACCCCTTGGAGTCAGGAGGAAGAGGGTGAAATTCCTACTTCTTGTCTGTAATGGCTATAACTTTGAACATGTTAATAAACTTCTTTGGGTTTCCATTTCCTCATTTGTCAAATAAAAGGAATGGACCAGATGACTTCTAAAATAATTTCCAGTTCTGTATCAATGATCCCAACTACTTATAATACGAGCTAGAAAGAATATTTTCTCAGTACTAGAAGGTAACTCAGAAGGCCAACTGCCTGGTCTATATATATCAAGCTTTAGAAACTACTCTGAGGCTTGTTTCTGACTCACTCAAAAAAAAAAAACAAAAAACAAAAAGAAAACAACTCACCAGTCAGAGCAAACTAGAATTAGGCCATCTTTTCAATGAGAACTAGGCTATCACAAGAGTAAAGAGCAGAAGAAACTCAATTCTACCTTATGAATCAATTCTGGCTCAGTAAGGAAGTAATGTAATAGGTGTTTATGTCCTTTGAAGCCTACAGCTGTAGATTATTTGCTGGCTATACCACTGAGGGAAGATACAAACACCGAAAGGATGTTGTGGATAATAAGCATTTGGACACGGTTAATTGTACAGTAACACAGCCACACAACCATGGTATTCCTCAATTAGAAAACTTTATCCGTGACAACCAGACACTTAAAGAAAATGAGAGGGAGTTGTCTGAGACCGCCAAGGGTTTGCCTTTGAGCATGCTACGTGATGAATACAACAATGTTCCCTTTGCTAATTGGCATGGTTTGGTGTCAATGTGTTGCTGGACTAGACTGAGGCAAAGGATTTTGCTTACTTGTCTGTTTTTATCTGTGTGTAGGAAGGGTAGGACATTGGTGGCATTTTGTCATTGGCGCTTCAGGTTGCCATTCCAACAACAGTGACAACAACAACAAAAAACCCCACCTTTCTCCTTCCTTCCCCTAGATTTCCTGTGCAATCCTTTAAGCATTGGCAAGGCAATCTTCCTCCCAAGCAGTGGTTTCTTGGGCTAATCATAGTTGCTTTTAAATGGATTCAGAAACTCCCTACATGTATATTAAGTAAAGGTACAGGATTATGTTTGTTTAATAATATAGTGCTATCTTGCTCAACAACTGTAATTTCCATGTACTTATTGATTGTAATTTATAACACCATTAGCTTTCTAAACTGCCATTAACTAATGATGGGCTCTGTAGGCTTTAACAGCTCTTTGAAATCAGTTACTGACAAGTCGGCCCCAGAAGCATTTATCAAAAGGGTAATGGATCCCTATTGGAGTGACAATAAATTAGGTTATACTCTTATCGAATTAAACAATGGGCGAAGGAAAATTAGCTATCAATAAAAATCTATAAAGCTTCTCTGATTATTCCCAGTCAATTATATCAATTAGAGATCAAACAGGGAACCCCTGCAGTACGCTAAATAGGACTAACTGGGGCCAAAGGAGGCCAAATTGTGTTACAAAATGCAACACCATGGGCAGCTGTAAGAGGTAATCATTGCTGTCATTGACAAAGGGGCTGCTTTATTAGAAAAGTGGATGTAGCCTGGAGGACAGCTTCTGGCAAGGGGACAAAGGCTCTGTAATAAGAGAGTGTGAGAGGGAGAAGACAACACTTGGAGAGGGGAGGGTAAATAAGAGGAGAGGAGGAAAAAGAGGAAGAGGGGGGCAATGAGAGAAGAGAAGTGTGTGAGATGGAGAGAATGAAAAAGATAGAAAGAAGGAAAATGAAAGGGAGAAAGAGAGATGAGAAAATGAGAGAGGATATGTGAGAGAAAGGGATGAGAGAGGAGAGTAGAAAGGTTAAGAAGGAGAAAGGCTTTGAGAGAAAGAAAGAGGGGGAGAGGTGGGAGAGAGAGAAGGGAAGAGGAGAGAAAGAAAGGGAGAGTTGTAAAGAAAGAAGAGGATAGAAAAAAAGGAGAGGTGAAAGAATCAGATGGGGAAGAGGGAAAGGGAGAAAGAGGAGAGGAAGAGAAAAAGGGGAAGAGGAGAGAGAAAAGGTGAGGGGGAGAGTGTGAGACTAGCAAAATGAAGGAAAAGTTTCTTGAGAAACATGACGTAAAAGTGGCAAGAATTTTCTTGTCATTGTTGTGTTTATATTTCTGTGGCATATCCTAAGTGTAACTCAATCCCTCTCTGACTGCTGGCTTTGGCTGTGAATCCTCAAATCTCTGCCAAACTCCTCCTTTACATGTTGCCACCTCTCCCCTTGGTGCTGAAGGCTCAGTCTGGGCTGGAAGACTGTTCTCATTTTTAAAAAATGCCTTATGTGTGGATATTTCCCTGACTGTATCCCATCAGCCTTTGTAGGAAAAGAGTCTTACATTTTATTTTTTTTGCTGCTTTGTACAAACAGATATACATGTATATATGTATATATATAATATATATTAAACACATACATATATTATACACACATATATGATTTCTAATGAAAACAATTTAGATCTCACACAGTTGAACAAAACCTTATTTTAACTGTTTTGAGGTCACTGAGAGGAGGGAGAGATGGTTGAAAGAAAAGGGAAGAAGAAATAGAAAGCACATATATTTTATTAAGAGGGTTTTTTTTTCAGTCCTTACCTATATTTCTTAGTACATTTTATTTATTAAGTAGTCTGAATATTTGTTGGTGGATTTAGTCGGACAAAAGACATGAATATCATCGAAGGGTCCTGTGGAAATTAAAAGGCACAAAACAATTCACTGATTATTTGCTGCTGGGCCTCGCTGGCATTCCTGACAGATGGGTTCTCTTGGTGCTGCTGACATCCCATGGAAGGGCCGTATATCTTCCAGCTCCCTGTCTTTGAGTGCAATAGAGATTCATCTTGTGGTTAGGACAGATGACTGGGAGCCAAGACTTCTAAGTCCTGCTGTTAACCAGACTTTCACTTTGTTGCTCCCACGTCAGGGACTGCTCACCAGGAGGCTGTGGCAGATTCCCTACCCCATGTTCTCCATATCCACCAGATGCCGCCATTTGCCTGCTCCTCCTTTGCAGGGTCTGGACCACTTCCACTGGTAGGGGCTCTGGCCCCATGGGAACCACAGAAAAATCCAGAAGCCAGATCCAGAAAGAGCTTCAGGGATCAAGTGTGTTTGACTCCAGGGTGGTATCATGCTTCCTCCTCTGCTCTTGCCCTAGCCTTTACACTCTTGATGTCCTCCTTGCCCTAAGTTATGGAATGTCCTTGTACTTAACTGTCTCCCATTGCTGTACTTTAGAACAACCTAATATAAATACAAATTATTGCATTTATTGATATTGTATTTTTGATATAGTATATGGAGTGAGAAGGGACCTTAAAAATAACCCAGTCTTTTAATACCCTAATAATATACTAATTAATACCCTGTTGCCTTCATGTCCCTTTCATTGCTGACCCAAACCTTCTGTGACTCCTGGTATCTGTTATTGCCCTTCTGGTATTTAGGTTCTCTCTGTCCTGGATTCTCATCCTGGTTATCACTGTCAAGTTACTTGTGTCCCACCACTTACACTCTCATGGTATTAGACCATTGACTTTTAGTTTCCTCACACTGAGAACATTTTGTTCTATGTTGCCTGTAGGTTAAAATACAGATTCTTTACTCTGACCTTCAGAGTTCTCCACATCCTGGCTCTTAACTTGCTTTTCCAGGCCTATTTCATACTAATCATATTCACTCTCTTCTCCAGCCCCAGAATGACTACCTGCCTTGTGATCCTGTCTTCCTTTCTGCCATCTCTGTGCATTTGATCAGGCTATTCTCCATGAATCAAATACATTTACCCGTTATCTCTGCCTTTCGGAATCTTTTTCTTGCTTCAAGACCTAGCTCAGGAATTACCTGCACCACGAAGCTTCTCTTTATTCCTTTAGCTTAAACTGATCTTTCCCTCTTCAAATTTTCTTTGTCTGAGTCTTTCTATTTTTTTTTATCACATTCTATTTTTTTATCCTATTTACTCATAAACATGTCCTAATAGCTACCCTGTTGGGTTGTAAGAACCTTGAGGCTGCTTGTTTTCATTATTTGTAATCATTGCAATTTAACCCAGTGCCTTGATCATAACAGACACAATAAATATTCATTGGCTTACATTGGTGTACCAAGTGCAATTTCCTGTATGAATGGGTAAGTAGAAAGTCCTTGAAAATTGGTGATATGGGCAATATTTGATGATCAAGTGAAATGTATTTCTGGTGTTTAAGATGTCGTTGGTTATCTTTTAGTCATAGTAAAAGGGGTATTTGACCTGGAGTTAGAGCAATTGAGTTTGCTGACTTAACCACTAGAAGTCTAAACAATAAGCATTTATTAAGTATTTATTATAGGCAAGGCTCTATGCAAAGTGCTATGGATAGGAAGAAAGGTCAAAACAGTTTCTCCTCTCAAGGAGTTCACATTTTAGTTCTTGGGTCTCAGTGTGCATATCTGTAAAATTGGAATGATAATACCTTAATAAAGTTATCATGAGAATCAAGTGATAATGTATTTGTGCATACTTTATAAACCATAGCATATTTTAAAAATCATAAACTTGTATCTGAAAGGGACCTTAAAACCCATGTAGTCTACTCCTCTTATTTTACAAGTGAGGAAACTGAGGAAAATAGGATAAATTACTTGTCCAATGCCATACAGCTGGTGTATGAATCAGGAGTCAAACTCAGGTCTGTTTTTTTCTCCAAGTCTAGGATAATACACTGGCTTTTCTAAAAGCCATAAAACAATTATTAGGAAACAGAGGAAATAGTACAGGCTATGGACCTGGCCTCAAATCCCACTCCTTATGTGACCTTGAGAATTTCATTTAATGTCCCTTGGCCCCAGTTTGTTCATCTATATAATGGGAGAGTTGGGCTAGATGGAGTCTTTGGGTTTCCTTAAATTCTGGATCTATGGCTCTATAACAGTTTCTGTCATCATCATTTCTTTGCTTTAACATCTACTATCTGGAAACTCCCTTTGCAATTATCTTTAGTGAAAACAATTGTAGGTAGTGAAAATGTTTGTCAAAGACATGAATTTTTTTTCGTACTTCCTACCATTACTACTCTTTTTTGTATACTTTTAATATACCTCCTTCCATAAAAAACCAGATTATTTCCATATTTCCAGATAATTTCCATGTTTTGTATCACCTAGATTTTCCTTTTTATTCCCTCTTCCCCCAAGAAATTGTCTTTTATAACAAAAGATTAAAAAAAGGAAAAAAAATTAAAGGATTAAAAGGAAGAGGGAAAAAATCATTAAAACTGATCAACATACTGATGCTATATGGAATATTAAGTCAATTTGCTCTACCATGTGTAATTAGCATTTCCTGATTGCAAATACATCTGATAAACTTTTCCACCATACCAACCCTTTTCTCAGGGTAGGACTGTCAGCTGGTTGATCAATGAATAAACATTTATTAAGTGATTACTTAAAGAAAAGCAAAAGCATGGTCCCTGATTACCAAGAACTCATTTTAAAGGCAGAGAAAGCACGAAAATAACTATAAACATTACATATACATATATATGTATAAGCATATATACACAATAAATGCATAATACACATATGAATATATCCATGTGTGTATGCATATCTACACACATGTATATTCTGCATAAAATATCTACAATTATTCATGTATAACTGAGTGCAAGCTGTGTCCAGGCAGAGCATCAATAAAAGCTGTGGGAAGAGGGGGGGAATGAGATTAGAAGATTTTTTAAAAGTTTCCTGACCTCAAGAAGGTTACAATCTACTTAGGGAGAAAGAGAACACACAGAGGAAATGGTATAAGGACAATTTTAAAAGTCATGTATTGAAAAGCAAAGAGGAGAAAGTAGATTAATTCTGTGGTCAGAAGACCTTGGTTCAAATTTTGACTTTGATGTTAATAACCTGTGAGAATATGAACAAGAAACATAGTCTTCGTGGACCTCAGTTTCCTCAGCCCTCCAATCAGGGCATTGGATAAGAAGGTCTCTGAGGTCTCTTCCAAGAGTAGATATTTGGTCCTATAATTGCAAAATTAAATAAAATTGATTGAATTTTATTGATGTTGAACAGATGGAGAATTGCAGATTTATTCAAGTGCAGTGGAAGGTCCTCAGGTTTTCACAAGAAAGATTCAAAAGCTGGCAAACTTTATTTTGACTCTTCTCTGCCTACCATGCCACTGTATCTTCTGGTTATAAACATCACTCGTCATTTCCTATCACTAATCGAAATGGTTATGAGAAGTTACATAGACAGTACCTTCGGTACTCCCATAAATGTATTTTTTCTCTCTCTAAACAATAATTGGAAATGAAGAAGGGAGTTTATTAATACCTCATCATATAGAAGATTTTTTTATACCCTGGACAAAATGGAAACAAACACAAACAAAAAACTGTGGGATTAGGAATGGGAGAAGGCAGTCAGTTAGTGGAAAGAACAGTCTGGTTTCAGGAAAAGTCTTACTGGGAGGATAGGTAGAGTATCTCCCAGAGAGTCCGCTTAGGGTTGGGGAGGTGGAAAGAATAAGTAATGGGAGGGAGTAGCACATCAACAAGAAGGAGGTAATGGTGTGCTAGCCGAAAATCTTTTGGTAAGTTATGTGTGTGTGTTGGGGGAGGTTGTAGGTAAGGGTTTCTACTAGGAGAAAATGCACACTGGAGAAGGAAGTGTGCCCCCACAAGTTGGCACCCTTGAACAAAGCCCAGTTAAGTCATCTACTAGTTAAAGCTGTGCTAATGCCCTTTATTTCTTTAATATGTCTTTCTTTTGCCTTGCTGGACCTTCTCAGAACCTATGCCTACACCCCATTTTCCTAGCTGATGTCTATGTAAGCCAAGTAGCAGCCACAATTCAGAAAAGCAAAAAAAAAAAAAAGATACAGCAAACATAAAGCTTCTCAAAGCATAAATAAAAGGAAATTAAAAAGTCTGTAGTTCCACACTACAAAATGCATATTAATGTTGCCAGCAGTAGACAAACTGATATACAATAAAATGCAGATTTTAATTTGGCACATTGTCTGAAATTAGCGAGTTAAATTAGCTACAGTAGTTAAGGTTTATAAATTGGCTTCAGTGAAGCTACACACCAGAATTTCTAAGGGAAACATTAGCAGTTGAACATGCATTTATCACTCAGAAATAGATACACTCTGCCACATTGCTTTTGAAATCATCTGGGCAGCCTTGAATGAATTTGTGACAGTTTCATTAAATACTTGATGACATAATTTTGTCTTTGATTTCAATTTATTCAACTGGCCACTTTAAAGGAAGTTAATTTCTCTACACACTTGAACTTACTATTTGAGGATCATGTATTCACCCATGAAGTCCTTAGAAACCACATAGTAGAACAGAAATAGCCTTAATTCTATAGGCAGAAGCTATGGATTCAAATTTTGCTACTGGTGCTTCCTACCTGTATGTTTTTTGGCAGGTCACAACCTCCCTGAGTCTCAGTTTCTTGATCTTCAAAGCCTTAGGGATGAACTAGACACCTTCTGAAGTCCTTTTCAGGTTAAAGCTACAGTCCTATGATCTCCTGTAATTTGGGTCCTTGGAGCCTTAAGTATTGTTACAGAGTAGGACCTAGAAACCTCCTGGTAAGCCTTTAATGGATGGACAAAATGAAGAAAATTTAAGTTCCTTATAGTTGTTTGTTCTTGTGGTCAGATACATTTAGCACCTTTCTCATCAACAAGTAACTATTAAATACTTATAGCACGCAAAACATCTACTTGAGTCCGTTCCAGAAGCCTCATGCTGATACAAAAGTGAATGTGGTTTCTGAAGAGTACAATGATATTGCGTAATTCACTTAACCTGTGTTTTCCTCAGTTTCTTTGTCTGTAAAATGGTAATGATAAGAGCACTTATATTCTGGGGTTGCTGTGAGGAAGGTAAAATTTGCAAAGTGCTCAGTTTAATGCTTGATACCTAATAGGTGCTTAATAAATGTTAGCTATTAGTATTTAGGGATATGATAGAATAAACTGTCACAGTATTCTCAATGGAAATTTTACTTGGTATTCCACAAAATTTTGGGTGTTGGAGATAAAAGAAAATTTAGTTGTTTAAAAATTATTTAATATAAAAATTATTGTGTAATATCAATTTTATTTACCTAGCACATACACAATCAGTATTGTGTTCACAAAATGAACAAAAGTTTCCTATCACATATACATACAAACCTCAAAACATAGACTATTTTGTCTTGCACCCATAGAAGACTCAAGGAAAATGGAACCAGTTATGGAGAGGAAACTTCTCTCTGAGTTAACATTTTAGTGCTTCCAACTTAAAAGTTCAATTACTATGATTAATCATAGTAAAAAAAAAAAAAAGTAATGAGCCAGACACAAAATAAAGTTTGAGATCTAACCTTTCCACAGCTGGAAAGTTACTAACTGACACCAGATCTACTTGAATTTAAAAAGCTTATCACCAGAATGCCCGTATAGTGATGGAGTGTTTTGGTTTTTTCTTTTTCTTTTTTTCTTTCTTTTTCTTTTTTTTTTTTTTTACAGCAACTCACAAAGATTTTTGACTAATGCAGAGAGAGACAGTGTTCTGCTTTGATGAAGCAGAAGAATTGGTACTTATTCCAATGAAATCACAATTCTTTGAGTTGTTGAGGCACAGCAAACTCCGTGAAGAGACAAAGATACTTAGGCTCCGATACGAATATTTCGCATTTATGTAGTGTTTAAAGTTTTGCAAAGTGTTTTACCAATATGGTCTAATTTGATCCTTTAAATAGCCCTGAGTAGTAGATACTATTACCTCCTTTTTACTAATGCAAAAACGGACTCATGGTGGTAAGGTAACTTACTCAAAGTCACATAGCTAGTAACTGCCTTCTTACAAGTGCAGGGCTCTGTGCCTTCTGGGTCACGTATGTATCTTCGAGAGATAAAACAAAGAGGTGGACACACAATTTTTTTGTAGGTGTTCATTTGCTTCAATCGCACCTGATTCTTTGTGACCCGATTTTGAGGGGTTTTTTGCAAACATGCTAGAGTGACTTGTCATTCCTTCTCCAGCTTATTCTACAAATGGGGAAATGGAGGCAAATAGCATTAAGTGACTTGCCAAGGGTCACACACCTAGTAAATGTCTGAGGCCAGATATGAACTCAGGAAGATGAGTCTTCCTTATTCCCCGTGCTCTTCTCTATTCACTCCGCCACCTAGCTGCCCCGGAGACACAATACATATATAAATAATTATATTGTGATATAGAGCATGCCAAGTCAAATGAAGTCTTTTGTATGTAGAGAAGTTTTCGTTTTGTCATCACATTGTCTCTTTTTCTGAGGAAGGCAGTACAAAACACCGAAGCCATGTTCAGAGAACCTGAGTTCAAATTCTGTCTCTGATTTTTCTGAACTCTATAGTCTCATGTAAATCTCTTATTCCAGTCTCCCTAGGCTTCATCTATAAAATGAGAACTAGATGACTTCATAGATCCCTTCTGACTCTATTTCTATGAGCTTATGATCATAACTCCATATCCTGTGATTATTTGTAGTCCAAGCAGTTCCACCCAGCTTAGTACAATCTTAGACTGAGATCCCTAAAAATGTTCAAATAAATGAGTATTGGGTGAATCAATGAGAGCTACAAAGTACTTTGGCAGTTCTCAAGGAGGAAGGATCATTTTCATCGGGGGAATCCTCAAACTCCTGACAGGGGACTTGGCATTTGACCTAGATCTTGAAAAATGAGCAGAATTTCAATAGTTCGAGAAAGGGCAATGAGGGTTATAGACAAAAACCAAACTCAGAGACAGAAAAAGTCCAGATCCTAAGGATAGATGGCAGATAGCTCAGTTTCACTGCCTCTTAGAGTACACAAGGAAGAACCAGATGAATAAGGCTGGAAAGGTTCAGGTGGAGAAGAGGCAGCATCCAAAGGTTGAACAGTAAGGAGTCAGTAGGGACTGATTGAGACTTTTGTGCAAAAGCTTGGTGGTTAAATTAGTAAGAATATTTTGACGAGGTGGTAAAGGATAGACTAAAGATGGAGGCACAGATAGAAAAGAGAGAAACCAAGGAGAAGTCATTAAAAAGGAATGGATGCCCTTTAACCAGAACTTGAACTTGGGAGAGTCACATTTTGATGGCCAGTTTATGTCTACGATGAGGGATAAAAGGTGGTTGGCTTTCTAACGTAAGAGAATGAAGCAGAGGCAGGAGACATACAGATGTTCATATTGATGGTGTGCTGTCTACAATAAAATGGAGATACCGCAAGGTGGAACTGAGGATGTAATAAGAGCTATCATTTATACAGAACTTTATGGTTTGCAAAGTGCTTAACAAGTATCATCTCCTTAATTCCTTACCACAACCCTAAGAGGTAGCTGCTATTATTATTCATATTTTACAGGTGGGGAAACTGAGACTGACAGAGGTCAAGGGACTTGCTTAGGATCACAAAGCTAGGAAGCATCTAAGGCTGGATTTGAATTTAGGTTTTTCTGACTGCTGGCTTAGTGCTCTATCTAATGCATCATCTAGGGCATTATATTCAAAATAAGAAGATAGTTATGTTGCTTCTTTACTACTACTACTACTACCACTATTACTACTACCACTACTACTACTACCACTACCACTACTACTACTACCACTATTACTACTACCACTACTACTACTACCACTATTACTACTACCACTACTACTACTACCACCACCACCACCACTACTACTACTACTACTACTACGACTTGTGTTGTTTTTGTTCATTCATTTCGGTTGTGTCCAATTCTTCATGATGCCATCTGAGGTTCTCTTGGCATGTATACTGGAGTGATTTGCCTTTTTCTTCTCCAGCTTATTTTACTGATAAGGAACTGAGGTGAACATGGTTAAGGGTCACGCAGCTAGTAATGTCTTAGGCCAGATTTGAACTCCGGTCTTTCTGACTCTAGCACTTTATCCTCTGTTTTTAGAATCAGCATACTCTCCATTATACTATACTATTTTGAATAAAAGCAACTAGTTGGCCCAATGGAATGAGTGCCAGGCCTGAAGTCAGGAAGACAAATTTTCCTGAGTTCAAATCTGACCTCCGACATTTACTAGTGCCTCAGTTTCCAATGAGCTAGAGAAGGAAATCACAAAATATTCTAGTCTCTTTGCCTACAAAACCTCAACTGGGGTTATGAAGAGTTGGATACGACTGAAAGTACAGCACAACATTGAAAATACCATGAAAGATCACTGAATTCCACCTATTTACCCAGGAGGCATATGAATATAAAACAAGTGAAAATACGTTCTTTTTATAATCCCCTGGCACATCCTTAAATGTGAATAGTTGATAAGCCCCAAACCTCCTAGGAGCCTTAGAATCTTAAAAAGCAGATGCTTGCTAATGTAAGTTTTCAACATGTTAAATTTTAGGCAGTATAATGAAGGAGACATTCTTGAATGAAGAAGGCTCACACCAACCTGGTGCTAGTATCAGTACCCTGAAACTCTTCCTATTTTTTACATCTTCTTCTTTTGTCTACTTTTGTACCTATTGGCTCTCTAAAAGTGTTGTTTTATTGTATCATAATGTTGGTTGAGGACATAGGAAAGGATGTACCCATGGCAATTGCTTTTGTGTGTGTTGTTGGCAAGTTAGGTCTCTGTAAGTTGAAAATTTTCCATATAGTGCTGTGTGGGGTTTTGTATACTCATTTTCTATTTTCTCTAGGCATTTTCCCCCCAAAACCAATGGAAATGAGATTATTTGAAGTTATTTTGAGGGAAAGTTATCGTTATCCTTACAAAAATATATTTCAATAGTCAGAACCAAGATGGTGGAGTAAATAGTAAATTACTGTAATGCTACCAAATTCACCTCCAAACAACCATAAAATAGCTCCCCAAAACAAATTTTGGAAGAACAAAACCAGCAAAAAGAAGAGGTAAGAAACTAGAAAGATCAAGAAGAAAGATCTCTCTGACTCCAGTAAAAGGGGAGCCCAGGTCAGGCCAGGAAGCATCTCAGCAAGTTAGCAGCAAGCCCCATCTCAGCAAACCAGCCAGAGATCACAAGGTTGAGTGAGGCAAGCAGGCAAAATTCAATACCAGGACCCCCATGTGCCTCAGGCAGACTCCAAATATAAGAACTTCCAGGTGCTTTAGCACGACCCCAGACAAACAGGTAGACACCAGTCATAAGGAATCTTTCCCCCCCAACCTCACATGCTTCAGTGTAGCCCCAGGGAAGCAGGTAGTCTCCAGAAGCCAGATCTCCACATTCTTTAGTGTAGCCCCAGGGAAATGCAAAAACACCCCACCAACCTCAGACACCGACTCAGACACAGGACTCAACACTAGGACTCTGGTTTAACACCAGGTAAGTTGCTAGAGCCCCACAGCTTCCAGTACGGCTAGCCACTCCTCTCAGCACAGAACCTAACATGTAGGTCTCCCATGGGTCTCAGGGCAATATCAGTGCAGTATCAGGTAAACAGTCAAAGACTGCAGCTCCTGACACAAGAAGTCTGAGACAGTGTCCTTTCCACCCTGGGAGCAGATCTCAAATTTAAAAGAAAGGCAAAAGGACAAAAAAAATGATGAGCAAAAATCAACCAAAGAAAGAATCTGACCATAGAAAGTCATTATGACGGCAGGGAAAATCAAGACACAAACTCAGAAGAGGAAACAATGTCAAAACACCTACGGGCATCCCTCCCCCCCAACCTCTTTCTCCCTCCCCAGGCACTGGAAGAAATACAGGAAATGTTCTCAGACCCAGAAAAATATCATGGAAGAACTCAAAAAGGAATTTAAAAATCATGAAGAGAAGTAGAAGAAAAACTAGGAGAAGAAATGAGGGTGATGCAAGAGTTAAAAAAAATTCAACAGCTCAGAAAAAGAAAAGAACTACTTTTTAAGTACAAGGGGCTAAATGGAAAAGGAAGTACAAAAGCTAATTAAGGAAAACAATTCCTTAAAAGTTAGAATTGGGCAAAGGGAAGCTAATGACTCTATGAGACATCAAGAATCAATCAAATTAATTCAAAAGAATAAAAAGATAGAAGAAAATGTAAAATATTTCATTAGAAAAACAACTGACTTAGAAAATAGATCCAGGAGAGACAATATCAGAATCATTGGACTACCTGAAAGCCATAATCAAAATAATTTTAAGAAATTATCAAGGCAAACTTCCCTGATAGATTGGAACCAGAGAGAAAAATAAGCATTGAACAAATACACTGATCATCTCATAAAAGAGATTGCAAAATAAAATAGCCATATTACAGAATGATCAGATGAAGGGGAAAAAATACTGCAAGTGGCTGGAAAGAAACAATTCAAATATTGAGGAGTCACAATCAAAATTACACAGGATTTAGCCTGCAACAATAAAGGATCTGAGGTCATGGAACATGATATCCTAGAAGTCAAACCCAAGAGAAGCAGAAAAAGGGAAAAGAAAATGTGATAGACTCAATGGAGCTAAACTGTTTACATACCTACATGGGAAGATATTTGTAATTCTTAAAAACTGTACCACAAATAGTACAGTTAGAAGGAATATACATAGACAGAGGGTATGGGTATATGGTGAATTTGAGGGAATGACATAAAAAAATAAATAAGGGATGCAAAAGGAGTACACTGGATTCAGAAGGAAGGGAGAGGTAGAATAGGGTAAATTATTTCACATGAAGTGGTATGAAAAACCTATTATCATGGAGGGAAAGATGAGAGGGTGAGCATTGCTTGAACCTTTCTCTCATCAGTATTGGCTCAAAGAGGGAATAATATACATAGTCAGTTGAATATAGAAATCTGTCTTACCCTACAAGAAAGTAGGAGGGGAGGAGATTAAGTAAAAGCATATGAGGTGGGGGGGAGACAGACAGAAAAGAGGGTAGCCTGTGGGAGGTGGTAGATAGACAGAAGCAAAACACTTTTGAGGAGGGAAAGAGCAAAAGGAGAGAGAGAAGAAACAGGAAGAAAAATAGGATGGAGGGAAATACACAGATAGTAACAACCATAACTGTGAATGTGAATGGGATGAACTCTCCCATAAAATGGAAGTGGATAGCAGTGTATCAAAAACCAGAGTCTTACAATATGTTGTTTACAAGAAACACACTTGAAGCAGAGAGACACAGACAGAGTAAACATAAGGGGCTGGAGCAGAACCTATTATGCTTCAGCTGAAGTAAAAAAATAAAAAGCAGAGTTAGCAACCTTGATCTCCGACAAAGCAAAAGCAAAAAATAGACCTTATGAAAAGAGATAAGAAAGAAAATTACATCTTGCTAAAAAGAACCATAGACAATGAAGTAATATCAATACTAAACATATATGCATCAAATGATGTAGTATCTAAATTCTGTAAAGAGAATCTAAATGAGCTACAGGTTCATGATCAAATAAGAGAGAATTATGAAATGTAAAAGACATAATTTTGATATTAAATGAGAAAGCTTTTGCACAAACAAAACCAAAGCAACCAATATTAGAATAAAAGCAGAAATCTGGGAAACAATCTTTACAGGATGTAAAGGCCTCATTTCTCACATATGTAGAGAACTGAATCAAATTTATAAAAATGCAAACTATTCCTCAATTGATAAATGGTCAAAGAATATGAACAGACAGTTTTCAGATGAAGAAATCAAAGCTATCTATAGGCCTATGTAGAAGTTCTCCAAATCACTTTTGATTAGAGAAATGCAGATCAAAACAACTCTGAGGTACCACTTCATATCTATTAGATTTGCTAATATGAAAAGCAAAAAGAAAATGATAAATATTGGAGAGAATTTGGGAAAATTGGAACCCTAATGAAGTCTGTGGAGTCAGAAACTAATTTAACCATTCAGGAGAGCAATTTGGAACTCTTTCCAAAGGCCAACCAAACTGTACATACCTTTGATCCAGCAATACCACTACTAGGTCTGTATCCCAAAGAGATTATGAAAAAAAAGATAAAGGAACTACATGTGAAAAAAATATTTATAGCAGTTCTTTTCCTGATGGCAAAATATTGGAAAGTGAGGGGAAGCCCATCAATTGGGGAATGGCTGAACAAGCTGTGGTATGTAAAGGTAATGGAATACTATTGTGCAATAAGAAATGATGAACAGGCAGATTTCAGAAAAACCTGGAAGCCTTATACAAACTGATGCAAAGTGAAATGAGCAGAACAAAAAAAAAAACATTGTATGCAGTGTCAGCAACAATGTGTGATGATCAACTATGAATGACTCAATTCTCAGTAATGCAATTGTCTAGGACAAGTACAAAAGAACTCAAGAAAACTATCTGAATCCAGAAAAAAAAACTGGTGGACTCTGAATGCAGATTGAAGCATACTTTTTTCACTTTATTCTTTTTCATGATTTTCCCTTTTGATCTGTTTCTTTCACAACTGTGACCAATATGGAAATATATTTTATATGATAGTGCATGTATAACATATATCAAATTGTCAACCATTTTAGGAAGATAGGAGGGAGAGAGGGAAAAAATTTGGAACTCAAAATATTGTAAGAAGGAATGCTGAAACTGTCCTGACATCTAAGTGGGAAAAAATATTATTTAGAAAATAAAAATGAATTTCAATTATTTACTTAGTCTATAAAAGTGCTCCTTTCTTAAACTGACTGTTTCTTCATGTTTGTAAATGAATAATTTTATGGAATTTTTCTAAGTTTCTATTCATTACCTTTTAGATCTGAAATGGTCAGCACAAAGAATTTTAAAATGATAAAGAAATAATATTTTTGTTTTGTTTTGCTTTATGGAATGATGAATATTATGGCATTAGTGCCTAAAATTAAATTGGGAGGGGGGAAGGCAAAATTTTACAAATTACAATAGGACCAGTACACATAATATAAATAGAAGAAATTATAGAAGCCATTCAAATTATGTAGCTCTCCTTCCTGGCAGAATTTAAATTGAAAAGCACTCAACAATCCATATCCAGCCCCTATGCTCTGTTATAAATCCATTCCCCACTCCTCAAACCGTTTAATGGCTATATAGGGTTGCCTGACTGGGAGGGAAACCATGTCCAAACTAAACTTCAAAGAATGTAGTGAAAGAATTGATTATCCTGAAGTGGTACTGATGACATTCTTTGATTAATTTTCTTTATAACTCAGTGAAATACACTACCATCCCAATGAGTCTCAGGTCCTCAGATAGGCACTGGGGGGGGTGGGGGTGGTGGAGGAATCTTTCATCTAATTTGTTTTCTATTGAATGGTATATCTATGTGTGTTGGCTTGTTTTAAAATTTTACTCCTATGATTTCCCCCCTTGGTGTCTCTCAGCTTTATATTACTCCGAAAAATCAATAAATCCTTTGCACATAATAACGTTCACCTACTCTACCTCACAGGGGTCTTGTGATCTGTAATTAATTAATGTTTGTAAAGAGCTATGGGATTGCCCTGCCTTCGTAAGGCACTCGGTGCCAAAAGATCATTAGGAATAAGTATTAGTATCCAAATGCCTCTAGATGTCAGCAAAACATCTTTTTATCAATTTAATTTGACAGCCATTTTTGAAAGCCAAGGCCTGAATATTTTCCCCCTTTCTGGAGACCCTTACAGAAAAGTAACATCTTCTTTGCATAATATAGTTCTTTACTTTCCCGAAAGCTTTCCAGTACCAAGAAGAAGAGCCAGAACTATAATGTCTCTTATTGGTATTTGGTCTGCATGTATCTCAGAGCCGAGTATTTTTCTAGACAATTCAATATTGAAGGTTAATCTTTTTCTAAGAAAGAGTCTTTCATTTCCTTGCCTTTAGAGAATAAAGGGATAGAGGAGCTCAGTGAAATTAGGAGCATTCCTCCAAGTACAAGGTCCCACATTTTTATATGACCATGGAATTTTTCTTTATTTGATCTATCCTAAAAATGCTTTGTTTATGCTTTCTGCATTTTATACTGTTCTCACCTCCCAACAAATCCATGTCATAACACTCTGTTTTGTTTATAAACAAGGACAAAAAATTAAGTGAAGCAAACTGACATGTCTACTAAGGAAAGCAAACAATACCTACACACAGTCAATGAGAGGAGAGAGGGATGCTATATCAACAATTTTGTGAACCATGACTTGACAGTGTATAATTTGAGTTCTGACATTTTTATTACTTTGTTGACAATATTATACATGTTGTTCTCCTGGTTCTGGTTTTCCCCCTCTAGATCAGGTCACAGAAGTCTTCTCATCTTTCTCTAATTTCTTCATCTTCTTGATTTCTTTTGATGCCATTACTTTCACAAAGAACAACTCTTCTAGCCATTCCCAATCAATACGAAACTATTTTGCTTCCAAATTTTCCCCTTCTTCTGTTAAAAAGAGTACTGCTGTGAATATTTTAACATGTGAGATTTTGTGTCATTTACCTTCTTGTGGTACATGGCCAATGATGGAATCAACAGGTTAAAAAGTGAAAAAAGTTCGGTAACTTTTCAAATTATTCCAAATATATTGACCAGTTCATAGTATCATCAACAGTTTTCTAGTAATCTAGTGGATTTTGAATCAGGGAATATAGGTTCAAATTCCTACTCTGCCGTGTCTGTGTGAGTGATTTTAAGTAAGTCACAACTTCTCTGGTTAAGTAAATTACTTACCTATCATCATTTTCCTCCTTTGTAAAATGGGATGATGGGGTTTAGATTACATGGCTTCCAGTACCTCTTCCTGCTCTAAATCTATGATTATTCTATTTTTACTTTGATATGAATTGAGAATCCAGAGAAACGTGTGATTAGTTTTAAAATACGTCTTATTCTGAATGGTTTCATTGTCTCAAACAACCCTACTGAGATAAAGGAAAAAAATGGGATGATTATCTACATAATCAGGCGTCTTGTTCCCTCAGCATGTTCTTGTTTTTAGAGTATTATGATTTCAATAGTTAAGATTAGTTGTCAGTCACATCACAGTGACTTACTTTTCTATTTTCCATTGCTATATTTGTGAACCACTGGGATACGTTATAATAAAGGGGTTGGATGGGTATTGGACTTACATAAGCTGTCACTCCATCAGTCAAGTATCAGCCCTCCTTGAAAGGGAGTATAATAAAACGCAAGGGGCAGCTAGGTGGTGCAGTGTATGGAGTACCAGTGCAGGAGTCAGGAAGACCTCAGTTCAAATCTCACCTTGACACTCACTAGCTGGGTGACCTTGGGCAAGTCACTTAACCCTAATTGCCTCATCCTGGGTCATCTCCAGTCATCTTGATGAATATCTGATCACTGGATTTAGATAACTATGGAGGAGAAGTGAGACTGATGACCTGCACAGCCCTCCCTCACTCAAAACAAAGTCAAGTGTAAGTCACGTCTCATTTCTCTGATGGCATGGTCTTCTTGGCAATGAAGGATGAACACACAAAATAAAATTCAAGATGACTAGCAAGACGATCTTTATACAGGATGGCAAACTTTGGTAGAGTGTTTACTATCCCAGTCGACTACATCTGAAGTACGGTGCTGAATTCATAGTGTTGAATTTAGTCTATGTCAGTGGCTTGCCAGGCACTGCTAGGCTGATGCTATAGGTGCAGATGACATTCCCCAGCCCCTGACCTTTGCCACCCCTTTAGTTTTGTCCTATATTCATTGTTCTGAGTTTGTCTTTCTCCTCAAAGGAGGGGAACTAGGCTACCTGGGTTTCAATTCTTACCCTCCATCCCTGCTCCCTGCCCAAGATTTCTGAGGAACAATTCTAGTTGTTTTCTCTAGTGTAAGAAGTCCTCCCCAGTGCATGTTTGAGAGGCATGTAATAAGGTAACCAGATTACAAATGCAAATCAGGTATGGAAGAGGAAGTTTTATTCCCACATGCAACAAAGGAAATGCTAAATAATAAGTAACAATCGAATGTTCACAATGAGTTGAGGTGCTAATATTCAAGCATTGTTTGGGGCAAATAAAGATAACTTCTTTGTGAGAACTACATATTATCTATTTTCATTTCATCTCCACAAAATATAACCTGATTAAATCTAGGTGGGTTCTTTCATTCGATGGTTTAATGGTTTGTGTCTTTATGGGTGACTCTTTCCCTATTGGTCCAATTACTTCTACCTGTGCCACTGACATTGATACTTCAACTGCTTCAGTAACTGTGAAACCCCATTGCCTAAGTCCTCAGGAAAGGGAAATTTCATCTGACTTCAGATCTCACAAAGTCCTCTACAAAGTAAAAAAGATATGAACAGGAGGTAGCCCTGTCACAGATACCAACTTGCCTAAGAAGCCAGGAGTTAACATTTTGTGGCCCAGTGTTGGGAAGGATAACCCTCTACCAAGTGACTAGAATTTACAGTCATCATTCTAACTTGAGGTCAACAGGGAGGAAAACCCTAGTGGGGCAGATGATCACATTTGTCGTATTACAGCCTAGCAACTAATTATGTGTCATTAATAGATAATAGGCAACACAGCCTATCTATACCTTTTCCGAAGATGCTGTGTTTGGGGGAGACAGGGGAGGGCCCTTTCATCAATCAATACCAAGGGAATAATACCTTAAGAAAAACTTTGATAAGGTAAAACATCCAGAAAAGGAAAACTAGATAGTAAAGGGTCTCTAATTTATTCCATATTAAAATTGGTTGTTTCAACTGGGGATGGTTAGTCTGGAGAAGAGACTTAGAGAGGGACATCATAATCTTAAAATATTTGAAGATTTGTCATATGGAAGAGAAATAACACTGGTTTTGTTCTTCCGCAAAGGACAGAACCAGGGATGATCAGCTGAAATTACAGAGAAGCAAATTAATCTTAACATCCTAACTTTTAGAGTTACCCCAAAAGGGAAGGTATTAAAGATACATTCATTAGGATACAATTTGGAGTTGTGTTGTGAAGAATAATCCTGGTACCTGTCATAAACTTTGTTTCTCAGAGTGGGCAAGTGCTAGGAAATGTGGGATCTCTGCAAGGCATAAAGGACTGTGAATTTCATCCCCTTTACCTCATATCAATAGTTAGTGTTGGCTATTGTAAACAAGGAAGGTTTCAGATTAAATAAAGGAATGATTATACTTGGCAATCGATGTATAAACATGGATTTCTTAATCCTTATATATTTCCTCTTAATAAACTGTATACTTTAGTAGAAAAAGAAATTTGCTTAACCTCTATATCATGCCAAAGGCAAATCATAATAGTCACCATATAGTAAGTACTTAATAAATGTTTGTCCTTTTAAATTTTGTACATTAAAATTAACTCACTAATCAACAATCAGTCAACAACGATTTATGTTCATTATATTTCAGGCACGTAGTTTATCAGGGGCAATAACAAAAGTGTATATATGAAAATATATGCATAATTATGTGTCTAGCAATGTATAAGTACTGGGGATAGAAAGAAAGTGAAAAAAAGAAAAAAGAAAAAACATACAGTGTCTGTTCTCAAGGAACTTACAATATGCAATACATACTATATATTTGTATATGTGTGTATATATACTGTATAAAATCTTCTTAATGAATTAAAAATATCTTTAGCTTTTCACCTCTATATTATGGACAGTTAAAGGACATGAGGGAAGAAAGGAGAAAAGAAACATAAAGAATGAGATGAAGAAATAAACTTTTTATTTGCATTGGAGTCTATGAACTTGTTGATTTATAATATTTTGAGATGTATATAATTGCTTTTCTCTGTAATCCTATGTATTTTTTTTTACTCATTTAAAAGCATAGGTCTACAAATGTATTCATTCACCAGATTGTCAATGGCATCTATAACATAAAAAACAAATTAGGAGCCCTTACCCCCTAAATCCTCTATTGATCTACCCAATGTAGCCATATGTCTTTATCTAAGTCTTTTATGTATGCAGGGAGTACTCATGCAACATTCCAGCTACTCAACTAATATTGTCTGCATGGTCAGCCTATTTCCTTTCCCTATTATATCTCCTTAATGGTAACTTTTATGCCATGTTGCATGCCATTTATGCCCATTTCTTCATTTCTTTACATGTAAAATGGGAGTGAGGAAGACCAAGTTTCAAAGTCCCACCATTGAAACGTTCCAGGTATATGATACCTCTGAAAGTCATACCACCTCTGGCAATGCTCTTAACATTCTAAGTTTTGAAGTCAGGTATTCATTGGTATTATTACAGGGCTTTACACATTGGGAAGCCCCTTTAACAAAGAATTAGAGGTGTGATACCACCCTGACTCCTATTCCCAAAACAAAAACCATTATAGCCACTAATTCACAGAATTATTTTAAGACTCAAATGAGAAAATCTATCTAAATGAAAGGGTTCTTGACCTGGACTACATAACATTTAAAATGTACTTTGATAACTATTTTTTGATATTATTACTTTCCTTTGTAATCCTATGTATTTTATTTTATACATTTAATATTCGGGGGTGAGGCAGTTTTCACTGAACTGCCCAAAGGTGCCATAACACAATAAAGGTTAATAAACCCTGGTCTAAAAGAAATCTTCTACAATGCTGTGTCATGTAGTTTCTAAATGTACTTCCCAACAACCCATGTTCCAATCAATCTCTTTTAAATTAATTTGAAATAACCTATTAAACTCATTAGACTCCTCTCATTGCTAGTCAAGATTCTTTAGAGCTGCTTAACAACTACTCTGTTCACTATCCACCTACACTGTGTAAAGTGGCAATGTAGCCAAGTAGGGCTGATAAGGTCCAAAACTTACCTGCCCCCCATCTTTAGCTCCCTCCCTTTAGAGAAATATGCTTCCTTCTCCCATTTAGCCAGTCAATAATATGTAAAGCAACTACTATTAAGCAACCACCATGCTAAGTGCTGGGGATACAAAAGGAGGCAAACACCACTCATTCCTTGTTGTTTAGGAAAACTTCAACCCAACTCAAAATTCAAAATCTGAATCCAGCACCTAGCAGAATTTCCGACACATTATAGATGTGTATGTGTGTGTGTGTGTGTGTGTGTGTGTGTATTCAATCATTTCACCTAACTTTTCCTGATCGCATTTGGGGTTTTCTTGAAAAGATACTGGAATGATCTGCCATTTCCTTCTCCAACTCATACACAGATGAGGAAACTGAGGCAAACAGGATTAAGTGACTTGTCCAGGGTCACATGCTAATAATTGTCTCAGGGTGAACTTGAATTCTTCCTGACTCCAGACCTGGTGCTCTATCTACTGTGCTGCCTAGCTGCTTATAAGACCATTAATAAGTGCTAATTGATTGCTGGTGATTGTGAACTCTGCTCTCTGGTCTGAATTCATACAAGGAAACGGAAAAGCAGAAAAGAGTTGTTAGGAGTTGACTGTCCAGGACCCAGGTACTTCTCTAGCAAGTTATGTTTTGTTTTGTTTTTTTTGTTTTGTTTTGTTTGTTCTTTGGGGAAGGGGAAGATGTAGAGAAAGAGGGAAAAAAATCCCCTCCCTTCCATCTTGTTATGAATTAATCAAAAATATAGGGAGAAAAAGTTTCAGGAAAGAAAAAGGCAAATCTTTTTTACAATTTGCCTTTATAGACCATTTGGAAGAGGTGATTCTACTGACAAGAATCCATCCCCTGTGAGTTTAAGCTGCTAATAATCTTGAAGGCAGTTCCATTCACTGGGCATCAATGAGAGGAATTCCCTTTGCATTCTAAGAAAGGAGTAGAGTCACAGTCTACCTCCTTCAGAGGAGCCATTAAGATGCATATCCATACTCTATAATCTCATCAAGTTGATTGAAAAGGCTCAAAAACTGATCCCAGGACTTCCTTAAATCATCTTCACCTGTTTACATTATTTACATGGTGAGTGCTTAATATAATGTTTAGAAATTAATGTTATAATTAATAAATGAATAGTGAATACTCAAGAACAAAGAATCAATATAAATAGGTTCCAAGTGAATTATATAGGCAGATGATGAACCCTTAAGTAGACGAGATTGAAAGGCAGAGACTCTAATAACTAGATTTCCTTTGCATTCCCTGTCATTTTTTACAACTAATTTACAGTCTTAAGTATTTTCAGAACCATCTTATCAGTTTAATTCACAAAATCTCAGTCTTCCTGCCTGCCACCTGTTCCATAAATCTCCTTGTTCCCCAGTTTTATGCCAGGGACAATGCTCAGTGGCTACATTAGCTAAAAGAGTAATGGAAAGTTACAAAGTAACTAATGACCCAAAGTTTCCTGGAAGAACTTTAGAAACAGCCCCAAGGACAGGACTGAATTTCTGATTCTCATGTACCCACTACACTATAAAATCCTCAGCCCTTGTTAATACCTTTCTGTACCTTTTACAGGCTTTATTTTGCAGTGGATCCACCTCTTTGTGATGCTGAGACATAGCAATAAAAACAAGAAGAATTTAAAGGAGGGAAGAGGAAACTCATGAGAGGAGAGAAAAGAGGTAGAGACAGAGGAAGAAAGGAAGAGAGAAAAAGGGAGTAGAAAAAAGGGGGAAAGTGAGAGGAAGAGAAAGAAAGAAGAGAAGAGGGAAAAATAGGGAGGGACTTTTTACTCACCCAGTAATCATCTTAGTTCAGTCCCTCAAGTCTAGAGTATTGCCAAAAGGCTCCTTATTGGTTTCCCTGTCTCAAATCTCAGAATTCCAGTCCATTCTACAGAGGTCCCTGCCGAAGTCAGTTCCTTTAAGGTCAAATTGGACCATATCACTCCCCAACTCAAAAAAACTTCTGTGAAAATTTTGTGCCTCACATAAAATGTAAAACTTCTATATATAGCCTTCCAAGTCTTTCACAAACTGCCCCAACCTATCTTTTCAGCCTCTTCAGTCATTTCTCCCCCTTCTACACACTGTGATTCACACAACTAGCCATCTGTCCACTCCTCACAAATGGCGCTGTATTGCCCATCTCCATCATTCCCTGTGCCTAGAATGTATTCCCTCCCTACCTCTGCCTCTTGAGCTCCTCTTTGAGGTCAAGCCTCAAACTCAGGAATCACCTTCCTTAAAAAGCTTTTCTGATCCTCACAACTGCTTATCCTTATATCCAAATCTTCCTTGGAGTTATTGTTTATATTTTTATGTATTTAATTACATGTTTCTGATGTCTTCCCTTATCAGAATATAAGCTTGTTTAAAGTAGGAATTGTTTCATTCAGAGTGGCATATAGCTAAATATTTAATAAATGATTATTTTTTATTCTTTCACTGTCTTTCTATACTGGGCATAGACAAGGTTTAATAAGCAGAGATTAAATTGTGGTGGGGAGACAGAGAGACAGAGACAGAGAAACATTTTTTTGAATTTCTTATTTTCCATTATGCCAGATGCTTAATCACCTCTTTCTCTCTGTCTCTCTCTGTCTCTGTCTCTCTCTCTCTCTCACTCTCTCTCTGTCTGTCTCTCTCTCTCTGTCTCTCTCTCCATCCCTTCTCCCACTCAAGCAATAGAAGGTAAAGCTAGTATGTGTCACTTAAGACAGTGCCTGTTAATCTGTTATTATTTCTTCAGTAGGGTATAAGAACAGAGAGCAACAGAGCAACAGTCCCTTTTGCCACAAGCTGCAGCTAGGTGAGTGTTTTCCTCAGGGAAATCTGAGTCTAAAAAAAATCTACCACAGAGAAAAGGCAATAACAGAAGTCTGTTCTGTGTTGCTGTCTAACATGCCATATAAATGAAACAATCAACCAAGAAGACAAAGGAACCTCCTGGTAACCACTAGAGGCCAAAGTCACTTATGTAATATAGTTGAGCTCAGGTAACTATTTTTAGTCACTTCCCACCCCCATCTTTTAAACTCTAATTTTATTTAAGGGGATAAGGAATGAAGTAAATAACATTATTCAGAGAGAAAGATATGGACCAGGGGCAGGGAGGGGGTCATATATGTTTGAAAAAAAACATGCTACTTCTTTGAAATTATAGTTTGCAACTCAAAAGAAAAATTTATTCTACAACATCTACAAGCAAGTCACGAACAAAACCATGGCTTGGATACAAGGTCAATTAGAATTCCTGGAGGGAAATGGTATGAAGTAAAAAAAAATGATATCATAAATGAAATGAAGACTTTAGAAGAAAGAACTAGAAAAGAAATGAGAGTTCCAGAAGAAAAAAACCTGGGAAGGAGAATAAAGAGCTTATTATGGGACACTTACTCAAGAAATAGATTCTTTGAAAATTATAATGGATCAAAAAAAATCAATATTTTCAGGATATAGCAAAAATGCTGGAACAAAATGAAATGGCTGAAAAAATGGATATATCCTATCAGAAATAACATAAAAGGGGGTGGAGCCAAGATGGCGGAGTAGAAAGTCACCTATGCTAGGTCCAAACCCACAGCCCATGGAGTTCCTCTAAAAAGAACTCCCAACAAATTCTGGAACAGTGGAAGCCATGCAGCAACACAGTGAAGGAGATTTCCGTTCCAGAGAGCCCTGAAAAACTGATCCCAAAGGTCCATCGTGCCCCGGACGGGAGTGGAGCCCTCCCCTGCCCTGGCCGGGCAGCACTGAGAGGAGCGAGCAGGCTTCAGGGATGGAATCTCCAGCTGCCGCGAAGGTCCCTCCACCCACAGACTCACAGGTCAGTGAGAGAAGCGGGTTGAGAGGGGAGCAGGGTGTCTCCGGGACTCAGGCCCCCTCGGGAGGCAGCGGCAGAGGCAGCAGCGGCTGCAGCAGCAGAGGCAGCAGGTGGCCAGAGGCTCCCAGAGCAGGCAGGAGCTCCACAGCAGCTCCATTACAGAAGGTCTCTGCATAAACCCCCTGAGGGAACTGAGCCTGGGAGGTGGCCCTGCCCCCACCTGAGAACCTGATTTAATCTTACCCTGAATAGCAGCTGGCCAGCTGCCGAAAGCCCTGAGGCTGGGGAGCAGCATTTGAATCTCAGACCCCAAGCACTAGCTGGGTGGACGTAGGCCAGGAGTGGAGAGGACTCTCAGAAGTCAAGTAACTGGCTGGGAAAATGCCCAGAAAAGTGAAAAAAACTAAGACCATAGAAAGTTATTTTCTTGGTGAAAAGATATTAGCTCCTTTACTTTCTGAGGAGGAGGACCAATGCTTACCATCAGGAAAAGACATAGGAGTCAAGGCCTCTGCATCCCAAACATCTGA
>CM053770.1:335092644-335124689 GCA_028658325.1 Potorous gilbertii | reverse complement strand
GATGTAAACAGTTCAACTTTAGTAAGTCCCTTATGATTTCTCTTTGCTGTTTACCTTTTCATGCTTCTCTTCATTCTTGAGTTTGAAAGCCAAATTTTCTTTTCAGCTCTGGTCTTTTCATCAAGAATGCTTGAAAGTCCTCTATTTCATTGAAAGATCAGTTTTTCCTCTGAAATATTATAATCAGTTTTGCTGGGTAGGTGATTCTTGGTTTTAGTCCTAGTTCCTTTGACTTCTGGAATATCCTATTCCATACCTTTCGATCCCTTAATGTAGAAGCTGCTAGATCTTGTGTTATCCTGATTGTATTTCCACAATACTGGAATTGTTTCTTTCTAGCTACTTCCAATATTTTGTCCTTGACCTGGGAACTCTGGAATTTGGCCACAATGATCCTAGGAGTTTCTCTTTTTGGATCTCTTTCAGGAGGTTAGTGGTGGATTTTTTTCAATATTTATTTTGCTCTCTGGTTCTAGAATATCAGGGCAGTTTTCCTTGATAGTTTTATGAAAGATGATGTCTAGGGTCTTGTGTTGATCATGGCTTTCAGGTAGTCCCATAATTTTTAAATTGTCTCTCCTGGATCTATTTTCCAGGTCAGTTGTTTTTCCAATGAGATATTTCACATTCTCTTCCATTTTGTCATTCTTTTGGTTTTGTTTTGTGATTTCTTGGTTTCTCAGAAAGTCATTAGCCTCCATCTGTTCCATTCTAATTTTGAAAGAATTATTTTCTTCAGTGAGCTTTTGGACCTCCTTTTCCATTTGGCTAATTCTGCTTTTTAAAGCATTCTTCTCCTCATTGACTTTTTGAACCTCTTTTGACAATTGAGTCAGCCTATTTTTCAAGGTGTTATTTTCTTCAGCATTTTTTTGGGTCTCCTTTAGCAAGGTGTTAACCTGCTTTTCATGCTGTTCTTGCATCTCTCTCATTTCTCTTCCCAGTTTTTCCTCCACCTCTCTCACTTGATTTTCAAAATCCTTTTTGAGCCCTTCCATGGCCTGAGCCCACTGAATATTTATTTTGGATGTTTAGGATACAGAAGTCTTGACTTTTATGTCTTTCCCTGATGGTAAGCATTGTTCTTCCTCTTCAGAAAGGATGGGAGGAGATATGTGTTCACCAGGAAAGTAACCTTCTGGTTTTATTTTTTTTTTCCCTTTTTTGAGCATTTTTCCCAACCAGTTACTTGACTTTTGGGTCCTTTGTCAAGAGTAGTGTATATACTGGGAATCTGTGAGATCTCAGCTCCTCCAACGTGGCACAATCAAGTGTGCACTGGTCTGGATGCAGAGAGGGATTTTTGTGCCCAGAATTTTAGCAGATACCTCTCCACAGCCATTTGACCTCCAGTGCTGATAAAGTCAGCACAGGAGGCTGATTTTCAGATAACCTGGATGGGCAGGGCCACCATTCAGTTAGAGACAAAGATCAGCTCAGCCAGGGCCTCCACCCAGGGCTGAGGTAAGACTTAGCTCTTCAGTGCCCCCAGGGGTTTTTATGCTCTAACAATGAGCGGTCTGTAGGGCTGCTGTGCTGACTCTGTGGCCTCTGCCTGATGCCAGAGCTATGGGAAGGCCCTTCTCCCTTCCTGGCACACTGATTAAACCCCCTCCTGAACTTTGGTGCCTGTGGGCCGAGGGATCTAAGGATCCAGTGCTGCGACTAGAGATTCTGCCTCTGAGGTGTTCTCCTCCCAGAGTCTCCTTGCACTGTGCCATGCCACACAACATGGCCACGGCTGTACTGGGCTCCGCCCTCGGCTTTGCTTCCTGCACAGCCGACATTTCCATCGGCCTTTCAGGTCACCGTGGATTGGAAAGCTCCTCCACTCTGTTGTTTTCCACTTCTGCTGCTCCAAAATTTGTTGAAAGTCCCTCACTACAGGTATTTTGTGGATTGTGGGGAGGATCCTGCGTAAATGTGTCTTTCTAGTCCATCATCTTGGCTCTGCCCCCCAGATAAAATTTAGAGTTGTATTTTATTGGGACATTAAAATAACTAACAGGCTGATGATGGTTATGAAGATAGATGACATCTTGGCTGTTTCATTAACTTTATACACACATATATATTTATGTTGTCCATATTTCAATCTTGAAGAGGACCAGTTACATTACAAAGGTGATATCTTAACTCACATGTGAATTGGATTTATGTGAGTTAGAGCTGTGCAAAGTTGTCAGCTTGACTATCTCCTCCAGGGCAAATCAAAGTCCAGCAGCAAGGCAAAAGTCGATGACTGGTGATGACCCAAGATGCAGTGGGTAACTTTCACCTTTCTAAATTAAAGTCTTTTCAAGTCTCAATTTTTCTGAAGCAGTGTCCATTCAATGACAAAGAGTTGGGTAAGAACTGAGACAAATGATGGCCCTATTAACCACCACATAGCTATCAATCTGGGTGGGGGAAGACCCTTAGAGTTTCTGGCCAGAACAGAAAACATACATGCATGCATGCATCCACACATACATATGCATACATATATGTATATACAAAAATATATGTTTATGTGTTTGATATTTCATACATATTCTATACAAAATGAATTTTTTTCAGTTCATTTAAAGATTTCACTGATATGGACATTCCCTTATTGCCTTAAAAGGCAGCGTTTGTGAGTTACTCTGATTCACTTGAAAGAACTAGAGATGTTTGTTCTGGAGACTAGAAGAAAGGATGGTGGCTGTAAGAGGAATTAAATTGTTTTTCTTGACCTCAAAGCGCAGAAAACCAGGAGCAGTGAATTACAAAGAGGTAAATGTAGGTTTGTGGTCAAGAGAACCTTCCCAATAATAGAGTTATTCAAAAAAGGAAGGAGCTGACTTAATAGGTGATGAATTTCCTATGCAGTTCTTGCATCCAGACCTGCAACAACTCAAACTCAGTGGTATACTGGCAAATAGTAAACAACCAGTTCACTGGGTGGGGGTGGAGCTCACATGCTTTAATTTTTTTTTTCAAATTACATGTAAAAATTACTTTTAACATTAACTTTATAAAATCTTGAGTTCCAAATTCTCTCACTCCACCCATCCCCTTCTTTGATTAGTCAAGCAATTTGATATAGATTGTGAAGTCATGAAAAACATATTTTTATATTAGCTATGTTACAAAAGAAAACAGACAAAATAAAAAAGAAAAATAATGAAAGATTTTTTTTAAAGTGTACTTCAATCTGCTTCAGACTCCATCATCAGTATTTTTCCTCTGGAGGAGGTTAGCATTTTTCATCATGAGTCCTTTGAAATTGTCTTGCATCGTTGTATTGCTGAGAATAGCTAAATTGTTCATAGCTGGTCATCATATAAAAATGCAACTTTTTAAGTTTAATCTTAATGTACTAAGGCACTATTAACATTTTTTCCATCAAGACAAGACAATCAATAAAACAATAATTCAAGCTCTGACTTGTATCACCGGCTAATTTCTGAGGTATAAGTACTCACACTGAAAATCTAACAATTGGCATTTCTGAGTCAGTTCAGACTGGCTCCAGCCCACACTGATGCGTGTTGGGGAAAGAGAGTGTGGTGTGCTCCTACTACTCATAAATGTAGCCCCTGGCCCCCTCTGCTGCACTTTCCACTTACATGAAAGTTAAAGTGACTTCACTGACAAACATAAAACAAGTATGAAACAATAAGGCAGAAGCAATAATGAGAAAGCATTTCCCCATTAGAAGCTAAAATAGAAATAATCCAAATAGCAGAGTTAGCTCACAGATCTAGGTCACACTCTTCTGCCAATGCACACAAGATTCATAGAAGAGTGAGGGTAGGCAATTATTGAACGCTAGAAAAGAGGTACATAAGTGCATAAGGCATTTGATAACTCTGGGCTGCACAACTTGAGGTTCCTGCTCCTTAAGGAACAATTTGCACCATATAAGAGTGAGCTTTTTAATATGGCTTTAAAATTTGCAAAGTGTTATTCATATATTGTTACTTTACCCTTACAACAACCTTGGAAAATGAATGCAATTATCATCCCCATTTTATAGATAAAGAAACTATGGCTTAGAACGATTAAGGCACTTGCCTAAGGTCATACTGTTAGTCAGTATATGAAGTAAGACTTGAATTCCAATCTTTCTGACTCCAATGTCAGTGCTCTTCACCGCTGTTTAGAACATGACCATATTGCTATGCTAATTGCCACCTTTCTGATCCTCATAGGTCTTCTTCTAGGCAAACTAGTTTCCTTCTGCTCTTGAGCCAATGAAACAGTGAGAAACTCTTTAACCACATAGCCCTCTTAACAGGGTTCTGAGAAAGTGTTGCGTTCTTTTAGGAAAAAAATGAAAATCACTATCACACTTGTCTAGTGACAAGTAGCTCCCTTAAATCAGAGAACTGCACAGTTTCACGTTCCAATCATCTCTTCATTCAACAGGAATCTGCTTTCTCCAACATTTTCTACCAAAGCAAAGCCTCTTTTTCAGTCACAATCATGGCTTACACCAAAACACAGACAAAGCCCTTTTCTCCCTTTCAAAACAGAGGACAACCAGCCACCCCTACTGATTTCTTCCTTCTCAAACTGTAGATGGCACCAGAGAGCAATAAATTAGATAGCTCCACACACACCAGTAGGATTAGGCTCTCCTTCAATCAGCATAGCAGCAGAACCTAGCTGACCTAGCCTTTGCTCAGTCAATTGGCAAATGACTATTCCAATCAGTAAGTTCCCAGAAAAGCTGTGGAAGAGTTAACTCTCTCAGCCGACGCAATATAACTAGATACCTTCTATGTCTTCTGTCCTTGGCTCCTTATACCCTCTTCTTAGGCTATTTAACTCTTTTTCTGTTTATCTCTTCCTCTAGTTTCTTCTCTCTGTATTTTCTGATTCTCTTCCTCTATTTCCCAGTAGGTCAAATCAGAGCCTTTGATGATCTGTGACTCATTTTTACCTGATGAAGTAAAATACAAGAAATCAAGTCTTCTCTTTGTTAGGAATCCAGTAGTTCTTTATAATCTTCACATATCTCAAGAACTTTATTTAATTTACATTTTCTCAGCTAACAAGCTTCAAACTTATAAAAGTCACATCTAGATGAACTGATAGATTACAACGCCCTGCAGCCATCCTTATATCAGTCATTGCTCTGCCTTCGAACAAATCCTCTCAGCATATTCACGTGAAGGGCACTTATCTATCTGACACTCAGAAAAGTCTGTCTTTTCTTCATATTTTATCAGAGACATTTTATTTATTTGATCCATAATTGTTCTCTTTTTATCCCTTCAAACAATGTCTCCATGTGTACAAAAAGGGCATACCTTACCTCATACAACTATCATAAAATTCCCATTTTACAAAAAGGAGAACTGAGGGTTATTGACATTATATGAATTTACTTCAGTCGCACAGATATTAAGTTTGAGATTATTATGTAATAATCAGTGATTATTTAGTCATTGCCTAATATGCATCTTGCACATTTGCTTTGACTGTAGGAGTTTCAGGTTAACACCTCAAGTCAACATGTCCAACAGCAACTTTATTGTATTTCCTCCTATATGTTTGCTCCCTCATTTCTAACTGGATCTTTTCTGTCAGTGGCACAATCAATCACCCCCTCTCTTACATTCAAAACTTTGTTTTTGTCTTTGATTCTTCCTTGTCTCCAACCTCTCATATTAAAACTATAGGTATCCAGTTTGTATTGATTCTATACTTGCAACATTTCTCTCATCTGTCCCTCCTTTCTATTCTTGCCTTGGTATAAGATTCATTACCATCTGCCTGAACTACTACAAAGCTTTCTAACATATATTCCTGCTTTCACTCTCTTCCACTTCCAATCTGTCCTTAATACTTTGGTCAAACTAATATCATATATACATAGATCTGTTTGTATTCCACTACTCTGGTTAAAAAACATCAGTTGGTCCCTGTTGTCCACTGAGGAAGGTTTAAATGTTTTTTCTTGCTAGTCAAGGACTTCTAAATTTTTTCATCATGCTACCTTTCTTGCCTTGTTTATCTATGCTCTAGCCCAGCATTCTTACTTTTCCTCAGACATGCCTGTCATTTCCCAGACTCCACATCCTTGTACATACCAATCCCTCTGCTTAGAAAGCCTTTCTTATCCCTCTTCTCCCATCTATAAGAGCTCAATTCAAGCATGACCTCATACATGAGCCCTTTCCTGATTCTCCCTGTGGGTGATGCTCTTTTCTTTCAGACCTTACAGGTATTCTGTACCTCTCAAATATACTTATGTAATAATTGCCTATTGTAATTATTTATATTATTTCTAATCTCCTGGCCAGAGTGCAGGTTCCAGAAGGGTAGGGAATTATATATTAGGTAAACTTTGTATCTCCTCCAAAGCCTATCACAGTGCTCAGCACATACAAAGTACATGCTTTATAAATATCTGTTGAATTAGTTGATTCAAAAAGCACTCATCCAGTGCTTATTCTGTGTTGAGCACTGTACTAGGCAAGGATGTACTAAGATAAAACAAGACAGTTTCTACCCTCATGGTGTTTAGATTCAACTGAGGGGACTAAGAAAAAACATGAGCAAGTTAGTATTAACTCAAAGATATGCCAAGTAAAGGCACTACAAATGATGGATGAGTGGATGGAAGGATAAAAGAATTTAAATCATTTGAACCAGCTGGTGTTTTGAGTCCATCACTTAGACCTGGTCAGTTTCAGATTTAGTAAGATGTGAATGATAATTCCTCCCCCTTTCCCATTTTCAGCAATACATTTAGATCTCATTTACTCTGGAAGCTCTGATTAGTTTTCAGAAAAATGGTTTGCATATTGTAAAGTGATTTATACACTAATAGAAACCAGAGATCCTAGAGCTACATTCCCATGTGATCTCCCAGTCTGTAGCCTGACATTCCCTTCTTTACCTCTATAAGCCTCCTAAGGAGTATTTAAGCATGGATTTGGTGACACATAATACACTTTGAATTTTCTAGAGTAAGGCACTGCATAAATGCCACACAGGTTGGGCTTTTCCATTCCAAATATATGCATTTCTAAAACTGCTCTTGCTTTATGTTCTAAATGTGAAGTTAAAAGTATATTTACTAAGAACATTTCTGATCTACACTCTAACATCATAAAACCATTTTGACACAGTAGGAACAGAAAAGGAAGCCTTCTGTGCCTAGTTTGCCCAATGCATTCAATAAATAAAAATGAGCCCAATTCCCTCAAGCAACATGTCTTCTTGGCTTCAGAGGACAGAAACCCCCTTTTGACTAGTCCTGTATTTCCCAGAAGACAGCTGTAAGGCACCCCAGAGAAGCATTTTGCTATTCTCAGTCATAAGCTAAGCTAACAAGATGATTTGCCTAATTTTCACCCATACTCCCTAACTTCTTCCTATAACAATATCCATTTATTAATTGCCAAGAGATGGAGGTAGGGCACAAGATAGAAAAGAAAGCCCTCTTTCCACCTTCCTTCCATATTCTGTTGTTAGAGACAGGGCAGAAGGAAGTTAAGGGGGAAGGAGCTAACCATCTGCACACGGGACTGAATCCCAAAAGCTGCTGATTTCCAAATCTGACACACTGACTCCCACCATAGCCAGAGGGTAAGATGTTGGAGCTTCTCCAGCTGAAATGGAAGGAGGACAATAGCTTCAAACATGAATTTGAGGTTATCTTAAATTGGTTCAGGTCATTCACTGTTTACCTTTTCCCTCACAACCTTTTTTGCTAATCCAACATCATCTTTCTTAGAACACAGACCTTGGGTCCTTTCTAGATCCCATTAAGGACTGGTGAGGGTTAATGGAAGCCAACAAGACTTTTGGAAGAGGAAGGCACACCCTTGCATTAACATGGAAAATATTAAGATGACTTAAAATGCAAATCATATCCTTCCAAAGCTTTCTGCTGACCAGATTTTATTTTTGCGATGAAATGTGAAAACAAAGCAAAAACCAAACCCAAGACCTGTCCCTGAGCGTATGCAATTTGAAGGCTAAATTCATCTTGGGTGACTAAAATACAGAAGTGTTTAGGCTGCCTTTCACTTTGTTATTCTCAATCTATATCTATTACCATTTGTTGTAATGGAAGGAAGACAGAGTTGAACAGAATCAGATGTTAGTTTAATCCCAGGCTTCAAGAAGGAAACTCAAGGAACAAGAAGAAGAGATATTCGATGCTGTTATTTTGCATTCCCATTTCTAAAACTCCTGTAATTACGTACAATTACCTATCATGTCAGAAATTGGCTCTCTAAGATGTACAGCCGACTTTGTTGTGTGTTTCTTTAAAAAAAAACTGTACAAAATATGCAATTTAAAAAGTGAGCAGTTTGGAGTATGGAGAAAAACGAGGCTACAGCTGTAGGATTTTGTTATGCTTTTAGTACCAAATCACAAAACCCATTAAATTATTTATCCTACAGGCAGGCGTTGTACTGCAAACATTGAACACAATTGCAGATTCCAAGAAAAGAAATGTGTGCATTTTAATTGCCTCTGATTTAAACAACCCTTAATTTCATTAGTCTTTTTTTTTCTTCTGCAAAATTAAAAGAGTTCATTTTTAGTCTTGGGACACAAATCATTCTAATCTTTTTTTTTGTTTGTTTTGTTTTGTTTATTTTTATTTGTTTTTTTTTAAAGAAGCAAATGATTGGCAAATAAGCCACATAGAAGCATGTCCATATGTACATGTGTGCTAACTTTATACACATGCATTACATGTCCACATATATATGCCACCTGAAATATTTCCCCAAAGCTTTGCCGTGTCCCTTTATTCACCATCCATACATTCACATTTGTTTACAGTATTTCACTTTTATTGTTTCTACATGTGATCCACTCCAAATGAAGAGATCCTCCAGGATTCCTATTTACAAATTGAAATTATTTCCTGATGAAAAATACATCCAAATGGAGCTGGGAAGCAAAATAGGGAGTCATACTTTTTGGTTCATTTGAAAAAATCTTGGCTTTGACACACACTGTAATTAAAACTCTTCTGTCTTAAGATTTATTGGTGCAGTGGGGAACGCATTTTCAAAATGTTTCTTTACAGCAGCTATTGGAAATCTCTAAGTCTGCCTCAGGCAGGATGCTGCTGTTGTACTTTTTGGGGTCTCTTCTCCCCATGATAAATGAGCTTAACTCCAAAGAGAAGTGGCAACGACTCTCTGAGGGGAAATCTTTATTACTCAATATACGTTGCTCTCTATCAGTGCATTTCAAACACCCTTGCATGGAAAACAGACCTTATCCCACTCCTTACAGCTGCTATTGTCTAGGCAGTAAGGTAACTTCCACATAGAACTTGGTGGAAATATTGCATAACTGGCTCCTGAAAGTTGCTCCATGAAATAATTTCTCTTTATGAAAGGAAAGAGGGGTGTTGAACAATATATAATCCATATCTTCCCTATGGAGGGCTAAGTCTAAACAACAACGAAAATAACAATGGCTATTTATCATATTATTAATCAATTATAATCATATAATTTAATCAATATCAGTATTTGGCCAATATCAGACTTCATCAACCATAAATATTCTCTTGATATGAGCCTTTTCTCTCAGCCAAATGATCACAGAATTCTTATCTATGATGGATACAATATTAACACAACGGATTATTCCCCCTTTTTCCTCCTTGTTTTTTGGCTTTTATTTGGTTCTCATACTGTCTTTGCACAATAATTTTGAAAAGCCACAGACAAATAATGGTATGAAATGATTTCTGATTTGGTATCCACTTTGAGTTTTTTTAGGAGTGTTAATTTCCCCCAAGGCATCCTCTTTTGCTCTTCTGTCCTGAGAGTCCATGTCCTCCCTTCCTAGGCATATTGCCTCTTCTCCCTGAGTTTATTTGGATAGAGTGACAAATAGATAAATCCATGCAGACTGGAAAACTGCTCTCTTTCTCTTCTGAAAGAGTTAAAGTAATAGGGATCCTGGGGGTGTGGATGGGGGTTGGGGGAGAGATGTTGGGGCTGGCTAGTGGGCAGGGCAGGGGTATGAAGGGAAGGAAAGAGAAGAAAAATAAAAGGTTAGTGTTTTCTGTCCATTAAAGGGAGTATTCTGTTCTGAAACTAAATTCGTCATGCATTCCAGAAGCGTTTCCTGGTAGAGGGGAGCCCGATGGGAGCACCTGCCTGGCTATTGTGTACTGGTCTGGGACGCTCTCCTCCAGCCTTTTCCTTTATACTAGGCAGAATCTGTCACTTATTACGGACAGATTGCTCGTGGGCCCAGAGAGCTTATGAGGGATTGAAGGGAAAGGAAGAATATACTAAGAGCACTATGAACCCACACAGAGCCAATCATTTAAACAGACTTTTCTTTCTTTCTGCTTCATACTCTTTTAGAGGGGAAATGTCAAAGTTGTTCACAACATGGCAATAGACACACCAGTGGGGACAACACCGTCTGGACCCAGGGTGAGAATTCATAGTGCGTAGGGTAATATCCCATGGAGGAAAAGTAGATAGTTGGGCTTTGAGGATTCTGGGGGGACAACAGGAAAGGGGGTCCCACAATCAGGACGACTGCTGCAGGTGGAACCTATTAGTTCTATAATACCCTAGGTAAATAATCAGACTTGACTTGGTGGATGCTGGAAGGAATTCCCCGGGGTTACAGCTGTGTTTTGCTGTACCACACAGAACATCTGCTCTCTAGGTTTATACCTTGGGCAACCTTAGCATCAAGGAGGAGGAAGGACACTTCATTCAGAAATGATGTCACCAGCGATGTTTGCTACATCGAAACACAATGTCATTGTTTATTGTTGCTGTAATGTTTTTTAAAAAGGCTTGTTGTTGGGGAGCATACATGTGTGAACATTATTTTTTTAATACACACTTTTAAGGATTATTTTGAGCTTCTTTTATCAAATCCTCTCCCATCTCTGACCCCTACCATTTTCCCCATTTGAGGAGCATGTAATGCATGGAAGAAAAAAATTTCCCATTCTTAAAATTTACTTTTTAAAATGCTTGTACATTGAGGGGAACTTGATGTGATAAAATCCGGTTGTGGACTTTACCCATTGCCCTGTGGCTATCTGTTTAGACTAATGAAAGGTGCCCTTTGTAACCAAATTTTCCTAACTCCAGGGTGACCCTTTTCAGCCCTCTAGAACTGTCCTGCTGAACATTAGACAGAAAGACAGACAGACCTGAAATATTTTGGTCTTTGCTGCTCAGATTGATGTCTGTGAACAGATGTTAATTATAAGAAAAGCAATAGTAGAAATGCAGATGGTATAGAAAATGTCTGTTAAAATTCAATCTGCTCCCCCTCCCCCCTCTTCTTTCTTTAATACCCAAGACTGTTCCCTTGCTCCGAGGCTGGGCTAGAAGAACACACTGCAAAGACTTAAGCAGAGCACCCCTACCCCCTTGTGGCATAATGACACTTAGAAAGGAAATTTCGCCCTGTTAGAGAACTGCTGTGGTTTTGGAACTCAGAAGCATCTGAAACAGATCCCAAAGCACCACAGGGTCTATTGCTAGAATACCATTTATTCATAGTTCCAGGGCAGACCGGATAAATGAGTCAGACTATTCCAGGCTACCTACCTCCTTATCTCTGGGAGAAAAGGAGGAACATTTTTTCCCCATTTACAGTCATTATTGTTTATCTCTGTGCAATTGTTTTGTGTCTGTGTATATGCATACATTATATATGTGTATATTATACATGCATATATGTATATATAGTGTATGTATGCTTTTTATTTTGAAATGAATATTGCCTATTAAAATATGTTTGCCATCATGTTCCTGCAAATCTCAATGCTGGTTGAGATTAGGGTACACTCTGTTATTAGCACTACACATCATTTTATTTGCTTATATAGAGAAGCAATATGGTATGATATAAGGCATTGGCATCTCACTCAAATGCAACCAGGGGTCACTAATCCATACATAAGTATCCCTATGGACTGATTTTATCCCTATCAACCTGATTTTAAAGTATAATTTATCTGTTTTCTTGTATTTTCATTTATTTTGTTAAATATTTCCCAATCACATTTTAATCTGGTTCAGAGGCACTGGGGAGTGTTGCAAGCACAGATAGCCCCCAAATCACATGTTTAACACCTCTGATCTTGGAAATAGAGTGCTGGGTTTGGAGTCAGGAAAATTTCTGCTTAAATCCTAGCTGTATGACCTTAAGAAAACTCATTCAGTTTCTTATGAGTTACAGGAAATTCTCTGAGACAGTAGGCAAGCTCTAGTCTGGTGGGCATCTGTGAAGGAATCAACCCCGTAGAGGAAATAGCTGGTCCTCCATAAAACATCTTAGAGCACTTTGTTTGGACCTCCACTTTGTTGTCATACTCAAACTTGCACTTTGCTTTTTTTTATGAATATGTCTTATTTCTCATATTAGATTGAAAGCACATTATGGGTGAGAATGAAACATTATATCCTCTTTGTATCCCCAGGTTAACATGGTTCCTTACAAATTCTCTCTTTTGGTCCATATTTGTGATTTCATTTTTATGAGGAATTCTGGGTATGGAGGAAACTCCCCCAGATATACAGATTCAGCAATTCATCCATGACTTACAGTTGTTTGGAGAGTTGTTTGGGGGGGGGGATAGAAAGGCTAAGCGGTTTATACATGGTCACACAGCTAGTCAAAGAATTAACTGTGCCCAGATACCTTGGAGTGAGCATTACCCTTCTTCTCAGGGTGTGTTCACTATATCCTGGCATATGTCACTGTTCACTTTCTGCACCTACCTATGAAGCTTATGTGTAAAAAGGCAAGACTTGGAACCAGGTCTTCTTGACCCTCAAGACTCCCTTTATCTGCTTCTCTTTGTCTAATAAATGCTTGATATGTTTATTTAAAGTGATCCAAATTGAATGACAGTTGATATTTCCATAAAATTTGCTTACAAAGTCACTTAACTATGTTATCTCAAATGATCCTCATAATAACTCTGTGAGACAGTCACTGTAGGTTTGATAATTTAGTAGTCCCTTATATTTGTTATTTCACTTATGTGAATATTCACATTATAAAGACTAGTAGGTAGAACAGTAGATAAAATACTGAACTTGGAATCAGGAATACCTGACTTCATCTCCTCCCTCAGAAATTTACTAGTTTATGACCCTAGATAAGTCACTTGACTTCTTGATGTCTCAATTTCTTCACCTGTGAAATGGGAATGATAATACCATTTATGGCTCAGGTAATTATGTGAACCAAATATATGTAGAGTGATTTGCAAACCTGAATGTGTTATGTAAATACTAGCTATGTTATTATAACTAGAAATCTCTCCAATAGTATAGATGGCAACCTATCCATACCTTCTCATCTTGCGGAGTTCTTGTCCAGGCTTACCATTCAATATGCTAGAAAACCTCTGGCCAACAACCCAGCACCCTTCCTTTATGACTTTTGATATTTTGTGGGCTCCAATATGCCACTTGGGTCATCTATCTGTTATCTACCATTTATTAGGTCTTGCTCATCTTTTTCCAATATTTCTTAGATTTGATGCCTACTTTTACAAATCATAAAACTAAATCTCACAGACGTTAAGGAGTTAGGCCAAGGATGTGTGGTACAGAGGAAAGAGGGATAGATTTGGAATCTGATTCTAAATCCTAGATTTTCTGTTCACAAGCTTGGGTGGTCTTGGATAAGATTACTAAACTCTGAGTTTTGGTTTCCTCATCTATAAAGTAAATACAGCAGCCTTGAGGGCAGCTAGATGGAACTGTGGATAGAGTCCTAGTCTAGTCAAGATTCAATTCTGGTCTCAGATACTTACGTGCTGTATGTCCTTGGGGACAAGTTACTTAACTCTGTTGCCTCAGTTTCCTCATCTGTAAAAATGAACTGGAGAAGGAAATGACAAACCACTCCAGTGGGGTCACAAAGAACTGGACATGATTGAAAGCAACAACAAAAGGTAAGTTTAGATACCCTTCCATGGGTATATCCTTTAGACTATACTGGTCTATCCTTTGTGAAATCCTATCTGCCCTTCAAAACTCAGCTGAAGTTCTCCTTTTCTCAATTGAATTCAACTAAATTCAACATGTAAAGTGTGCAAGGCATTTTGCTCCTTCCTATGTGTGTGCCAATTGGTGAAAGACTGGAGATTTTAATTCCAATGTGGGAACTCCTTCCACCCATAAAGTTTATAGCCTATCTATAATTTATAGTCAGAGCATTGCCTTAGGGGAAGAGAGGTTAACTGACTGGTCTATAATTACACAGTTGCTAAGTGTCAGAAGCAGTACTCCACCCAAGATTTTGCCTCTATGTCCAGCATTTTATACTGTACGCTTAGTGAAAGAGGTCTGCACTGAGTGTAGGGTATTGAGTGCGGGACATAGAGGCAAAACTTGGGTGGAGCCCTGCTTCTGACATTTAGCAACTATCAATTCTGGACGCGAAAAGATGGAAACTAACTTAGTCTCTGCCATTAAATATGTTATTAGGGGTGGGAGGAAATATTGACAAATAGGTATAAATAAGAACACGACATGCCCCATTTAATGAGACAAAAGACTCAAAGAAGGAGAGATCGCTTCTACTTGAGGAAATCAACTAGGCATTGAAGAAAAATGAAGAAATTGAAAAAGAATCTCTGTGTATGTATGTGTGTGTGTGTGTATGTGTTGTGTGTATGTGTAAGGGAGGAAAAAAGCTAGGGAAAGGAAGTTTCCTTCTAAATATGGAGTAAAATATTAGTGACAATCAGTAATCTACTTTGGCTATAATATAGCATGTGTAAAGGGAAGTGACATAACATAAAGCTGGAGAAATAGGATGGAGTCAGATTGTGGATGTCCTTGAACACCAAGTCAAGGAGGTTGGATTCTATTTGGAAGGCAATGATGAGCCAGTCACTCAAGGTTTGTGAGCAGAGGATATATGTAATTAGAACTCTGCCGTAGGAAGATTCTAGAGGCAGTGATAGGAAAGATGGATTGAATAGAGTGGACACCAGAATGCCATACCCAGAAAATGAAATAGCTTGGGGATATGAAACCTACCATTTAGAATTGGAAAGGCAAGTAGGACTATTGCAAGAGCCCACACAACAGCTTAAACTATATGGTGAGATTGCAAAGGAGGGGACAAATATGAGAACTATCCCAAAGGTCAAATAGACAGGATCATGCCATTCATTTAATGAGGGTTGAAGTGAAGGTAGGAGTGAGAAGAATAAATATAACTGAATTGTTTATCCTGGATTATTGGTATCACCAATGGAAATAACTGGCCTTTAAGTAAAACTTTTAAAGTTCAAACACATTTTACCCATGTTGTTTCATTTGCACTTTAATCCAATTTAATTCAATAAACATTTATTAAGCACTTATTATGTGCCAAGCACTGAGCTAAGGATATCAATAAGGAAAAGAAAATCATCCCCTGCCCTGCAGAAGCTTACAAACCAATGAAGGAAGATGACATGAGAGAAATTTTAAAATGACAGGGTGTATGATCTTCCAGCTCATCAAAACTGACCAAAACTTCTCATGGAAAGTGGTTGCTGCACAGCAAGCTTAGATCAATTCTTTTCTTTAAAACCCAGGCCTTTGATTTCATCATGTTATTGGGGGTGGGGAAAATATTGACTGGTATAAGCACAGGTTTAAATAAGAGCACATGAGATGCCCCATTTAATGGAACAAAAAACTCAAAGAAGGAGAGATCACTTTTACTTGAGGAAATCAACTAGGCACTGAAGAAAAATGAAGAAATTGAAAAAAGATGTCCATGTATGTGTGCGTGTGTGTGTGTGACTTTTCTCTCAACATATACTTTAACTTATAGAGATTTAACTTTTAGAGACTTCCCTAGGGGAACTATAAGGTAATTGTTATCCTGCATTTTAGAAACGGAGTCTCAGATTAAGTGAACTTTTCATGGTTACACAGATAGAAAGTAGCACAGAAAGGAGTTGAAACTGAAATAGTTGGAGTAGGTAGACCATGAGGTCCCTTCAAGCTCTCAGTCTGTCTTCTTGTGAACCCAGGTGTCCTCCCAAAGACTGTATGCTCTTCTCTGTATATATAAAAGCTAACTAGATATGCAATAAAGCTATTTACATATATTCTTATTTGACTGACATAACATAACCTCATCATCAGGAAACATCATCCTGTGGGACTGCATCAGACTTCATAATTCTTCATCTTTATGCTCAGTACCCTCTTCCTCTCTGATTGGAGGGCTAAGAAAAGAGCTTCCATTTTAAGAGGACTCTCAAGTCAAACTTCTCTTTATTTCCCTCCATCAACTATCTACCTCAGCACAGTGCCTGGCATATGATGCTTAATAAACCTTTATTGACTGATTGACTAACATAAGGAACTTGGAGAAGTAGGTTGGAAAAGGAGTCTTTGAATTTGGAAATTAAGAGGTCACTGATCTTAGAAAAGTGTGTTTTCAGTCAAGTGGTAGGAGACAAGACAGACTTCAGAAGGTTGAAGACTGAGTGGATATGATAAAGAAGGGAGACAGTGATCTTTGAGTACTCATTTTAGAGAGTTTATCAAAAGAAAGGAAAACAAAATGATGGCAGACTGGTCAAGCAATAGGAAGCATGAAAATAATTTTTGCTTATTCTTAGGAAAAGAAGCAGCTGTATTTGAAAATTTTTAAGAAACAGTTGATGATTGATAAAAATCAGATTCTAGAGATGGAAATGGATGAGACGAAGAAGACAGTAGTGGTAGAGGGGTTAACTTTGGTAAATACAAGAATCTTATCCTCAGATTATAGGAAAAGAAAAGAAGGTAGAAGGCAAAAAGAGGTTTTAAAATATGGAAGAGAGAAGATAAGGAAGCTTATTGCAATAATGTTAATCTTCTCAATAAAAAAAAAGGCAAGTCCATCTGCTGAGAAAAATGTGGATGAAGGTTGAGTTGAGGGCTTGAGAAGAGAGAAGACTTGAGGCAATCACTAAAGATAATAGACAGATCTGGAAGTAAACCTTGGAGGTCACCGAGTTCAACCACCTCATTTAATGGATGAGGAAACACTTAACTAGTAAGTGTCAGAGGCAGAATTTGAAAAACAGCTCTTCATTCTATCTACTATACTATGCTGACTCTAAGAAAATAATAGGGTCAATAGAAAATGTCATTTCAGAAGGTGGGAGAGTGTCCTGGAGCTGAAGTACAAGGTAAAAGTAGGCAGAAGAATTAGGAAGAGTTGGTGTAATCCAAAGGTAAGAAGATGCCGTTGAGCAATGGTAGAAGAGCGAGACTATGAAAATGGCATTGAAAAGCAAGGGGAAGATGTTTTCTTAGGGCCCAAAAGGACAGAGCGAAATTTTTAAAAGGCAGTAAAGTAATAATGGCAAGAAATTAGATTCTGAAGTCAATTCATGCCTCAGTTACTTACAAAGTGTGACCTAAGATAGTACTGAAAATAAAACTAGATAGCTGTTGTTCATATTTTCAAAGCAAAAAGAATGTAGTATTTAGATAGCTGGAAAATGTAGTCTTCTTTCTTGAACTTCCCTGTCTCTTTCTCAATTTCAAGGGTGCACTTGATACAACCAACTTTTTCAAGTGATCCATGAATTGAAATAGCCTCACATCATGTTCGTTCCCGGGTGATTTTTGAGGAAGTTATAATCTTTATGTCTGTTTCCCAGGCTATAAAATGAGAAGGTTGATTTAGATGATTTCTAAATTCTTTCTCTTTCCAGATCTAAATTTGATTTTCTTAAGGAATGATCAGCATTGTGGAGGGAGACAAAGGATGTAATATTCTTGAGAAAAAGCCAAGTTTGTGGAAGGATATACAAGGAGCAATGATATTCTCGGCAGCACAGAGTCTTCAGGCAGAGAATGTATTCAAATCCTATATTAGACAATCATGACTACCTGTATAACCATGAACCATCAATTTAACCTCCCTGGGGTTAAATTTTCTCATCTATAAATGAGAGAGTTAAACTAGATTATTTCTAGGATCTTTTCTCACTCTCTCTAGTTCTATGATCTTTTAATGATAAAGAGGAAGATAAGTTCAATGAAAGGAAACTTGTTGACCAACAAATAACAAAAGAGGCCAGTAGAGGGGTAAGACTAAGAGGAACTGAGGTGAGAATTAGGTAAGGGGTAGCAAGGGGAAGTGTTTTCACTGGAGCAAAGTTGATTTTGTATAACAGATTAGAAATGCAAAAATTTAGTCATCAATTGCATCACTTGCTGGCAAAAGAATAAAAATAATGAAGTAGACAGAAAAATTGAGTAAATTGGCCCCAAGGTTCTAATTATTTGTTGAAGTTATGAAGGGCATTGGCCCAAATGGCTTTTCTGTGGCTTGACTTTTGATTCAGAATAGCCTTTCTAATCCCAAATTGATGAAATATTTCCAAGGCATTTTTCAGGCTTTATTTTTGGTTCTTTCTGGGATGCCCTATAGAACTAGGCTCATTTCAATGATACCAAGCCATGAAACAGAACTAAGGTTGGCAGATCCCTAGTGCTCCTTCCCTGGTCCTGCTAATTCTCCTGAATAGGTTAACACACGAATCATGAAGCAAAAATCCTAACTGCCTCCTGCAATAGCCTGACCCTGACCCTGCCTGCTAGCACCACCAGCATCCCAAGAGTGATAACAAACATTCCCTGATGGGTGTTCTAACCTTGTCCCCCACTCCATTATCCCATTAGGCCATATCCTAGCATTTTCAATGAATTAAGAGGTCATACAGAGCTGAGGAGCTATCTATGGGATAGCAAATAAACATTCTGAATGAAAACATCCTCTCAGCATGCCTGGAAACAACAGTTATAAAGACTCATTCCTCTGAAATGTTTTTCAAGGCCCTCCACTAAAGTTTCCCTCAGAGGTCTCATCTTAACATGGGAATGAGTGCCATAGGTCTACCGTGGAAAAACTTGAAGCATGAGTCCAGTGTCTGTCTTATCCTAAGAACTGGAAACAAAGTAGGGGTTAATTGTTTGGAGATCAGTTAAAAACAATATAGCATGATATGTTAAACTCTTTGAAATACTTATCTCTCAATTAACTTCTTTTTCCTTTTACTTCAAGTATATCATTTGAACAACTCTGAAATATGTGAATGGGCTTTTAATCCCTATTTTTAAAGATCAGGAAACTGAGGCCCAGAGATACCTGTCCAAAAGACACAGAAAAAATTGGTTGCATTGCCAGGATTAGAATCCAGTTTTCTTGACCTCTAGTCCATTGTTTCTTCTACTCTCTCATGCTCTCACTTCTAAATACTCAGAGAAACATGTAATCCGTTTTCTTTGTGTTTCTCTTTATTGTAAATTTTTGACATACTTTATATCTTTGATTTGCTTAGAGTCTTGTAGACAAAGACCATTTCTTATTTACCCTAGTGCCTATCACAGTGTTTTACTCATAGTACTTCCTTAACGTAATCTATATGCATTCTGTGTCTTCAGTTATCTTTGAGTTATTATTTGCCTGTGAGCCTAAAAATAGATGATGATTCAGGGAGAAAGAGAATAGCAAATCTGGACACAACTCCTCTCTCAGTATCACAAAATATTAGACAGCAAAACTGCATGGTAGGATAGATGGGAGATGAGATTTGTAGGCTGTGAGAGCACAAGTTCGCAGTCCTTTTCCTTCTGCCACTCATGAGATATGAACTTCCTATTTGATAGGTAGAGTTTGGAAAAGAGGTGGCTGCCACTGGAGCTTGCCTTGCTAATCATCATGTGATCATCTGTAGGTAAAATGCAGCTGCAGGGACTTCAGAGATTTCATGAAGGACACCAGAACTGCCAGCTGGGACTATGAGCTGAGGCCTCAAAACTGTTGCTGCCCAAGGTGTTCAGCTGGTGACTGTTACAGCCTACAAAAATGACATGGATACTTGGAGGAGAGAGGATTCTGAGTACTGACGTATGAAACTATTAAGAATGTTGTACCTTAATGAATGAATTTGGTAGGACTATATTCTCTCATTGCTCTTTCCCCTACTTTTTTCTGTTAGATTCCCTAGTCCTTGTCTAGGACAGGGGTAGGGAAACTTCAGTCTTGAGGCAACATATGGCCCTCTAGGTCCTTGAGTGTGGCTTTTTGACTGAGTCCAAGTTCTATAGAAAAAATCCTTTTATGACAGAGATTTGTTCTGTGAAGTTGAGATTCAGTCAAAGGGCTGCATTTGAGGACCTAGAAAGTCACATGTGACCTTGAAGCTGCAGGTTCCCCACCTCTGGTGTAGGACATGCTTCTATGTCCTTAATCTTTTCTATCTGCCCATCAATCAATAATTTCAGGAGTCTATTATGTGATAAACATTGTGCTAGGTTCTAGGCATATAAGTACAATGATTTGCCTCGGAGTTGGGAATTTCTCTGACATGAAAAACAAGGAAGGTACTTAGGAGGCGTTTTGCAGTTATAATCAGAGATGAATAAATATATGTCAGAGTGCTTAATTTTTTTCTTTCATTTTTTCTATATTCATATTCTCTCTGTGTCCATAGTACATATATAAGATATATATATATGTATATATACATATATATAAATTATGTAGCCATAATATTTTGAATATAAGTCCTATGGATGGAAGGAACAGTTATAACAATTGTAGAAAGATCAAATGTATATCATAGGTGGTAAGATGAGACATAGAAGTTATAGATTTCCTGTTTTGGACATTTTGAGCAATTTCCTATGTCATTTCCTAGCCAAACCCAGATAGCTTGAGCTGAAACCACTGAGATCTTCTTGATGTCAGACTGAAGGCAGTACCCAAGGGCCCAGATATGTTCAGGCTATCCCCGAGTTGCCTAAGGGGACATTGCTATCTTTTGGGCACCTGCCCCATACATGACAGAGAAGAATTGAGACATACCATGGAGACCACCACCTAGTGGATAAGTCAGATATTACACTCTCTTACTAAATAAAGTTAACTGGTGTCATCTTTTACATTTAAGGAAAACAGTTTCTGAGTTGATTGTTATTTCTGCCACTACTGCAGTGCCTCAAATACCACATGCAGGACAAATATGTTTCATTTTTTATGAAGATTTGTTGAATGAATAAACATGATTTCAAGCTTAGGATCATTTGACAAAGTATGTTTGCTCTGGAGGAAATGGTTGCTGCACTTGACTATTTGCACTAGGCCTTGCAGAGTTTGATGTTGTTGAGAATATGTTTGTGAGTAGAAATAAATAATTAAATAAAGACCTAATATGTGCCAAGCAGTATGATAAGTGACAGCACCATGAAATGAAAGAAAAATAGTCCTTGTCCCCAAGCGACTTAAATTCTAGGGAGGGAGAAAACATATATGGGAAGAAGAGGCAAGGGAAGGGGATTTTGTTTCAAAAAATTATAGATATGCTTAGTGAAGCCATGGTGGAGTTGATTAATACATCTTTTCCAAAAGTAATGGGGTTGATTTGATAGTGACTCCAGAACTGAAAAGGAAACTGAGGGTAACAAGGTAACAATTTATATGGAGGTAAGGCAAGTTAGAAAAAGATGGTGGGAAATAAATAGCAAAGCTAGACACTTAGGACCTCAGGGGACCCAAAAAGGAAACTTTGGAGATAAGACAACTCTTTATGATCTTTGATCTGAGCAACAAAGCAGCCTGTGGGCAGATGGTGGGGGCAGTAAAATGATAAATTATCTATTCTTTTCCTCGGCTCTTTCTCCTGTAGAAGATCATACTTTCATTTCTACAGCAAAGTCTGGGGAGACCATTACTCACTTGAAAAGGATTCAATAAATTCTTTAGTCAGTATAGTCTCAAAAATTAAAAGATCTCTATCTCGTTAGGGATGTGATAGAGGGGTTCATATGTCACATAACATTTTAACTATATGATCTCTATGTTTCTTATGATCATGAGATTCTTTTATTTTAATTTGATCACCAATCTCTTATGGCAGTGTGGTATAGTGAATATTGTAGCTTGACTTTGAGTCAGGAAGATCTGAGTCTGGGTTCAAATATTCCTTCTAATACTTACTAACTGTATAACACTGGGCAACTCATTAAATCTCTTTCAGGTCTCTTCTTTCATCTATAAACTGAGGATCTGATGAATGAAGTTAGCAAAACTAGGAGAACATTGAACACAGAAATAGCCACAGTGTGCAATGACTGTCTTTGACAGACTTAGTTCTTCTCAGAAATGCAAGAACCTAAATCAATTCCAAAAGATTCTTGATGGAAAATGCCATCCACATCCAGACAAAGAACTATGGAGTCTGAATGCAAATTGAAACATACTATTTGCAGTCTTGTTTTGTTTTGTTTTTCTTCCCATTCCTTCTAATTCTTCTCCACAGCATGACAAATGTTGTAAATGTGAAAATATGTTTAGTAAGAATGTATGTATAGTGTATATATCTGATTGCATTCTGTCGTGGGAATGGGGGAGTAGAAGATGGTGGAGAAAATTTAAAACTTATAAAAGTGAATGTTGAAAACTAAAAATAAATAAGTTACCTTATTTTAAAATATCAAAAATAAAATAAAGAGCTGAACTACCTGATCTTTAATGTCCCTTCTAACTCTGAATCTATGATCTTATGACCCTATGGCTAAAGTCCATTCCCTGTCTACCTGTCAACCTTTAGAGATCCCTGAACAATTTTAAGTTGCAGGAAAAGAAACTGGGATGACTTTCATCTCCCCTGCCTCATACAATAATCTCCTATAATGTTTCTTCTGCTCCTTTTCACCTGATGATGGAGAATTAGGTAAGCTAAGACATTTCTAGCTCCAGTCTACTTCTTGCTACATAAATGTCTGGGCAGATGGAACAACGATAAAGTATGATAAAAAAGAATTTGCAGCTACCCAACTCTTATTTCTCTCTCTCTCCCCAGGAGAATTATTATTAGATTAGAAAAATCAGAATAAAACATGATAAATAAGGCGTTGGTTGTTGTTGTTGTGGCTCAATTGTGTCTGACTCATTACTACCCCATTTGAGGTTTTCTTAGCAAAGATCCTAGAATTTTTTGCCATTTCCTTCTCCAGCCCATATAACAGATAAGGAAACTGAGGTAAACAGGGCTAAATGACTTAGAGTCACACAGTGTGTTAGGCCAGATTTGAACTCAGGTCTCCCTGACTCCAGGCCCAGAGCTCTATCCACTGTGCCACCTATCTGCCCTAAGGAGTTGATACCCTGTCATGGTGTATAGCACCAATGTGATATTCACAGCATCCACAGCAGTTATGAATATTCTGGCATAATTTTGAATTGCAAAATATAACAGACTCTCAACATAAAAGACAGAACTGAAATATTTATTTAAAAACCATAAAGCTGAATTGCATCACCAGAAAGCCAAATCCATCATAGCAACAAAGACATCTATACACAATAACAATCTATCCACAAATGAACACTCACAGTTTGCTGCCTTCTTCCTCTCTCTCCCTCAGATCTAACTGTTCTGACTAGCTTCCTCTCAGCTCAGCTCCACCCTCCTGCTCCACCTGTTCAGTGAGCTCCTCACCAAAGATTCATGCAATTTAGGCTTCCATGCGTTTCAAGCAGGTCACCTGGGTCTATTAATGACTGGAAAAATTTTCCCATTATGCAAAACAAAAATACATTAACAATACATGGTGAGAGAGCACCATGATGCCAGATGAACCACATATCCTGGAGTCTTTCAAGAATTTGAAAATTACATTGCTGAGTAATTGTCTTTGCAAGATCATTAATAAGAAGTGTGGTAATATAGGGTTAGAGAAAGTCAAATATCTCTTCAAAAACGGTAAACAAATAGAATAAATAAGATATAGATCAATGAGCACAACTGTGCTTCCTGGTGAAATTTTAGAATACATATATATATATATATATATATATGTATATACATATATATATTCTATATTCTAATATATATATATATATGGATAGTTATCATTGATTTAAAGTTGGAAGGCACCTTAGAGACCATCTAGTTTAATCTCCTCATTAACAAAATGGAAACATGGAAACAGAGACCCAGAGTATAAGACAAATTGCCCATAGTTGCACAGAATTGAATTCAAGATAGAAACCCAGATCTGTATAGCAGCAAGCACCCCAGTATACGCAGAACAGCCTGCTATACAGGTTCTCAGTTTGCTTTTCTAAAAGGAAAGCAACTTTCGAGGGGTCTTTAGTCACATATATCAACAGAGATAATATAAACAGAGAAATAAAGATTAACTAGGGTTTCTAACTGTCTGACCATAAGCAATACATATATCACAGATCTACAGACAGATCCAGCTGTCTGACCTTTATGTACACACATAATTACTGGAGAGAGAAGCACCAACTTCTGTGTTTTCAAAGCCAAGGAGCTCCTTAGTGGTTGCCCAGAGTTTCATCTGACACACAAACTTTCTTTTAAAGAAGTCCCACCCCTGCTTATGTCCGGACAGTTAGAAGCCCTGCCTGTTGGTCTTTATTTCTCTGCTTGTATTTTCTCTGTTGGTGAGTGTAATTAGATAGTTGACCCCTCAAAAATTCCTTTTCTTTTAGAAAAGCATATCTAAGAACCTGTGCCAATGGGTCATACTAACTGTGTGTCAGGGTACTTGCTGCTACAATCTCCTAGTTTCAAAATCTACCTTTCTTTCAGTTGTACCGTGTTTCCATTCATGCAAGGAAGACACTCACCTGGTGGTCAGCAGAATCAATACAAGAACACTCTCAAGGTCTCTCAGAAGAACTTTGGAATTGATTGTGTGACATGGGAGACATTGGCAAAGGATCACTCAGAATGGCATGCCCACATCAGACAAGGGGCTATGTTCTGCGAGCAAAGCAGAATTGAAGTAGATCAAAAGAAACGCTAGATGTGAAAATTTAGAAAATTCATCCCAAATGTTCCCATGGACAATTTGTGCCCAAAGTATGGTAGAGCACTCTGAATTTGTATTGTTATCGGTCTCAGTTGGACGTACTGTAATTTGACACTATTATAGTGATATCAGTTTTGGGCCCTCTGAGAACAAAGGACAAGTCTCAATCTTCCAAAATATTTATATATATTGGAGAGCCAAGACATTTCAAATGAAATTTAATAAGAAATACAAGGAGAGTCCTAAACTTTGGTTCAAAACTCAGTTTCACAATTACAATATAGAGGAGGAATAGTGGCAGAGTAACTCTTCTGAAAGAAAATGTAATACTACGATTCAGCAGAATCACCTGGTAGCAAAAACAAAAAACCATGAAATCTCAAGTTTTCTGAGAGAGGCAGTATCCAGAAGAAAGAAAGTGATCATCATACCACATCCTGCCTTAGTTAGACTTTATCTGGAATACAGTTTTCATGGCACATTTTGAGGACAACATATCCAATGTTAAACAAGTTTAGCAGAGGGCTTCTAGGATGGCGAAAGACCTTAAATTCGTAATATACAAGAGCTGCAGCTACTGGGGGCAGAGCCAAGATGGCGGAGTAAGAGCAACGACTCACTTAAGCTCTTAGACAGACTCCTTAAGATACCTCCAAAAAGAGAATTTTGGAGTGGCAGAATGCAATAGGAGACAGACGGTGGCAGATTTACAGCCCAGGACAGACTGGAAGGTTGTTCCACGTGACTGGAGGAGCACACAGCACACAGGCTGTCCCAGCATGGTCCCTGTCTCAGTAGGGCTGAGTAGGAAGCCCCAAGGGTTCTGAGGCAATGGCCTCACTGCAGAATTTTAGGCATAACAGCCCAGAATGGAAGTCTAGCAGAATTGAGCAAGTGAGAACCTCAGAGCCCCAGGTATCTGCAGGGGCTGCTCCTGAGACTACCAGCCTGCAGATTAAATATCTATAAGTCACCAACTTGAAATTCCAGGAACTAAGATGGTGGAGTGATTGGTAAATTCTCTCCCCCTCCTCTTGTTGACCTTAAAAGATCCATAAAATATTTCTGCAGAATAATCTCAGAACAGTGGGAGCAGCAGAAGGGCTATAGCACGAGGCTAGGAAAATCGCTCAGGAGGGTCCCTCTTGCTGTGGCTGAATGGGACTAGTGCAGGACCAGAGCTGTCCCAGACAGTCCCACCTCAGCAAACCAGGAGGAGATCTTGAGCCCCAGGGGAGTGAAGTCAGCAACTACCAACACCAGGGCCCCGGGTGTGCCTCAGCATCCCAAGGGAATTGGGAAGACACTAGGGCAGCCAGGATCACCAATCTCTGAGCTTGCCTATGCTCTATCTCAGCAGAGGAGACCTGCTGTAGCCAAACCACCCCTCCACCACCTTTAACACAGCTAGCTCCAGGACAACTATGGGGAAACCCAGAAGAACCTCACCTGGCCTCTGCTTTCTCATACCAGTCAGCTCAACACCAGTTAAGCCGAAGCATTTTAGCTTCTAGCTGAAAGAACCAGAGGCCACAAAACTCACAAAGTCTCAATTTGAAGGCACAAGAATTGTGAGACAGAGGCCCTTGTGCCCTAGAAGCAGAGATCTTTTTTAAAAACCAGAAAGAGGGTGATCATCATCATCATGAATAAGAAGAAAGCAGAAAAGACCATAGAATCTTTCTATGAGGAAAAGGACCAAAATACAAATACAAAAGAGGTTACCATTGAGACTGTACTCCCATCTGAAACTTCAGAAAGGAATATAAATTGGTTGCCAGCACAAAGAGTACTCTTAGAAGAGCTGAAGAAGGATTTTAAAAGCCAAATTAGAGAAATACAAGAAAAAATCGTCAATGATTTGAAAATATGAAAAAATTCACTGAAGAGAACAGCTCCTTAAAAAGGAAAATTAGACAAATGAAAAAGGAAGTACAAAAGCTAAATGGAGAAAATAACTCTTTAAATTGAACAATTAGACAGACAGAAAAGGAGATGCAAAAGTTAACTGAAGGAAACAATTTCATAAAAATCAGAATTGGGCAAATAGAAGCTAATGACCCCATGAGACATCAAGATTCAGTCAAACAGAATGAAAAGAATGAAAAGATAGAAGAAAATGTAAAATATCTCATTGAAAAAACAACTGACCTGGGAAATAGATCCAGGAGAGAAAAATCTAAGAATTATTGGTCTACCAGAAAGCCATGATGAAAAAAAAAGAGCCTGTTCAGTATCTTCCAAGAAATCATCAAGACAAACTGCCCAGAAGTCCTAGATCCAGAGGGTGGAATAGCCATTGAAAGAATCCATCATTCACCTCACAAAAGGGATCCCAAACTAAAAACACCAAGGAATATCATTGCCAAATTCCAGAATTATCAAGTGAAGGAGAAAATACTACAGGTAGCCAGAAAGAAACCATTTAAATATTGAGGAGCTAGAGTCAAGATCACACAGGACTTTGCAGCTTCCACATTAAAAGACTGAAGGAATTGGAATATGATATTCTGTAAGGCAAAGGAGCTGGGACTACAACCAAGGATCAATTGCCCAGCAAAGTTAAGCATAATATTTCAGGCAAGGAGAAGGACATTCAATGAAATAAGGGATTTCCAGACCTTCCTGATGAAAAGGTCAGAGCTCAATAGAAAATTCGATCTTCAAATACAAGTCTCAAAAGAGTCATAAAAACGCAAACAGAGAGGGAAAAAAACTTGTTATTCAATATGGGCATACTGTTTACATCCCTATAAGTGAAGATGATGCTTGTTAATCTTGAGAATTGTATGTTTATCATGATATATAAAAGGGATGTACATAGATAGAGGGAGCAGATATAAAGTAAATGATGTAATAATAAAAATGTGATTTAAGGGTGTAAAGGGATTGTAACAGGAGATGTGGAAAGGAGGAGGCAGAAAATGGTAAATTACATCACAGGAAGAGGCACAAAATTAGAGTAGAGGGAAAGGGGAGTCAGATGAGCATTGTTTGATATTTACTCTCATCTGATTTCATTCAAGGAGGGAACAACAAATCAGTTAAGTGTAGAAATCTAACTAGTTCTATAGGCAGTAGGAGGGGAAGGAGGAAAGAAAAGGGAGGGAAGGCTAGAAGGGAGAAAAACAGTAGTAAGGGTAAAGGTGAGTGAAAGGGAGTGGGACTGAAAGAAGGAAGGGAAGACTGAGGGAGGTGATGTTCAAAAATGAAAACTCTATAGTGAATGGGAAAGGAGAAGGGAGAACTAAAAGCACAAACAGGGGAAAGACGATAGACGGAAAGACACAGAGAGTAACCATAACTGAATATGAATGGGATGAACTATCCCATAAAATGGAGACAGATAGCAGAATAGATTAAAAGTCATAATCCAACAATATGTTGTTTACAAGAAACACATTTTAAATGTAGGGACATACAGGGTAAAGGTAAAAGGTTGGAGCAGAATACATTGTGCTTCATCGGATGTAAAAAAGCAGGGGTAGCAATCCTAATCTCAGACAAAGCAAAAGCAGAAATAAATCTAATCAAAAGAGAGAAGAAAGGAAACTATATACTGCTAAAAGGCACCATAGGCAATGAAGCAATATCATTACTAAATATATATACTCCAAGTAGTATAGCATACAAATTGTTAGAGGAGAAGGTAAAGGAGTTACAGGAAGAAATAGACAGTAAAACTATACTAGTGGGGGACCTCAAACTCCCCCTCTCTGAATTTGGTAACTCTAACCTCAAAATAAACAAGAAAGAAGTTAAGGAGGTAACTAAAACACTGGATAGGGCAGATATGAAAGATCTCTGGAGAAAATTGACTGGGGATAGAAAGGAATATGCTTTTTCTCAGTGGTTCATGTCACCTATACAAAAATTGACCAGGTACTAGGGAATAAAAACCTCATAATCCAGTGGAGAAAGGCAGAGATAATCAATTCATCCTTCTCAGATCATAATGCAATAAAAATTATGTGTAATAAAAGGCCATGGAAAGACCAAAATTAATTGGAAATTAAATAATCTAATCTTAAAAAATGAGTGGGTTAAACAACAAATAATAGAAATAATCAATAACTTCATTCAAGAGAATGACAACAATGAGACAACCTACCAAATCTTATGGCATACTGCAAAAGCAGTTCTTAGGGGAAGCTTTATAGTTTTGAATGCCTACATGAATAACATAGAGAAAGGGGAGATAAATGAATTCTGCACATAGCTGGAAAAGCTAGAGAAAGAACAAATTGAAAATCCCCGAGTAAATACTAAATTAGAAATACTGAAAACCAAAGGAAATTGAAATTAAGAAAACTATTGAATTAATAAATAAAACTGAGTTGGTTTTTTGAAAAAACCAATACAATTGATAAACCTCTGTTCAGTTTGATTAAAAAGAAGAAAGAAGAAAACCAAATTACCAATATAAAAAATGGAAAGGGTGAACTCACCTCCAATGAGAAGGAAATTAAAACAATAATTGGAAATTACTTTGCCCAACTGTATGCACATAAATTCGACAATCTAAATGAGATGGATGATTATTTTAAAAATATAAATTGCCCAGATTAATAGAAGAGGAAATTGAGTACTTAAATAATCCCATATCAGAAAAACAAATTGAGCAAACCATCAATGAACTCCCCAGGACAAAAATCTCCAGGGTCAGATGGATTTTACATGTGAATTCTATCAAACATTTAAAAGAACAGTTAATTCCAATACTAGATAGACTATTTTGGGAAAACTGGGGAAGAAGGAGTCCTCCCAAACTCTTTTTATAATACAAATATTGTTTTGATAGCCAGAAAAGCCAGAACATAAGAAGAAAATTATAGACCAATTTCTCTAGAATGCAACTTATCATGAGAATAATATATTATGATCAGGTAGGATTTGTACTGGGAATGCAGAACGGGTTCAATATTAGGAAAACTATTAGCCTTATTGATCATATCAACAACAAAACTAACAGAAACCACATGATTATCTCAACAGATACAGAAAAAGCTTTTGACAAAATACAACACCATTCCTATGGAAAACACTGGAGAGTATAGGAAAATGGAACTTTCCATAAAAATAATAAGCAATATCTACCTAAAACCTTCAGCAAGCATTATATGCAATGGGGATAAGCTAGATGCATTTCCAATAAGCTCAGGAGTGAAATAAGGATGTCTATTATCACCACTATTATATGGTACTACAAATGTTAGCTATAGCAATAAGAGAAGAAAAAAAATTGAGGGAGTTAGAATAGGTAAAGAAAAAAACTAATTTATGTCTCTTTGCAGATGATATGATGATATACTTAGAAAATCCTGGAGAATCAAGTAAAAAACTTCTTGAAATAATGAACAACTTTGGGAAAATTGCAGGTTACAAAATAAACCCACACAATTCTTCTGCATTTCTATATATTTCTAACAAAGCCCAACAGCTTAGAAAAAGAAATTCCATTTAAAGCTAAGGTAGACACTATAAAATATTTGGGAGTCCATCTGCCAAAACAAACTCAGGGACTATATGAACACGATTACAAAACACTTCTTGTGCAAATAAAGTCAGATCTAAGTAAGTATAAAAACATCAGTTGCTCTTGGGTAGGTTGAGACAATATAAGAAATGGCAATTCTACCTAAATTAATTTACTTATTCAGTGACATACCAATCAAACTATCAAATAATTATTTTCTAGAGTTTGAAAAATAATATAAAAATTCATCTAGAAGAACAAAATTTCCATAATATCAAGGGAATTAATGAAAGAAATGTTAGGAAAGGTGGCCTACCCCTACCAGATCTCAAATTGTGTTATGAAGTAGCAATTATCAAAACCTCTTGGTACTGGCTAAGAAGCAGAGAGGTAGACCAGTGGAGTATGTTAAGTACTTAAGACACAGTAGCCAATGAATATAGAAATCTATGATTTGATAAACCCAAGGACCCCAGCTTCTGGGATAAGAACTCATTGACAAAAATTGCTAGGAAAATTGAATAATAGTGTGGCAGAAAGTGGACATAGACCAATGTCTGACACGATACACAAGAGAAAAGTCCAAATGAGTACATGATCTAGGTATAAAGATGGGTACAATAAACAAACTAGTGGAGCAAGGAATAGTGTATTTATCAGATTTATGGAGCATAGAGAAATTTTTGACTAAACAAGACATAGAAAACACTATAAAGTGCAAAATGGACAATTTTGATTACATTAAATTGAAAAGTTTTTACACAAACAAACCCAATACAACCAAGTTTAGGAGGGACCAGAAAAGTGGGAAAGTATTTTTTGCAACTAGTGTCTGTCATAAAAGCCTTATTTTCTAAAATATATAGAGTCAAATATGCAAAAATGCAAGTCATTCCCCAAGTGATAAATAGTCAAAGAATATGAACAGGCAGTTTTCATGTGAGTAAATTAAAGCTATCTATAGCCATATGAAAAAATGCTCTAAATCACTATTGATTAGAGAGATGCAAATAAAAACAACTCTGAGATACCACATCACATGTATCAGATTTGCTAAAATGACAAAACAGAATGATGATAAATGTTGAACAAAATGTGGGAATTTTGGAACATTAATTCATTGTTGCTGGAGCTGTGAACTTATTCTACCATTCTGAGCAATTTGGAACTATGCGCAAAGGGCTACAAAAATGTTCATACCTGGGGGGCAGAGCCAAGATGGCGGAGTAGAAAGACTCACCTATGCTAGGTCCGAACCCACAGCCCATAGATTCCCTGTAAAAAGAACTCCTGACAAATTCTGGAACAGTGGAAGCCACGCAGCAACACAGTGAAGGAGATTTCTGCTGCAGAGAGCCCTGAAAAACCGACCGCAAAGGTACCCCGGACGGGAGTGGAGTCCTGCCCGGCTGAGCGCTCCCCTCTCCCGCCCCGGCCACGCAGCACTGAGAGGAGCGAGCAGAGCCTGCAGGCGTCAGGGACCTGAATCTCCGGGCGGCCGAGAAGGTCCCTCCACCCACAGACGCACAGGTCAGTGAGAGAGACGGGCTGAGAGGGGAGCGGGGGATCTCTGGGACTCGGACCCCCTGGGAAGCGGCCGCTGTGGCAGAGGCTGAGGCAGCTCAGCCAGAGACTCCCGGGGCAGGTAGGAGCTCCACTCCAGCTCTACTACAAAGGATCTCTGTATAAACCCCCTGAGGGAACTGAGCCTGAGAGGCGGCCCTACCCCCACCTGAGAACCAGCAGATAAG
>CM053770.1:335070380-335092144 GCA_028658325.1 Potorous gilbertii | reverse complement strand
GAAAATTTTGGAACCCAAAATCTTGTGAAAATGAATGTAAAAAGTTAAATAAATTTATTTTAAAAAAATTAAAAAAAAATGTTCATACCCTTTGACCCAGCAATACTGCTTCTAGGACTGTATCCTCAACAGATTATAAAAATGGGAAAGGGACCCACATGTCCAAAACATTTATAGCAGCTCTCTTTGTGGTGGCCAAATACTGGAAATCAAGGGGATGCCAATCAATTGGGGAATGACTGAATACATTGTAGCATATGAATGTAATGGAATACTATTGGGCTATAAGAAATGATGAATAGGAAGATTTCAGAGAGGTCTAGAAAGACTTATATGAACTGATGTTGAGCAGAAACCAGGAGAACTTTGTACACAGCAAGAACCACAATGTGTCAGGAATTTTTCTGGTAGACTTAGTACTGCATTGCAATGCAAGGATTTAAAAATTTCCAAATGAATTCTTGAGGCAAAATGTCTTCCACATCCAAAGAAAGAATTATGGAATTCGATCACAGAATGAACAGACCATTTTTTTGTATTATGTTTTGTTTTATGATTTCTCCCAGTCATTTTAATTCTTCTGTGCAACATGACAAAGGTGAAAATGTATTTAATAGGAATATATGTGTAGAACCTATATAAAATTGTATACCATCTCAGAGAGGGAGTGGGGTGGAAGGGGGCAAGGAATGGGAGAGAGGGGAAAATCTAAGATATATATACATATATATATATATATATATATATATATATCTATATATATACATATATATACATATGGAAATGTTTGTAGAACACTGAAAACAAATAAAATAATTTAATTTAAAAAATAAAATTCAAGATTAAAAAAAAAGAACTGCAGGTATTTAGTCTAGAGAGGAAAAGATCTGGGAATACAAGTATTTTATGTATTGGAATATGACAATGAAAGCAGACTTGTTCTATTTGGCCCCAGAGGGCAAAAGTATGACAAATGATTAAAAGTTGCAAACAGGCAAATTTAGGCTTAATGCTAGGATAAACTTATTTAAAATAAACTTTCAATAGTTCAATAGGTACACTTATGAAGCAGACGGTAGCCCTATCCTTGAAACTCTTCAGGCACAGTTGGATGACTACTTGTCCCAAATACTTGGCCAAAATAATCTTGGATTATGTTTACATTGGACTGCATCGTCTTTTAGTGTCCTGCTCCCTACCCCTACTTGCTTCCTTGGTAAGTTTGATGTAACACCAAACTCTGTGTGTGTGTGTGTGTGTGTGTGTGTGTGTGCGCGTGTATGTGTAGGTGTAGTTTCAGTCTCCTTTCCTTCCTTTCTACATTAGCATATTATTTTTACCCTCACTTCTCTTTCCCTTCTTAACATCTTCAGAAAAGGAAAAAAAAAACATTTATCCTTCATGTTTTCTGCTTTTTTTCTTTAATTCCTACAATACCCTCAGGTAACATTGGGTCCTAAAAGACCTCGTGTTTCTTTACTCAGTTTTAGTATGTTAGCAATACATCATCATTAGTCAATTGTTCAAATAAATTTATCTAAGTTCTCTTAAGATTTTTGTTTGTATTTCAAAGTTTGTGTCCAACTCTCATCTTTTCATCAGAAATGCTTGAGAGCCTCTATTTTATTAAAGATCCATTTTTCCTGTTAGGATTATTCTTAATTTTCAGATGTTAGTCTTGATTGTAAGTCTATGTCTTTCACCTTTCTGTAAAAGTGTATTCCAAGATCATCTCTTATTTATCATGACAGTTGAAAGGTCTTGTGTGATTTTGACTCTGCTTCCTTAGTATTTGAACTGCTTGTTTCTGGATGCTGCTTGATATATTATTTTCTTTGATATGGAAATGTTGAAATTTCATTGTGACATTTCTCAAATAACCCCCTCTCTTTTTTTCAGGAAATGATCTTCAAATTACTTCTATCTTCACTTTGTCCCCCATTCCTTGATTCTCATAGATCAAGACACTTATTGATTTCTTGAAATATAATATCTGAGTTTTTTTTTAATCTTTGCTTTCAGGTACTCTGATGATTCTTGTTTTTCCTCTCCTCACTCTGTTTTCTAGGTTAGTTGTTTTTAATATGAGGTACATTAAATTTTGTTTTTTTTTTCAATCAGCTAACTTTGTTCTGCTATTTTTGTTGTCACATTGAGCCACTAATTTCTGTGTGGTCTGTTCTAGTTATCTGGGAGTCCATTAATTGGATGAGTTTTATCTCTTCCTCATTCAAGGTTTTTATTCTCCTTCAATTTTTCTCTTTCTTTCATTTTTATCCACTGCTTGATATCTTTTTGTTTTTCGTATAGTCTTGTGCAAAATGATTTCTTTTTTGTCCTTTGACACACTGGTTACAATTCTTATGCAGTGGTTTTCTCCTTTTAGGCTGGATATTTGGACTTCTCTAAATTACATTTTAATAAAAATACTGATCAGTCTTTTCTTTAGTTTGCTGATCTCCCTAGCTTATTTCCTGAATCGGAATTTGTGCCAAGAATAAGTTTTTCCCTAGTTGTACTTTCTATAGAGTGCTAGCATGCTATGAGGTCTCACACATGAGTCACCTAAAATCATTCACTGACTTCTACTTCTGAGGTTACACCACACACCCATAACTTAGAGGTTCAGAATTCTAAATCTTCAGGGATGCTATTCTGCCATTGATTCAGAGTATTGTGTTGAATTCTGAGTCTGTTTTTGGATGGACGTTAACAAAGTGGAAAATATTAAGGTAAAGGTCACTACTATTTGAAAACCCTGAAGAATGCCTGAATCTAGTGTCAGTCTCCAGTTTAGTGTTAATGAATTGATGATTTCATGTTTGCAAAAAAGTAGGAAAGTATGGTACAGTAGGATTTCATGTATTATGCAAAGTAAATATTGTCTGAAATCAATGTTTTCTTTTAATTGAGATGTCGGTATAAAAGGTCACAGAATTCCAAGGACTTACTAGCAAGAAAAATGTTTTTCATGTTACCAATTTTATTTTGTGTACCACATTTTATGGGTTATTTCATGGTTACTGTGTTAGGAAAAATGCATATTATCAGATTGTTGCTGTGTTACAAAGAATTGTATACAGAAAAATATATTTTCAGTAATCTCTAGTGAAAGATTACAGTTTTTGTTGATCATGGGAACCAAAACTTCTATTTCCCATAGGTTCAAAGTATAAACATTTGAATTTTTTTGACTTTCATGCCATTTTCTAAGAACATTACCCCCATGAACATTTAGGATTGACCATACTAGAAAAAAAATAGTAACTCACATTTATATCACATTTCAGTTATTTGCAAAGTGTTTCCTTCTCACTAGTCCTTTGAGGTAAGTAGTAGAATTATTAGTAGTATTATTTTATAGAAAGAAGAACAAAGATACCTTAAAGTTAAGTTATACCTCCACCTCCCTTCCCCTGCCAGGATATGTGGCTAGCAAATATCAGTGGGAAGATTCAAACTCAGGTCTTTTAACTCCAATTTTACCACTGTACCATGTTAACATATACAGTTTAAACTAGATAATCTGAGGTCCTTCTAACACTGAAGTTGTGATCCTATGCCACTTGGGAGCCTTTTTTTTGTTTGTTGATCTTTTTCCTGTGATATAGTAGGTATGGCACTAGAATTGGCATCAGGAAGAACAGGATTTAAATTCTTTGAAGTCAGACCCTTAGCAGTGTGTTACCCTGGACACATCATGTAACTGTTTTGAATTTTAGTGTCCTCATTTGTAAAATGTGGCTAAATAATAATGCAGAAACTACCTGGTAAGGTTGTTGTGGTGAGGTAAGATAATATATAGGAAGCACTTTGTCATTGTAAAGAGTTATAAAAATGTGAGATATTGATATTGAAAGTGATAGACTTGTGATCATGCATCCACATTCTCCTATCCTAATTCATCCTCTAACTGAAGACAGGCATTTGTATGATATGCATTTACAAACAGACTGGGGTTAGTAGGCATGGGACAGAACAAAGCTTGCTGGTCCTTGCAAGGACTGACCTCAGGACCTTTTTCTCATTAGTACCATACTCCATACCACTGAGGTAATTGGACACAGACAAGATTATTCATTTTATGTGGATAGTCAGGATATTTTAGCTGACAATCTGGAAGCTGCTTCCACTGAAATTTTAAAATGATACATCAGGATTAAAAGAATAAAGCACCTTTTCTCCGATCTTCAGGCTACATTTAAAGTTCTATACCATTCAATTTCATGGAGAAAACATATATTGCATTACTGCATTTATCAGCAAAGTGAAAAAAATAGCCAGTTAAACATAAGTCTTCTCCCCCATGAAAAATCAGAAGTATTTGCTGTGAAGGAGCAAAAGACCATAATACATATTCCTCATTGAAGGACTAAAAGGTCATAATATATATTCTACATCCTTACCTTTTTCTGGACATCTGATAGCCATTTAAAATAAATAGTCTTGTCTTCAGCACTCCCTTTCCTCATGAGTAAACAATATTGGCATTTGTTTTGGCCATACAGAAAATATCATGGTAATGTTGGAAAGTGTGAGCAAAGCAAGGATCTAGGTTTTTAAGACAATGAAATTTGATGGATTTTTAGCCATGTTGTAATAAAGAATCAGCAAGATATCTGAGAGTCCCTCTTCAATACCCTACATGGTAAACCAGAATATTTGTGGATAAAAAGAAAAATGTCAGTGAAAAATGGGAGAAGAGGGGAGGAAAGAAGGCTACAGATAAGAAAGGAGTAACTCAATGTAGCTTAGTAGGAGAAGGATAAGAGAGACTGTTCCAGTCAGGAAATTTTTAAAGATGTACCCTGCTTCACATATAAAGCCAATCAAAGGAGGCTATTTCCATCTACATTGTAGGAAAATAAAAAGAATCAGGATACGTCCGGGTTAGGTGATCTTGTCATGATCCAAAGCCCCAAGCCCTTACAAAGGCAAAAAAAAAAAAAGAGTAAAATTCAGAACATGATTCTGTCTAATCATTGCTGATGGGGGAGGGGAGTACGAAAACAACCTAGACAATAAAGTCTCTCTTTTTTTTGGTGTCTTGCCTGATAAGTGGCATTGTAAAGAGGGTGCCTTTGGGGAGCAAATTTGTGAAACCAAGACCAGAGTAAATCTCATACTAATGCACTTCCACTAAATCTACTACCTTATTTTTTTTTATTTTTTAATGTCCAGAGTGGTTTATAGATATAAATGTATTGATACTGATATCTTTGTCCCAGGAGCCCACACATAAAACAAGGAAAGAATTAAGAGTTCATGAGGGACTCGTACAGTCTGTATATGTTTGTTTAAGATGGAAGTACATGCTAGCTATAATTATTATTTCTATTTTTTCAGAGAAAGAAATTGAAGCTTAGAGGGATTACCTTATTTGTCCATGTTCAGACATCTAGTAAATGGTAGAGCTAGGACTTAATATGAGTTCTCCAGTGTTAAAGACCCATACTATTTCCTCTATACCACTTTTCCCAGTTGAGGAATTTGGCAATTTCCTGATCTAACAGCTCTTTTGATACTGTATCTATCTTAGAGCAAGACTACCCTTCTTTTATTACTCCTTTGGAGGTATTTGTAGCTCAATCATCTCTAGGTAAGGTAGCTACTCCCTGAAACCATAGAACTAAAATATATGGGAAGTGACACAGTTCATAGCCCCAGCTGGCTTCTTTCCCTAGCAGACACTTAAGTCACATGGTCAAATGGCCTGAGACTATCAAGTATGCCAGCAGCTTTTGAAGTGCTGCAATCTGCATCACTGAAAGGACTATTCAGATCAATGAAGTTCTAGATCCATTATAAAATTTTAATATTTTAATTAACTTATTATTTTAATCCATATGAGATTTTAACCTCCTTGAAAAGGCTTGCCTGCTTTGTTTCTATTTTTACATTCCCCATCTTAGCATAGACTTGCACAGAGAAGGCACTGTAATCATTTTTTGAATTGAATCAAAAAGAGTCAAGACTACGACAATCAGCCAGGGAGGAAGTAGAAATATTCTTTTTTTTAAAAAAAATAGACTCTATGGAAGTCATAGTTTGTGTATTTCATGCTGCCAACACTGCCAGATACATCAGGTTTTGTGGGTTGGTAAGCAGTTGAGTTGGCCTGAAGGCTTTCTGAACCAGTTTCTAAAGCTAATAGATAGATATCCAACTACCTGGAATGGTTTAGGTGCTGCCTTGCCTCAAGGTACACTTCCAGATGAGCTCCTGGGATCCTCTCTAGAAATATATTAAGCAAAGAAATGCTACAGATCAAAACAAAAACCCCATTTGCCATATTCATGCAGCCATTCAATGAATTCTTATTTAGTCATACAATATATATAAAATTCCTCAGTTCAATATCGCACTGGAAGCCACCCTAACTTCAAGTCCACCCTTCCCACTGAGGTACCTCCTTCTGCTCTATATTAACAAAAGTTTCCCAGATAAGTACTAAGTGGATGACTTGAATGCTATGCAGTATTCAGTCATTCAGTGAAAAACCAAATTACCACTAATTATATTATAGCGTGCTGTGGTGCAGCCAGTGTGACTCCACAAAGGGAAATGGGCATCAGTGGCACTAGGTGGCACCTTCTGACACATTTACAGACCATTACCCAGGGCTAATATCATTTCACAGGGGCCTGTGTGGAAAAGAGGAATGGTTTCTTGCAGCATCAGTCAGCTGAATGTGATCTGTGAGTGGAAATTGTCTGCTCCCAATGGGCACAGCGCCAAGCGCAGCTCTGGCACCAAGCCTTGAAATTAGTAACAAGCAGCCAGCCATACACCTCAGGAAACAAGGTGATAATTCTAGAGATGGGGTAGGCAAGGAGGACAGAGGGAGAGCAAAGAGGCAGGAATGGAATTTTTGATCTTCCAGGAATTCTGCTAGTAGATGGTCTCCCTCTTTCCTCCAATATGGACCATTCTATATCATGCAGTGGGATTTACCCTTTGGAATTTGGAACTCTTCTCAGAAGTGTTTTGGGGAATATCTTCTATTTAGGGATACAGCTTGGGGAAGGGCAAAGAGTGATGAAATCAGACTCAAAGCAAGTTACTTCACACAGCACATAGTAAGTACTGCTTGCTGACTGACCAACCTGATCCTCATTTTCTCATCTTCAAAATGATAGAATTGGGCAAGAGAGTCTACCATGTTCCTTACAGCTCTTGGTCAATGATTATTCTATCATCCTAGACATGTCAATAGTTCTTAGGAGATAATGCTATCATATCCTATCTCATTTTGTGGAGACCCTAGTGGTCACACTTCACATATACTCACTGAATAAGAACTGGGTTAAAAGGAGATTTCTGTGATTTGAGCCTTGATGTTACAGAAGAAAGACCACATGACAAATGAAGTTAGCATTACGCTGACTTTGGCACTAATTCAATGGGCACAATGGAAAGTGGGCTGGATTTGGAATGTAAGGACTTGGTTTTAGATCAAAGATCTTACCACTCATCTCTGTATGATCTTGGTCAATTAATTTACTTCTTTTCTGGGTCTCAATTTATCTCCTCTGTTAAATGAAGAGATTAGACTAGATGAACTCTTAAGATCCTATTTAGCTCCAAATCTTTGACCTCCCACTCTTGGCTATAGCTTGGCGAAAGTTGTCCATATCTAGCCTGAGCTAAATGCAAGACACAATTTTCTAGCCACAATTACACCGTGAAACTTTATATTTAGCCTCCTATCACCAACTATCCCTTTTCCTCATTTTCTACTTCAACTGTGTCCAAAAATCAACACATCATGTATTAATAAGTTGTCTTATGTAACCATTCACCATTCCTTTGATTTTCCACACTAAAATATTCTTCTCTCAATATGTGTTGTTTGCCCCTATTAGAATATATATTCCTCAAAGACAGGGATACTCTTGCTTTTTTTTTTTTAGGGCAGCTAGGTGGTGCCATGGATAGAGCACCAGCGCAGGAATCAGGAGGAACTGAGTTCAAATCTCACCTCAGACACTTGACACTCACTAGATGTGTGATCTTGGGCAAGTCACTTAACCCTAATTGCCTCATCCTGGGTCATCTCCAGTCATCTTGATGAGTATCTGATCTCTGAATTCAGGTGACTCTGGAGGAGCAGTGAGGCTGGTGACCTGCACAGCCTTCCCTCACTCAAAATAAAGTCAAATGCAAGTCATGTCATTATTTCTCTGATGGCATGGTCTTCTTTGGCAACAAAGGATGAACACACTCTTGCTTTTTATAGCTGTATCCTCAGGGCTCAGCACAGTGCCAGACACATAGCAAGTAAATTCTGTGTAACCAATTTTTCATTCATTCATTTATTCATCCATGCATTCTTATTATCCTAGAAGATCAATGACTGACAGATCTCATAAGATGATTAAGTCCTAGGATTTGGGAAATAGATCCCAGAAATCACTTAGTTTGTCCCCATGACTCAGGTAACCATCCATAAAAGATAATATGTGTATATGTATGTGTAAGTGGATATGTACACATGTACATACATACACACATATAAATAATACATATGTATTATATGTATATATGTATATGGTATGTATATATGCATGTATATGTATGTGCATGTATGTGTGTATTTGTGTGTATACGTGTGTATGTATATCTGTCTTCTTATATACATACTGTATGCATGCATGCATGCATGCATGCATATCTTCAAATTTTCCCAGTGAAAGACTCTACAATTCTATCACAATTCATTTTGGTGTGGAGGGTCAACTCCAAGCAAAAGTACTTTAGCTAACTAAGATCTTGGTCAATATCTCCTCACCTCTGTTGGCTTTCCTGTTAGCACACATTCTTTCCAGACTCTCCAAAGCATCAAGTAGCTTTCTTGAGACTAATCATATGTAGAACAATCACTAGGAAATGTGGAACCCAGGGCAAAGACCATAAATTATATTTAGGGCCCCCCAGCCTGTTATCTGGTAGTTTCTAATTTTCACTCTTTTGTTGCTAACTAGATAATGGGTTACACTGATGGGATATACATACTATTAGTTTCCACCTTCAATTCAATGCCCTCTAAACTTGGTTTCCTATGAATTTAGAATCCAGTAGTGTCTCTACCTAATTACAGCATTGGTCTTACATATGGAAAAAATACTTACTTCCATGGTGCTATGTTTTTCCCCCAGGGAGGGCATAGGAAGGTCTTTTTGATCAAGCATGGCTTCATGTGTTATCCTAACACACATGAGCATTGGAAAAGTAGACTTCTGAAGATACAATGCCTTAACCCTGAGGAGTAACTCTGCAGGTGGGAATTCAGGAACAGATCTCCCTGACCCACCTGCCATGGTGCCTCAAATCTTACAATCTCAAAGTCATTGCTTGGCTTTCTCAGGCACTACTGTCTCCAGGAGTCTTTATTAATAGCCAGGATACCCATGGTGCTGAGGCACATTAGACTGTTATCACTCATTTGCATCTTATCAGGGATTAGTTTTTTAGATAGCTTTCTGGCAGATAGATAGTTGGCTCAAAGTGATTTGCAGGAAGAACAGGTAAGTTTTACTAGTGAGAAGGGAAAGGAAGAGAAGTAAAGTGGAGAAAATTATGTAGAGCCAAGAGACAGCACAGAGGCCTTGGTAGACTTTGGGATGAGAAAGAGCACTAAGTAATAGAGAGAGAGGTTTTAGCCTAATGGATTGTAATCCCTCTGATAACAGTTGGGTCAACAAACATTTATTAAGAGATCACTATGTACCAGGAATTGCCCTGATCCTTAGAGACAAAGGCAAAAAAACCCAGACCCTGTCTTCTAGGCTCTCATAGAGGAAAAAAAGTTGTAGTAATGGATGAAAACAGCTGAAAATAACCAAGTACACCTGGGATATATACAAACTAAAGGAAGATATTCTGAAAGTAGCAGGTGGGGCTGGGATAGGTCTCCTATACAAGGTAGAATTTGAACTGAGTATTTAAGGAAGCCAGAAAAGCTAAGAGATAGAGATGAGGGAACAAAGCATTCCCTGCACAGGATAGTCATTGCAAAGACCTAGAGACTAAAGATGTGTCTTCAGATACAAGGAAGAGCAAGTATTCCAGTGAAACCGAACTGTATAGAATGCATGGAAGTGCAACTAAGACTGGAAAAGCATGAAGGAACCAGGTTGTAGGGGCAGAGGGGAAACAACAAAAAACTTTAAATATCAAAGACTTTAGATTCGATTCTGAGGGTAATTGTGAGTCACTGGAGTTTGTTGAGTAGGAGAATTATTAGTTTGTTCATGCAACATGAAGGGGGAAAAAGAGGAAGTTTCTTAGCTTGCTGGCAGATCTCCTGTGGTAGATTTATAGTGTGTGTGTTCATCCTTTATTGCCGAAGAAGACCATGCCATCAGAGAAATGATGACACAACTTGCACTTGACTTTATTTTAAGTGAAGGAGGGCTGTGTAGGTCACCAGACTCATTTCTCCTCCAGAACCATCTGAATCCAGTGACCAGATATTCATCAGGATGACTGGAGATGACCCAGGATGAGGCAACTGGGGTTAAGTGACTTGCCCAAGGTCACACATCTAGTGAGTGTCAAGTGTCTGAGGTGAGATTTGAAGTCAAGTCCTCCTGACTCCTGTACTGATGCTCTATCCACTGCACCACCTAGCTGCACTTGGATTCATAGTAGGACATGGACAAAGACTAAACAAAAATGACCGGCAAGAAGAGGTTGCAATCTGTATCATTGGAGGGAGTATAAATGTGATCAACTTATAAATCCAATAGAGCATCACTTTATTGATTTTTAAAGATGAGGGACTTTAGAAACGTTTATCAAGTGAACAAATAATTTGCATGGTCCATCATAACTATAACTGATATTACACTGAATCTTAATGTTTTCAAACCATTTTACAAACGTTATAGAATTTGAGCTCCACAATCATTTTAGGAAATAGACATTACATTATTATCACAAGGTTAAATGCCTTGGTCAGCATCACTGCTAGTAAATTTCCATGTCTCCATGGGTTCATAGAAATCCAGCACTCTATCCAGTATACCACATTGCCTCTTTCCGCTTAGGATGTATTCACCCCTTTCCCATCTTTTACCGTTGAATCTTTTCTCAAGGCACAGGTCAGGTGGTACTATTTTCTTTATGGAGTTTTCCCTGATGACAAGCCCCTCCCCATACCCTCAATCTGAAGTGGTAGTTCCCTCCTGCTTGCTGTTTGTTGTTCAGTCACGTCTGATTCTTCATAACCCCCTCTGGGGTTTTCTTGGCAAAGATAATAGAGTGGTTTACCATTTCCTTCTCTAGCTCATTTTACCAATGAAGAAACTGAGCAAACAGGATGAAGTGACTTGCCCAGGGTCACACAGCTAGTAAGTGTCTGAGGCCACATTTGAACTCAGAAAGATTAGTCTTCCTGATTCGGAGCCTGGCACTTTCTCTACTGTACTACCTAGCTACCTCCTCCAGACTCTCACATTACCCTGTTTGTCCTTTCCTATGTCTTTTCTCAGAGCCACAATCCCTTGATGTAGAAACTTTGACCCTGAGGATCTACTCTCTTGATTGGTGACTCCTTCTAGACCACTATTTCAGAAAGGACCACAGTGATTTATCTCACTCATACCTTGACACTCTCTGAACTTTTCCTCCTCATATTCTACCTCCCTCTCTTCATAATTCTCTGTTAAGGGTTAACAAGGCCAACTGCCTTGATCTAAAGTGAGTACCTCCCCCAACTTTTCTGGCTCCTAGCTCCTCTTCCTGTGTTGTTTTCCCTCTTTAGAAGGGAAATTCTTTGAGACCAACTTATTTTCATTTGCATTACCAAAACTTAACAGAGTACCTGGTATATGGTAGATATGCTTTATCTTGCTTAGTCATGTGTGACTCTTCATGACCTGATGGACCATATGATTCATGGGGTTTTCTTGGCAAAGATATTGGAGTAATTTGCCATTTCTTTCTCCAGCAGATTAAGGCAAATGGAAGTTACATGACTTACCCAGGTCTACACAGCCAATTAATATCTAAGACTGGATTTGAAGTTAGATCTTCCCAGCTCCAGGCTTAATGCTTTATCCACTGAGTCATCTACTTGCCCTTTATCGTCAATTTCTATTAATTTCATTCTAACCAATGTTTGATTTATGTGTGCATAAATCTTACCCTTACTCAGCCTTAACCAAATTATAAACCTCCAGAGTGCAGGGATTGATTATATAATTTTTCATTTTTATATTCTTAACCCTTGCACAGAACTTGTGTATAATAATTTTTTGTTGATTGAAGTGGAAACTAGATTGGAAGCCTCTAGAGTACAGGGACTGATTATATAATTTTTCATTTTTGTATCCTTAGCCCTTACACAAAACTGGTATAATTTTAATTGATTGAAGTGGAAAGAGAAAGGATAAATACCACCTGTCCTGATTCATTGCCCATCATCATGATCACTGTATCACCATCATTAATAACAATCCGTTTTTTAAGGTACTGAGGGATATGTAGTCCCTTCATTTTAGATATTCATAGTCTAAGACCAATAACCACTAATGCTAGTTCTAATTAAAAATAATTAATGCATGTGGTGCTGTGAAGTTGGCAAACCACTTTCCACACATTTCTCTTTCATGATCTAGATACACTCACACAGAGACACATGCAGCTAATCAATAAACATTTTTAATTGATTACCTGTGCAATTCTGGAGACCAGTATACAAAGACAAAAACAAAACAGTTCTTGTCTTCAAAAAGCTTAAATTTTATAAGGGAAACAATAGGTACACACATCTTGGAAATAGAAGATCGGACATAAATACTCAGATGAATCTCTGAATTTAATGATGTGGATTTTTTTTCTCCAATACCATTGCAGTGCATATCTATCCTTAATTCCTCATCCTTCCCTTGTCTATATCTCTGTACACCCAATATCCTAGGAGCCTTCCTCACTTTCTCCTGTCATGGCAGAGATACCAGTGGAATATTTGGACATAACTTTGCTATTGCTGTATGACCAGTGACACAGTTTAATTCTTTGAAACTCCATTTGTTTCAAATCCTGAAACACAATTGAAAATGTAGAGCAGAAAAAAAGTTAAATCAATGTAGCAATAAATACTCTTATCTTAATTACATGTGATTCAAAGATAAGTGCATTCAAATGCATTTTCATCATATCACAAGACCCTTATGTAAAATAATTTGTTTTCATTAAGGTTAGATATAGGCTTTAAACATCAGATTTGAAAAATTCAGTAAATTTAACATGCAGGTGTAGTTCCCTTAGATAACAAATGCAAATGGGATATTTATGGTGCCAAAATCTTTGACTCTGGGACTTTGTCTGCTTTTGATTTTCACTTGATATGCCCAAGCAAGGGAGTTTGGGTTAATCATACCCAGAAGAAATATCTTTCATCTTGTTGAATGTTAAACTCATCATGTAGTTTTTCTTTCCAACTGTCTTCCTTGAGTCTGTTCCCCTCCCACTACCTCTCTGATTCTCTTTTTCTCTGAGTCAGCTGTTGTTACTGCACATCTGTGCTGATGCCCACCTCTCCACTTGAGTGTCTATCTCTCTTGAAGTCCTTTTCCACCTCTTTTCCCAGATTTGTACATCCTTTCTATTCTTGTTGACATCACAAATCACCTCCACTCCTGACCTTGTCTCTCCTCCTCCCTATGTTCCATCGATTTTCTTTCTCCACTTTGGTACTAAGACTCTGAGAATCTTTTTGGATTGGATGTCAGTTCTCACTGGTTACTGTAGACACAATATGTATTGACCTTCTACACAAGCAGAGTACATGAAACTTTGAGGATTTATCTTTAGTGACACTGAAAAGGCGATTTAACATCAGAATTTATCCCCACAAATGGTGGCCTGCTATGATACCTGGCATTCTATTATGGGCTTAGTATAGTAGCTTGTATTATCTCAATAAGATAGCATACATAAAGCATTTTACAAATCCAAAAGTGCTCTATCAATGCCTAATACCACTATCTTTAGCATCATTGCACGAGTGTGAAGTTCAATATATGCCTGTTGAATCAATAAATGGACTAAGTAACTGAACTACTGAGTTCTCCTTCCTTCCTTCCTTCTTTCCTTCAGACTGGAAGTACAGTGACTATCCAGTTTCACTACTGATCAGCATAACAGATTCAATATGTTCCATATTTGACCTGGGTTGGTTCACATATCCTTGGGCAGGTTGGTGTTCTCCCACTCCAGGGGTTTTTCATATTAATTCTGGACTCATTGTAGATACCCAATGAGCTTAGACCTACTGTAGCTCAGAACTTTCAAACTCAAATAATCAACCCCAGCCTCCTCAGTAGGGAAGTTTATAGGTAAGTACCACAACCACAGACAAGAGCTCTGTTTCAAAGCAAGTAGGTAACTGATAGAGAAGTCCCCAAGCAACACAGCATAGAAAAGAATCAGAGATTCTCATAGTTGGAGATCTCCACAGCCATGTAGTCCCAACCATACTTAAATAAGTATTTCCTCAATAATATCCCAAAGAGATAGTTAGCCTGCTTGAAGCATGCAGGGCTATTCCTTCCACTTTGGGGCAGCTCTCCTGGGAACATTTTCCTTATATCAAGCTATAGTTGGCCACCAATTGCTCTGAATTCTGCTCTCTGAGGTCAAGCTTAACTTGTCTATTCCTTTTTCTATATAATATCGCCTTAAATACGTGAAAAGTGTGCTCATGGTATGGAGAGACCACATGGGGAAAAAGGGTAAATATTATGTATATATGTATGTATCTGTCTATCTATATCATGTGTCTATCAGTCAGTCATCTCTATCTATTCTAATATCAATGCAAATCTTTAGACTTATACTCCTAGCTGGCTAGAGTTATGGAAGGGTAAAGTAACTTGTCCAGGGATACCTTACATTTTAGAATTGAGACTTGAATCCAAATCTTTTTGACCTTAAGATAGTTTCTTTATTTGCAATATTGTAAATTCCATGTTTTTTTAAATTCCTCTCACCCTATATTCAAGCCAGCCAATTCATTTAGCCAAACTCATTTGACTCTAAAAAAGAAGTGAAATAAAACCCTAAACTGAATTGACTGATTATTAGACCTAAAACAATAACAATCCATATTTTGAGGATGCCTACCGTAACTGATTCAAGTCTTCCCCTTAGTAAGATATGACATTAGGGATGCAGACCTTTTAAGAAGAAATATGAAAGAATTTCTCCTTCTCCTTGGATATCTCAGATGGTCCAAGTCAGAATTTTAAAAGTCAGCCTAGTTTACCAATGCTATTAGGCACCAATGCCATTATCATATGGGATCCTTTATATTTCATTTTTGAAGCATTGTTTTCCATCATTCCTAGGACAATGATACTGTACAAGTCCAACAAGAATTGTGTAATTAGAGCTATTCCAGGTCTATTAATTGGTCTTGAGAGGTGGGTATCAAAGGCAGTATCCACAATTAGAACTATTAATTTCTAAATTAATTAAACCATTCATTTCTAAATCATGTATCCATTTAGAATTCATCTTGGTATGAGACTTTGATCCAAATCTAATTTCCCTTATGCTATTTTACACTTTTCCCAGAAATTTTTGTCAAATAGTGAGATCTTACACCAGAAACTGGAGAATTTGGATTTATTATGTACTACGTTTACTTGTTTCAGTAGGCTGCATTGTTAACCTATTTTACTGATTAATTTCTCTACACTTTAGTAGTTTTTAAAAATAGTTCAAATAGTTTAAAAAAAAAAGAATTATAACTTCATCGTATAGTTTGAGATATGGTAGTGTTTGGACTCCCCAACCACTTTTATTATTTTTTCCCTTGAGATTCTTGACCTTTTTTCTTCAAATAAATTTTATTATAAATGTATCTAGCTCAATAACAATCATTTATTAGTTTTGATAACATGGCATTGAGTAGGTTAATTAACTTTAGTAGTGTTTTAACTTTAATTATATTAGCTAAGTTCAGTGATGAACCATAAATATTTCTTATTTCTTTAGTTGCATCTTTATTTCTGAAAGAAAGTTTTGTAATTGTTTTCATATTTTGGGGCAAAGTCAAGAAGACCTGAGTTCAAATCCAGCCTCAGACACTTACTAAGCTATATGAGACTGGGCAAGGTACTTAACCTCTGCTTGCCTCTGTTTTCTCATCTGTAAAATAGAGATGACAATAGCACCTACCTCTCAAGTTGTGAAAATCATGAAATGATCATTACAGAGCACCCTAGCACAGAGTAATCATCATATAAATGTTTTATTATCTCTATTTTTATTACTTGTGCTTTGTTATATAGTCTAAGAAATATTTTATAAATTATTCCGTTCTATCAAATGGGATTTCTTTTTTTTTCTATCACTTCTTGATGGATTATATTACTTACATGAAGAAAGGCTAATGACTTGTGTGAGCTTATTTACATATTACTACTTTATTGAAGTTACTAATTATTTCTATTTAATTTTTAATTGGCTCCCTAGGTTCTCTAAATAGACTATTAAATCATCTAAAAAATTATGGTATTTTTCTCTTTGCCCATATTCCCTTGTTATAGCTAGAATTTGTAGCACTATATCAAAAAGAAGTAGTGGTAATGGACACCCTTGCCTTACCCCTGATCTCACCAAAAGGACCTTTAATGTATCTGCATTATGCATAATGCTGATTTGTGGTTTTAGGTGGATATTATTCATTATGTTGAGGAAGGGTCCATTTATTCCTATGCTTTTTAGTATGTTTGTTTGTTTAAAGAAATAGGTCTTGTATTTTGTCAAGAATTTTTTTCCATATTCATTGTTATAAAAATGTGATTTTTTTATTTTTGCTGTTATTCACGTCTTATTTACACTTTTCCAAAAATTGAACAAACTGTCATTCTTGGTATAAATACAATCTGTTCACAGTATGATTTTTGTGATGAGTTGTACTTTCTTATCTAATATTTTGTTGTTATTCATCCTTATTTTTGAAGATAACCAATGATATCATGGTGTAATGTCTTGGCTTGTATGAGAATTGGATTGAAGTGAGGCAGAGTTGCACAAGTCATCAGTTAACTCTCTCTACCAGTGTAATCAAAGTCCAGTGTCAAGACAAAAGTCAATATGACCAGAAATGGCCTGGAATACAGTGAATGACTTTGGCATCTTTGATGTCTGACCAAGATCTAAGCTATCCATAGTGCCTGTTTCTCCTGCTTTCCTGAGTGTTGGAACAACTTCTTCTCATTCACACATTATATTAAGCGAAGTCTTTACATGCTTGGAATAGACATCCTCTAACTCACCAATACCATTGAAGCCTTCCAGTTACTCCCAACCAGGTTTAGCCTATCTGCTCAAATGATTTTTACTAGGATGTGACCAGTGAGCATGCTACAGCTTCATGGAGACACAGGTCAAGGGTTGGATGGCAGGTGAACACCAAAGGTGAATGAGCAGCCCTGAAAAGGGTTCGGCAAGCCCTCATAATAGAAGTGCTACTCTTCCTTGAACACCACATCTAATTTTATTTAAAAGAAATCAACATGAAACCAATATAAATCTTAAAGGCAAAATAGATAATGAATATATTTAGTGTATATGTACTAAATGGCACAGAATCTAAAACTTTAAAAGAAACATCAGTGATTTATAAGCTTAAATAGACACTAAAATGCTAATAATGGGAAAACAATATATTGCAAATCAAGACAGATAAGAAATAAATTAAGGATCTGAATTAAAGTTTTTAAAAGTTAGATATGATAAAGTTTTAATGATTTCTGAATGGGAATAGAAAAAAATTGTATAGGTTTCACTTAAAAATGTAAACTATTATTCTTTATGTATATTAGTCTATAGGTTTCATTTCCTCTGTTGTTTCTCTCTGATTTAAGTAGCAAGACCATATTTATATTATAGAAGGAATTTGGTAGAATTCCTTTTTTTCTTATTTTTGGAATCACTTGCTGTAATATTGGAATGAATTATTCTTTGAATGTTTAGTAAAAGTTACTTGTAAAGAAATCTGGTATTGTTTATTTTTCCCCTTTAGGAATTCCTTTATAACATGTTCCATTTCCTTTTCTCTATTTAACCTTTATTTCTCATTCTGTTACTCTGGGAATTTTACATGTTTATAAATATTGTATTCATCCAGTTCATTTAAGTTGTGAGTTTATTAGTTTTGGGAAAGTTTTTTTTTGTAATATTTTATTTCTTCACCATTTTTAGATTATCTTTTTTGGTCTTATACCTTATTTTTCTTTTGTAATGAGATTTGTAATGGTATTTCTCATTCATTTGTTCATTCATTCATTCGTTTATATATTTTCAAGACAGCCCCAAGTCTTTTTTATCAGTTCAATATTGTTCAATTTTCAATATTCAATTATTTTTTTTCTTCATTCTTTGAATTTTGTGAATTTCTGACTAGTTATTAAATTAGACTTTTCTAATTTATTTTTTTGCCACTTATTCTAGTTGCAAGCTTAATCCACTGATCAGATTGATTTTTATTTTTGAGTTTTTGATGATGAAAGTCTCTAAAGGTATAAACTTTTCCATAGGGACTATTTAGCTACATATTGAAATTTTTGGTATAACATTTCATTATCATCTTCCTTAATGAAAGAACATATTGTTTCTATCACTTGTTTTTACTCGATGATATCTAAAGATTAAGTTTTTTTCATATCTAATTAATTTTAATGATTTATTCAATGGCATTTTATTGAATAGAATATTTGTTTTATCTTGGCTTGTAGAGCACTTGTCTAATAATTTAGTTTTTCTGAATTTGTTTGTAAAGTTTTTATTCTTTAATACATTGTCAGTTTTTCTAAATGTGTCATATAGTGCTGAATATGTATATATACACCACCTTTTCTGTGCCCATTCATAAATCACCAGAACTCTATCACATCTAACTTTTCAAAATCTTAATTCAGATCCTTAATTTGTTTCTTATTTATCTTTTTATTAGGTTTGTCTTGATTTGAAAGAAGTGTATTGAGTTGTCTAACTATTAGAGTCTCACTTTTTATTTAACCCCATAAATCATCTGACGTTTCCTTTAAAGTTTTGGATTCTATGCCATTCAGTACATGCATATTAAATATTGATACCATTTCATTATCTATTTTGCCTTTATAACTTTCCTGTTTATCTCTTTTAATCCAGTATAGCTTTGTTGCTGTATTATCTGATGTAATTTTTCTTTTAAAAATTTATTTGTTTTCACATTTCAACAATCACTTCCATAAGTCTTAAATATTCTCCGTCTCCCTCTCCGAGATAGCATGCAGTTCTTACATAGGTACTACACATCCATTCTTATAAAACACATTTTTGCATTAGTCATGTTTCATAGAAGAATTAAAATGAATGGGAGAAACCATGAGAAAAACCAAAACATAGCACAAGAAAAAATAGTCTGCTTCATTCTACATTGCAATTCCCTAGTTCTTTCTCTGGATGTGGATGATATTTTGCCTCAAGTCCTCTGGGGATGTTTTAGGTCCTTGCATTGCTGTAAAAGGCTAAGTCTATCAGAAACAGTCCTCACACAATGTGGCTGTTACTGTATATAACGTTCCCCTGGTTCTGCTCATTTTACCCGGCATCAGTTCTTATAAGTCTTTCCAGGCTTTTCTGAAGTCCTTCTGTTTGTCATTTCTTACAGTATAATATTATTCAATTACATTCATATACCACAACTTGTTCAACCATTCCCCAACTGATGTGTATTCCCTCAATTTCCAGTTCTTGACCACCACAAAGAGAGCTGCTATATTTTGTATATGTGGGACCTTTTTCCTTTTGTATGATCTCTTTGGGATACATTCCTAGAAGTGATATTGCTGGGTCAAAAGGTATGCACATTTTTGTAGCCCTTTAGGCATGGTTCCAAACTGCTCTCCAGAATGATTGGATCAATTCACAGCTCCAACAACAACGCATTAGTTTTCTAACTCTCCCACATTTTCTCTAACATTTATTATGTTCCTGTTTTGTCATGAGGTAATATTTTCTGTATCTTCATTTTTTAATTCAACTGAAATTCCAGCCTCTTATTTTTAATTCTGTGTATCTTTATTTTTCAAGTGCTTTCTTTTAAGCAACGTATTGCTGGATTCTACTTTCTAATCCATTCTGCTATCCTCTTTCATTTTATTGGCAAGCTCATGCCATTTACATTCATGGCTATGATTAATAATTATCACCCTCAAACTTATCTTTTCAAATGTTCCCTCTACCTCTTGACTCTCTTCTCACAACAAGGAATGGTGTATCCTCAGCAATAATGTTCTATACTGGATGTATTCTCCTTCCTCTTCCCTGCCCATCTTTTCTTTGTCTTCACTCAGATTCTAATCATAGCTTTTTAGTCTTCCTCTTTTGCTCCTTTTAATTCTCTGTTGTTGTTGCTTTGTTGTTCAGTTGTGTACAACTCATCCTGATCTGGTAGATCATAGCGTGCTATGCCCTTCTACCCTCCACTATCTCTTGAAGTGTGTCCAAGTTCATACTCATTGTTTCCATGATACCAATTAGTTATCTCATTATTTGCCATCCCCTTTTCCTTTTGCTTTCAATTGCCACCCACCCCCCCTACATCAGGGTCTTTTTTCCAGTGAGTCCTGTCTTCTCATTAGGTGGCCATAGTATTTAAACTTCATCCTCAGTATTTGACCTTCCAGTGAATAACTTGAATTAATTCTTTAAAGTATTACCTGACTTGATCTCTTTACTGTCCAGGGGACTCATAATAGTCTTTTATAAATTCTAATTATATAAGGTAGTAAATTCTAACCCTTTCCTCCTACTTTTTTTTTTCTTTTTCTCCTCCATTTTCTTTCTTCACTTAAAAATTATCAGATCATAACAAAATCATTTCCAGGTCCTCTGACTTATTTAATTCCCTCTATGACACTTGAAATTAGATCTTTAGGGAACATTTTTTTCCCAACCCTTCCCCCACTTGGATAGAGACACTCATATTCATCTCTTTCAATTACTCAAACATATTTACTTTCAAATGTTTACCATAACCTCTGTGCTTTCATTTCAGTTTCTAATTGCTTCTGGTCTTTTCACCTCCAAAAGTTCTAATTCTTCCATTTCATTAAAGTTCTTTTTTTCTCCTCAAAGAGCATACTGAATTTAGTTGGATAAATTATTCTTGTTTGTAAGTCTTTATCTTTTGGCATTTAGAATGTCATTAAAAGTTCTCCTCTCCTTTTAAGTGGTAACTGCCTAGTCTTATGTGTTTCTTATTATGGCATTTGAACTCTTGCTGTTTGGATGCTTGCAGCATTTTTTCTTTGACCTTGAAGCTCTGGATATTAGCTATAATGTTCCTGAGAGATTTCATTTGAGGGTAGCACTTAGAAAGTGATCAGTGAATTCTTTCTATTTTCTCTTTACCCTCTGCTTCCAATAGCTCTAGGCTGTTTTCATTCATGATTTCTTGAAATATAGTATCCAGGCTTGATCTATCTCTTCTTCCCTCTGTCTCTCTCTTCCTCTCTATCTATCTATCTCTCACAATGGATAGATTTTTCTTTTCTTAGTCTATCTTTTATTCTTTTATGTTATTTCTAGGAGTTTCTCTTTTTGGATCTCTTTCAGGCAGTGATTGGTGGATTCCTTGAATACTTATTTTGCCCTCTGGTTCTAGAATATCAAGGCAGTTTTCCTTGATAATTTCATGACGGATGATGTCTAGGCTCTTTTTATGATCATGGCTTTCAGGTAGTCCCATAATTTTTAAA